>CM073906.1:26027500-26472500 GCA_037176705.1 Molossus alvarezi
TAAAGATCAAAGATCAAATTAAAATATTCCTGGAAACCAGTGAAAATGAACACAGAACAACACAAAATCTATGGGATGCAGTGAAAGCAGTCCTGAGAGGGAAGTTCATAGCACTACAGGCCTACCTCCAGAAACAAGAAAAATTTCTGATTGACTATCTAACCTCACAATTTAAAGAACTAGTAAGCAAACAAAAAGAAAACCCCAGAGCAAGTAGAAAACTTCCCTAACTTGGTGACAAAAAAAGGCATTCACATTCAAGAAGTACATAAAGCCCCAAGTAAAAAGAACCTAAAAGGCACACACCAAGACACATAATAATTAAAATGCCAAAAATTAAAGACAGAGAATCCTAAAGGCAGCAAGAGATAAGCAACAGGTTACCTACAAAGGAACCACCATAAGGCCTCTGGGTTCTCTGTTCAGGCCTTCTTCTCCCCCACCTATCTCTGAACCCTGTGCTGCCCTAGGGCACAAAGATAGAACTAGGTGGCCCCTCATGTCCCGGGGATGATCAGTGGGAACTAGGTGCCCTCAGGAAGATGCTTCTGTGCCCTCAGCTCCTCCCGGGTTGTGTGTCTGGAGTGTGAGGGCCATGCCAATATGGTCTAAAGGGAGTCTCCCCCAGCCTGGCCCCTGGGGCTTCTCTGCACCCTCCTCAGGGTGTCTCTGCCTCACTGACAGCCAGGCATGGCCAGGGCAGCAGCACTGGTAGTGGAGCAGCCTGGGCAAGGGCTCTCAGTCACCTGAGGTTGAGGCCTCCGATGTCCCAGACACCACCAGGCTTGCATTCTCCCTCCTGCCTTTCTCCTTTGGTGCCTGGTGTCCTCCATCTCACCCTCCCCTGTGTCCCCACACTCCCCTCTGTGCCCTGCTCCTGAGCCCCAAGCCCTTTGGTGCTACAGCTGAAGGCAGATGCAGCTGCCCCCAGAGCTGTGCTAGGTGCCTGAGAACTTTCCAGAGAACTGTCCCACAGGTTGTGAGTACAGAGCCCAACTGCAATCCAGCTGCCATGGGTCTACAGGGGGGCATTTATCACTCACTGTGCCCTCACTGACTTGCCTGCCACAGCCGGCTGATTTCTGCCACTTTGTCCCCACTCCCAGGGAGGTGAGGTCTGGCCCCCATGCTCAGGACCCCTGATTGACTACTCTATGGTCCCCATCTTTATACCCAGTTGTCCCTTCTCCAGGTGGTGCCCAGATGCACTTGGGATAACTCTGAGCTTCAGTGTTGGGAAGGTCACTGAGCTGGAGCTGGGCCTTTCTGCTGGCTGACTCAGGGTTCCTGCCTGTCCCTGCTCTCTGTGGTGTGGGGTGATGGGCCCTGACTTGGATGTGTGGGAAAGATGCTGTCTGTTTGCTCATCATGGACACACACACACACACACACACACACACACACACACACACTGATTACATCCCCTCTGTTGCCCAGCTGCAGAGAGCAGAGTCCTGACCTGTGCTGGGGTGGAGGGTGTCTGAAGGTTGGGACCCAGGCACCAAGAATCCCCTGACAATCAGTGGAGCACTGCACATGCCCAGGAGCTGCTTTGTGGCCTTGACAACAAGGCACATGGCTGCCTGGCCTGGTGGGTTCTGCATAGCCTTCCCCCAGAGCAGCCTATGGGTGAGACGTGAGGGTTGTGGAGACACACCTGTGTGCACACTCCACCCTCTCCCTTCTCAGGAAGATGCTATACACTGCTAATCTTAACCTGAGGATATTTATTTTATTGATTTTCAGAGAGTGGAAGGAATGATGGAGAGAGATAAATCAATGTGAGAGAGACACATCATTGGTTGCCTCCTGCACATGCCCTGATGGGAACCAAGAAATCAAACCTGTAACTCAGGGAATCAAACTCACAACCCTTTGAAACATGGGCCTATGCTCTAATCACTGAAAATTGCTGGTCATGGGCTTTTTCTTTTCTTAGATAACTCCACTGCTTTTCCCAGTGGCTGCGCCCATCTGCATTCTCACCAATGGTGCCCAAGGTTTTTCTTTTCTCCACATCCTCACCAACTCTTCTTGTGACTTGATTTACTGATGACAGCCATTCTGACTGGTGTGAAGTGATGTCTCATTGTGGATTTACTTTGAATTCCTTTGAAGATTAGTGTCTTTGAGTATCTTTGCATATATCTACTGGCCATCTGTATGTCCTCTTTTAAGAAGTGTCTATTCAGGTCCTTTGCCCATTTTTTAAAATTGGATTGTTAGTTTTTTTGTATGAGTTTTTTTATTTGTTTGTTTTTATGTTTTACTGGTTTTAGAGAGAGAGGACAGATGAAGGAAAGAAAGAGAGATTGGGAGTAAGAAACATTGCTGTGACAGAGAAACATCAGGCAGCTGCCTCCTGCCTGCACCCTGACCTAGAATCCATCTGCAACCTCAGCATGTGCCCTGACCAGGAATCAAACTGGCAACCTATTGTTGCCCAAGACAGTGCTCAACCAAATGAGCCAACTGGCCAGGGCTGATGTGGAGTTTCCTAAATTCTTTATAGGTTTTAGATATTAAGTCCTCATCAGATGTGTCAGTAAATATATTCTCCCATTCAGAGCGTTGTCATTTCATTTTGTTGATGGGTTGCTTTGCTGTGTAAAAACTTTTTAGTTTGATGTAGTCCCATTTGTTCATTTTGTGTGTTTGTTTTCCTTGCTTGAGGAGATATATCAGAAAAAATATTGCTACGAGAAATGTCCAAGATTTTACTGCCTGTGTTTTCTTCTAGAATTTCTATCAGTTTTAGTCTAATATATAAGTCTTTGATCCATTCTGTGTGTATTTTTATGTGTGGTGTATGAAGGTGCTCTGGTTTTATTTTTGTTCACCTATCTGTGCAATTTTCCCAACACCATTTATGGAACATATGATTATAACCCATTGTATGTTCTTGGATGTTTTCTTGTCAAACAGTAACTGACTATAAAGGTGTGAATTTGTTTCTAGGCTCTCTAGTCTGGTCTATTGATGGTCATGTATATTTTGATGTCAGTACCATGCTGTTTTGATTATGATGACCTGACAGTAGTTAGATATCAGGTAGCATGCTTCCCCCAACTTTGTTCTTCTTTCTCAAGATTGTGATGGCTATTTGGGTCTTTTGTGGTTCCATATAAATTTTTGAAAAATTTGTTGTGGTTCTGTAAAATATGCCATTGGTATCTTGATACAAATTGCATTGAATTTATAAGTTGCTTTACGTAGTATAGACTTTTTTTTTTTTTTGAAGTATCATTATTTTATCTTACCTCCACAAATCTAGGTCTACATTTTATCTTTATTGTTGAAAGTATTGTGGATGTTCCCCATTTTTCCCCCAGTGACTTCCTTCTCTCCACTCCCACCCCCCTCCTGTTTTCTCCAAACTATTGTCAGTGTCCATTGGCTGTGCATATGGGCATATAGTTCTTCGGTTTATCTCTTCCCAAACCCCTTCCATCTGAGGGTTGTCAGTCTGTTTCTTACTTCCCGTCTCTAGATCTGTTTTTATCAACAGGTTACTTTGTTCATGATATTCCTAAATAAGTGAGGTTATGTGATACTCTGACTGGCTTATTTTTCTCAGCATAATACTCCCTAGGTCCCTCCATTTTATCTCCAAGGATAAGAGATGCCTCTTTCTTACAGCTGCATTGTATTCCATTGTGCACATGTACCACAGCTTCTTTATCCAGTCATCTTGATGGACACTTGGGCTGCTTCCAGGTCTTAGCAATTTTAAATAGTGCTGCTATGAACATAGGGGTACATACATTCTTTCTGTTTGGATTTTCAAACTTCTCAGCATATATTCCTGAAAAGTACTCCATTGTGTATCTCTAATACAGTCTTTTTTTCTTTGTTGATGTTAGAGAGAGAGGAAGGAAAAGGGAGACAGATTGAACATTAATGAGAGAAAACATCCATTGGCTGCCTCATGCTTGCCCCCTACTGGAAATCAGGCCCATTACCTGGGCATGTGTTCTGGCCAGGAATCTAACTAGTGACCCCTTGGTGCATGGGTCAATGCTCAATCACTGAGCACTGCCAGTCAGGCTGTGGCAAAGTTTTTTATCCACTCATTTATTAATGGACACTTGGGCTGTTTTCAGATCTTAGCATCATAAATAATGCTGCTACGAACATGGGAACACATATATTCTTTCTAATTGATGTTTCAGGCTTCTTAGGGTATAGTCCTAAAAGTGGGATTACTAGGTCAAGTGGCAGTTTAATTTTTAATTTTTTGAGGAAACGCCATATTGTTTTCCATAGTGGCTGCACCAGTCTGCATTCCCACCAGCAGTGTACCAGAGTCCCCTTTTCTCCACACCCTCGCCAACACTTGTTGTTTGATGATGTGTTGATGGCGGCCATTCTGACAGGTGTGAGGTGATACCTCATTGTTGTTATAATTTGCATCATCTTCACATGTCTCTTAGCCATCTGTATGTCCTGTTTGGAGAGGTGTCTAGTTTCTCTGCCCATTTTTTAATCGTTTTTTTTGGTCTTCCTTTTGTGGAGTTGTATGAGCACTCTATATATTGAAAATTAACCCCTTATCTGATATAACATTAGCAATTGTGCTCTCCCATACAGTGGGTAGCCTTTCCATTTTGATGATTGCATCTTTTCCTGTGCAGAAGCTTTTGAGTTTGATGTAGTCCCATGTGTTCATTTTCTCCTTTGTTTCTATTGCCTTAGGTGATGTATCAGTGAAAATTCTGCTGCCTATGAAATTTTGTTGCCTACAGTTTCTTCTAGGATTTTTATGATTCATGAGTCACATTTAAGTCTTTTATTCATTTTGAGTTTATTCTTGTGTAGGGTGTAAGTTGATGGTCTAGTTTTATTTTTCTGCATGTAGCTGTCCAATTTTTCCAACACCATTTATTAAAGAGGCTGCTCTTACTCCACTGTATGCTCTTCCCACCTTTGTCAAATATTAATTGAACCTATTGCCTTGGGTCCATTTCTGGGTTCTTTGTTCTGCTCCACTAGTATATATGCCTGTTCTGGTGCCAGTACCAGGCTGTTTTGATTACAGTGGTTTTGTAGTATAACCTGCAATCTGGTAATGTGATCCCTCCAACTTTGTTCTTCCTTTTCAAGATTGCTGTGGCTATTCGAGGTCTTTTTTGGTTCCATATACACTTTTGAAGTAGTTGTTTTAATTCTGTGAAGTATGTCGTTGGTATTTTGATGGAGATTGCATTGAATCTATAGATTGTTTTGGGTAGTATGGACATTTTAATTATGTTAATTCTTCCAATTTATGAACAGGGTATGTGCTTCCACGTTTTTATATCTTCCTTTATTTCTTTTTTCAATGACCTGTAGTTTTCTGCAAATAGGTTCTTTATTTCTTTGGTTAAGTTTATTCCTAGGTATCTTAATTTTTTTGCCGCAATGGTAAATGGGATTGTTTTCTTAGTTTCTCTTTCGGTGAGTTCATCATTGGTGTATAAAAATGCCATCAATTTCTTGACGTTAATTTTGTATCCTGCTACTTTTCCAAATTCATTTATTAAGTTTAGTAAACTTTTGATGGAGTCTGGGGTTTTCTATGTATAGTATCATGTCATCTGCAAATAATGACAGTTTTACTTCCTCCTTTCCAGTTTGGATCCCTTTTATTTTTTCTTCCTGTCTGATTGCTATGGCTAAGATATCCAGTACTATGTTAAATAAGAGTGGCGAAAGTAGGCATCCTTGCCTTGTTCCTGTTCTTAAGGGAAATGCTTTTGGTTTTTGCCCATTGAGTATGATGTTGGCTGTAGGTCTTTCATATATGGCCTTTATTATGTCTAGATATGATCCCCTTATTCCCATATTGCTGAGCGTTTTTATCAGAAATGGATGCTGGATTTTGTCGAAGGCTTTTTTAGCATCTATTCATATAATCATGTGGTTTTTATTCTTCATTTGATTTATGTGGTGTATCACGTTTATTGATTTGTGAATATTGTACCAGCCTTGCATCCCTGGGATGAACCAACTTGGTCATGGTGGATAATTTTTTCGTGTATTGCTGGATCTGATTTGCTAGTATTTTGTTCAGGATTTTGGCATCTATGTTAATCAAGGATATTGGCCTGTAGTTTTCTTTCTTTGCAGTGTCTTTTTCTGGTTTTGGAATTAGAATTATGCTGGACTCATAGAACGTGTTTGGAAGTCTTCCTTCTTCTTGAATTTTTTGAAATAGTTTGAGGAGAATGGGTGTTAGTTCTTCTTTGAATGTTCGGTAAAACGCCCCCATGAAGCCATCCCGGCCTGAGCTTTCGTTTGCTGAGAGTCTTGATTACATCTTCAATTTCTTCTGTTGTTTTGGTCTGTTCAAGTTTTCTATCTCTTCCTGATCCAGTTTTGGGAGACTATGTGTTTCTAGAAATTTGTCCGTATTTGGGTTTTCTCTCTCTTTGTTTCTTGGTGAGTCTAGCTAGAGGTCCATCAAATCTTGTTTATCTTTTTGAAAACCCAGCTCTTTGTTTCATTGATCCTTAGAATTTGTTTTTTTGTTTGGACTCTATGTCATTTATTTCTGCTCTGATCTTTACTATTTTCTTCCTTCTACTTGCTCTGTGATTTTTTGTTTGTTTGTTTGTTTGTTTGCTCTCTAGTTCTTTAAGTTCTGAGGTTAGAGAATCTATTAGAAATTTTTCTTGTTTTTTGAGGTAGGCCTGTAGTGCTATGAACTTCCCTCTCAGAACTGCGTTTGCTGCATCCCATAGATTTTGTGGTGTTGTGTCTTCATTTTCATTGGTTTCCAGGAAATTTTTAATTTGTTCCTTGATCTCCTCGGTAACCCATTCATTGTTCTAATAACATGTGTTCAAATGTCTTTGCATGTTCTTGTTGCA
Organism: Molossus alvarezi; assembly: GCA_037176705.1. Classification (NCBI taxonomy): domain Eukaryota; kingdom Metazoa; phylum Chordata; class Mammalia; order Chiroptera; family Molossidae; genus Molossus; species Molossus alvarezi. The sequence continues at coordinate 26,034,352 of CM073906.1, forward strand.
ATTGATTTCTAGTGTCATGCCATTGTGATCTAAGAAGACCCTTAATATGATTTCAGTCTTCTTGAACTTTTAGAGACTTAGTTTTCTCTCTAATATGTGTTCTATCGTTGAGAATGTCCCATGTGCACTTGAGAAGAATGTGAATTCTGTGGTTTTGGAGTGTAATTCTCTGTAGATATCTATTAAATCCATTTTGTCTAGTGCTTCATTAAGAGTCTCTGTTTCCTTGCTAATTTTGTGTCTAGAGGATCTGTCCAGTGATGTCAGTGGGGTGTTGAAGTCCCTTGCTATGATTGTATTGCTATCGATTTCTCCTTTGAATTGCTCCAGAAGATTTTAATATATGTTGGTGCTCCTATATTGGGTGCACATATGTTTATCAAGGTTATATCTTCCTGTTGGATAGATCCTTTCAATATTATGTAGTGACCTTCTTTGTCTTTAGTTATGGCCTTCATTTTGAAATCTATTTTATCAGATATAAGTATTGCTACCCCAGCTTTTTTTTCTTTCCATTTGCTTGGACAACTTTTTTCCATCCCTTCACTTTCAAGCTATGTGAATCTTTTGTTGTGAGGTGGGTCTCTTGTAAACAACGTATAGATGAGTCATGCTTTCTTATCCAATCAGGTACTCTGTCTTTTAATGGGAGCATTCAATCCATTTATATTTAAGATGATTATTGATATGTACTTATTTATTTCCATTTTTGTTTAGTGTGTTTATATTTTTCTTCCTATTTCTCCTGCTAATTACAGCAGTCCTTTTAACACTTCTTGCAGTGCTGGTTTGGTGCTAATGTATTCCTTTAGCCTTTTTTTTTTTTTGGTCTGAGAAGCTCTTTATTTGACCTTCTATTTTTTTTTTTTTTTAATCCTCACCCGAGGACATTTTTTGATATTTTGTTCATATAGAGTGGGAGGGAGAGAGAGAGAGAGAGAAACATCGACGTGAAAGGGACACATCGAGTGGCTGCCACCCGCACAACCCAACCAGGGCCGGGGACAAACTGCAACCGAGGTACATGCCCTTAGCGGGAACCGAACCCAGATATCTCGGGACCGCAGGCTGACGCTCTAACCGCTGAGCCAAACCGGCCAGGGCTGACCTTCTATTTTTAATGATAGCCTTGGTGGGTAGTCTTGGATTCAGATTCTTGTTTTTCATGACCTTGATTACCTCATGCCATTCCCTCTGGCCTGTAGTGTTTCTTTGAGAAGTCAGCTGAGAGCCTTACGGGGTTTCCTTTGTAGGTAACCTGTTGCTTCTCTCTTGCTGCTTTTAGGATTCTCTCTTTGTCTTGAATTTTTGGCACTTTGATTACTGTGTCTCGGTGTGGGCCTGTTTGGGTTCTTCTTGCTTGGGGCTCTCTGTGCTTCTTGAACTTGAATGCCTTCTTTCTTCACCAAATTAGGGAAGTTTTCTGTCACTATTTCTTCAAATATATTCTCTAACCCTTGCTCATTTTCTTCTTCTTCAAGGACTCTTATGATGCAAATGCTATTATGTTTCCAGTTGTTGCACAGTTCTCTTAAGCTGTTTTCCTGTTTTTTAATTATTTTTTTCCTTTTGGTTTTCTGATTGGTTGATTTTTTTTTTTTACCCTATCTTCTAATTCACTGATCCTGTCCTCAGCTTCCTTTACGCTGCTATTTAAACCTTTCAATACATTTTTTTTTTTTCTAACATGTCATTCTTCATTTCTTCTTGGTGGTTTTTGATTTTCAACTGGTTGATTTTCAACATTTTTATGTCTTTACTCATGGTGCTCATGTTCTTACACATGCTGCTGAGGTTTCTCAAGACCATGGCTCTGAACTCTAGCTCTGTTAACTTGCTTAACTGCACCTCATTTATCTCATCTTCGGTAGAGGTCTCCTGTTCTCTCATTTGGTCTCTGTTTCTGTTTTTCACCATTTTGTCATCACAGTGGGCCTTGGAGCCTGCCAAATCTTCCCTGTGGGTGTTGATGTTCTGTTGTTTGTGGCTCCCTCTCCTGTATTTGGATGAGGCAGGGAGGACCCCTTTTAAACACCACTGTCAAGTCTTAACTTTCCTGGTTAGAGTTGCTAGCCCAGGAAATGGTAGTTATCCTCTAACTTTTTTGCCTGGAGGCTATTATTAGAGGTCACCTGAAAAACCTTCATTTCTGATTTGAATGAAAAACTCCCTCAGGTTCTCAGTGTAAGAGGATTTACTGAGAGTGGGGCAGATGCTGGTCATTAATGGGCCTAAATTAGCATTTCAATGGCCACCAGGTGGGGTTGAATCTCCAAGGGAGGGGCTGCATTCTTTCCCCAGGGCCCTGGGAAGAAGTAAGATGACCACAGTCCTGCATGGCTGTACTCAGCCAAAGCTCTGAGCACCCTCCAAATCCTGAGTGTCCAGTCCAGTCTTCCCTCTTTCTGCCAGAGCCCAAGGTGAGTGGATGCTGCCAGTTTAGCCTCTGTCTGGGCTCTGCGATGTGGAGCAACCTGGGACTTTAACCCGAGGGCGCTGCTCCCAGCCAAGGGTGGCCGAGGCTGTGGCAGCTCCCAGCTGTGGGTGTAGCACCCAGTCAAGGTCACAGGACCCATCCAAGGCCACAGGTCCCAGCCGAGGCCACCATAGGTTCCAGCCAAGGCTGCCGCTGGTTGCAGCCAAGGCCCCAGGAGTTCCCAGCCAGAGCCACAGCAGGTCCCAGCCGGGGCCGCAGGTCCCAGCCAAGGGTGCAGGTCCCAACCCAGGCCGCTTTGGACAGTGGGCTCCTGGCCCCCTCTCATGTCCTCACAAGCCTACCAGGATTGAGTCAGTGTCCCTGGTTATGTGGTCCTCCAAGCTGCCTTTCGGTTGCTCTTTCCTGTTTATTTGTCTTTATTTTCATTGTAATTCCAGGTTGGTCCTGGAAGATGGTCTGTGTAGCTTCCATTCACTCCACCACCATTTTTTTTTTTTTTCCTAAGGTGATTATTGATATGTACTCATTTATTGCCATTTTTGTTTATTGTGGTTATATTTTTCTTCCTATTTTTTTCTAATTCCTGCAGTGCTTTCAACATTTCTTGGTGTGCTGGTTTGGTGCTAATATATTCCCTTAGTCTTTTTTTTTTTTTTTTGTCTAAGAAGCTCTTTATTATACCATTTTTAAATGAATAATAGCCTTGCTGGATGGAGTAGTCTTGGATTGTGATCCTTATTTTTCATGACCTTGATTACTTCATGCCATTTCCTTCTGGCCTGTAGTGTTTCTGTTGAGAAGTCAGCAGATAACCTTATGGGATTTTTTGTTTGTTTGTTTGTTTGTTTGTTTTTTGTAAGTAACCTGTTGCTTATCTCATGCTGCCTTTAGGATTTTCTCTTTGTCTTTAATTTTTGGTATTTTAATTATTATGTGTCTTGCTTTGGGCCAGTTTGGCTTCTTTTTACCTGGGGCTCTCTGTGCTTCTTGAACTTAAATGCCCTTTTTCTTCACCAAGTTTAGAAAGTTTTCTGTCACTATTTCTTCAAATATATTCTCTAACACTTGCTCATTATCTTCTGCAATCTTTATGATGTGAATGTTGTTATATTTCAGTTGTCCCACAGTTCTCTTAAGCTGTCTTCCTGTTTTTTAATTGTTTTTCTTTTTGGTTTTCTCATTGGATGATTTTTTTTCTACCCTGTTTTCTAATTCACTGATCCAGTCCTCACCTTCCTCTACTCTGCTGGTTATTTCTTCTAATATGTCCTTTGTTTCTGCTGTGTCATTCTTTGTTTCCAGCTGGTTGGTTTTCAATGTTTCTATATCTTTACTCACGCTGTTGAGATTTTTGATTATCATTGCTCTGAATTCTACCTCTGATAACTTGCTTAACTGCATTTTTTTTGTTGTTCAGATAGTGGGAGGGAGGGAAAAAGAGAGAGGGAGGGAGGAGAGAGAGAGAGAGAGAGAGAGAGAAACATTGACTTGAAAGGGACACATTGAGTGGTCACCACCCACATGACCCAACCAGGGCCAGGGACAAACTGCAACCGAGGTATGTGACAGGAACCGAACCTCGGTCTCTCTGGACCGCAGGCCGATGCTCTAACCACTTAGCCAAACCAGCCAGGGCTTGACTGCATTTTTTAAATTTCATCTTCACTAAAGTTCTCTTGTTCTTTTATTTGGGATTTGTTTTGTGTTTCACCATTTTGGCTATCTCAGTAGGTTTTGGGGACTGCCATATTTTCCCTGTGGGTGTTGGTGTTCCACTGTTTGTGGCTCCCTTTACTGGGTTTGCATGAATGTGCGAGGACACATATTAAACACCACTGTCAGGTCTTACTTTCCTGGGTTGATTTGAAAACCCAGGAAACCTTCAGTTATCCTCTAGCTACTTGCCTGGAGGCTATTAGTTTCAGTTACTTGATGAGCCTTGGGGTGTATCCCGCAACTGAATAAAAAACTCCCTCAGGTGTTCAGGGTAAGAGAATTTCCAGAGAGTGAGGCAGATTCTGGCTGTTAATGAGCCTCAATTTGCATTTCTCTGGCCCACCTGGGTGGTATTAAATTTCTGAGGGAGGAGCTTTTGCTTCTCCCCAGGGCTCCAAGAAGGGGCCCTTTGAGTAAAATATCTACTGTTCTTTGAGGGAGTGATTCAGAAAAAAAACTCCCAATGTTTTTCAAATTCTGACTGTCTCCACAGAGTTCAAGACCAGTCCACATTCCATTTGCTGGAGCCTAAGGTGAGTTACTGTAGCTAACATAGTGCTCTGTCCTGGCCCTTTGCAATATGGAGCCAGCTTAGGATTTTAATTGTGAAGGTAGCTGCTCACAGCTAAAACCTCTGCTGTCCGTGGGCTCCCAGCCTGCCCTCTTATGCTTCTGGATATCCTACCAGGCTCAATTCAGTGGCTATTTTTTTTTTTTCTGTCCCTGGTTATATAAGTCCTCTCCTGCGGCTATTCTGTTGCTTTTTTTCCCAATAATTTGTCTATATTTTAGTGATAATTCCAGTTTGTTGCTGGAAGAGGGTCTGTCTAGCTTCCATCACTCTTCTGCCATTTTGGAATTCTCTTAAACATGCTTCTTCCCATATCTTTTATTTACCAAAGGAAACTCTACTTTCTATGTAATGAACCCTCATGCTGTCTCAGTAATGGCCTTACATAGTTGATGTACAAGAATTTTATCAATTTCTTGATGTTAATTTTGTATCCTGTTACTTTGCCAAATTTATTTATTACATCTAGTAGGTTTTTGAAGGAGTCTTTAGGGTTTTCTATGTACAATAGCATGTCATCTGCAAATAATGACATTTTTACTTTTTTTTACAATTTGGATTTCTTTTATGTTTTCTTCATGTCTAATAGCTGTGGCTAAGTCTTCCAGTACTATGTTAAATAAGAGTGGTGAGAGTGGGCATCCCTGTCTGGTTTCTGTTGTTAAGAAAAATGCTTATAGTTTTTGCCCATTAAGTACAATGTTGGCTGTAGGTTTTTCATATCTTCCCTTTATTACGTCAAGATCTGAGCCATCTATTCCCACATTGTTGAACATTTTTATAAAAAAATGTGTGCTGGATTTTATGGAATGCTTTTTCAACATCTGTTGATATAATCATATGGTTTACATCTTTCATTTTGTTTACGTGGTGTATCACATTTATTAATTTTTGGATATTGTAGCATTCTTGAATCCCTGGCATAAATCCCATTTAGTCATGATAAATAATTTTTTCATATATTGCTAAGTCCAATTTGCTAATATTTTATTTTTTAAGGATTTTGGCATTTGTGTTCATCAAGGATATTTGCCTGTAGTTTTTTTCCTTTTTGGTGTCTTTATCTGGTTTGGCATTAGAATGATGTTGGCCTCATAGACTGAATTTGAAAGTGTTCTGTTTTCTTGGATTTTTTAGAATATTTTGAGAAAAAATGGGTGTTAGATCTTCTTTGACTGTTTGGTAAAACTTACCCATGAAGTCATCTAAGCCTCAGCCTTTGTTTGCTGGGAGTTTCCTCAGCCTTTGTTTGCTGGGAGTTCCTTGATTACATCTTCAATTTCCTTAGTTGTTATTGGTCTGTTCCAGTTTTCTACCTCTTCCCAGTTCAGTTTTAAAAGACCATGTGTTTCTAAAAATTTGTCCATTTGGCCTAGATTGTCCAATTTTTGGCATATAATTATTCATAGTATGATTCAATGCTCCTTTGTATTTCTGTGTGGTTAATTTTTTTTTCATTTCTGATTTTATTTATTTGGGTCTTCTCTTTCAAAAAACCAGCTCTCTTTTTTATTGATTTTTTGAATTTTTGTTTGTTTGTTTCTATGTTATTTATTTCTGTTCTGACCATCACTATTTCTGTCCTTCTAGTTGCTCTGGGTTTTTCTTTTTGTTTAATTTCTAGTTCTTTGAGTTGTAGGGTTATAAAGTCAATTAAAATTTCTCTTGTTTCTTGAGGTAGGCCTGTAGTGCTATGAACTTCCCTCTCAGGTCTGCTTTTACTGTGTCCCATAGATTTTGTGTTGTTGTGTGTTTATTTTTATTGGTTTCCAGAAAGTTTTTAATGTCTTCCTTGATCTCCTTGGTAACCCATTTATTGTTTAATAACATGCTATTTAGCCTCCAGGTGTTTGAATGTTGGTGTGTGTGTTTTTTAAATTTATTTCTAGAGTCATGCCATTGTGATCTGAAAAGATGCTTGATATAATTTCAATCTTTAAACATATTTCAGTGCTCCTGTGTTTGGTGCATATATGTTTACCAGAGTTATATTCTCTTTGTAGTATAACCTGATTTCTGTTAATGTTATCCATCCTACTTAGATCTTTTAAAAAATATTTTATTTTAAATTAATTTATTGATTTTTTGTTACAGATGTTTCTCCATTTCCCCCTTCCCCTCCTTCCCCACACTGTCCCCACCTTTATCGTCCATGTCCATTGTTCTTACATACATGCATATAAGTTCTGTGATTTATCTCTCCCCCAACCCCCTCTTATGAGGATTGTCAGTCTGTACCCCACTTCCACCTCTCTGGGACCACCCTGTTCCTCAGATGGTTATGTTCATTATATTCCACAAATTAGTGAGATTATGTGATATTTGTCTTTCTCTGCTTGGCTTGTTTTGCTTAGGATAATACTTACGTTCCAGGTTTCTCCATTTCATCTCAAAGGATAAAAAATCTTTCTCTCTTACAGCTACATAGTACTCCATTGTGTATATGTACCACTGCTTTTTTATCTATTTGTCTACTGATGGATATTTGGGCTGTTTCCAGATCTTAGCTATTGTAAATAGTGCTGCTACAAACATGGGGGAACATATATTCTTTCTGATTAGTGTTTTAGGCTTGCTAGGGTATATTCCTAGAAGTGAGATCATTGGGTCAAATGGCAGTTCAATTTTTAATTTTTTGAGGTAACACCATACTGATTTCCATAGTGGCTGCACCAGTCTGTATTACCACCAGCAGTGTAATAGAGTCTCCTTTTCTCCACACCCTTGCTAGCACTTATTGTTTGATGATTTGTTGATGGCGGCCATTCTGACAGGTGTGAGGTGATACCTCATTGTTGTTATAATTTGCATCTCTCTGATGATTAGTGATGTTGAGCATTTCTTCATATGTCTCTTAGCCATTTGTATGTCCTGTTTGGAGAGGTGTCTATTTAGTTCCTCTGCCCATTTTTTAATTGTTGTGTGTTTTTTTTTGTCTTCCTTTTGTTGAGTTGTATGAGCGCTTTATATATATTAAAATTTAACCCCTTATTTGATATATCACTGCCAATTATGCTCTCCCATACAGTGGGTTGCCTTTCCATTTTGATGATTGTATCTTTTGCTGTGCAAAAGCTTTTGAGGTAGATGTAGTTCCATGTGTTCATTTTCTCCTTTTTTTCTGTTGCCTTAGGTGATGTATCAGTGAAAATTCTGCTGTGTATGATGTCTGAAATTTTGTTGCCTACAGTTTCTTCTAGGATTTTTATGAATTTATGAGTCACATTTAAGTCTTTTATCCATTTTGAGTTTATTTTTGTGTATAGTGTAAGTTGATGGTCTAGTTTCACTTTTTTTTTTTTTTTTTTGCATGTAGCTGCCCAATTTTTCCAACACCATTTATTAAAGAGACTGTCTTTACTCCACTCTATGTTCTTGCCACTTTGTCAAATATTAATTGAAGATTTTGCTTGGGTCCATTTCTGGGTTCTCTGTTCTGTTCCACTGGTCTATAGGTCTGTTCTTGTGCCAGTACCAGGCTGTTTTGATTACAGTGGCTGAAAGCTGGTAATGTGATTCCTCCAACTTTGTTCTTCTTTTTCAAGATTGCTATGGTTATTCAAGGTTTTATTTGTTTGCATGTAAACTTTTGGAGTGTTTATTCTACTTTTGTGAAATATATCATTGGTATTTTGATGGGGATTACATTGAAATTATAGGTTGCTTTGGGTAGTATAAACATTTTAATGATGTTAATTTTTCAAATCCATAAACAAGGAATGTGCTACGACTTTATTATATTTTCCTCTATTTTTTTTTTTTTTCAATGACCTGTAATTTTCTGTGAAGAGGTCCTTTACTTCTTTGGTTAAGTTTATTTCTGAGTAATTTGGTTAATTTTATTGCTGTGATGGTAAATAGGATTTTTTTTTAGTTTATCTTTTTGTGATTTCATCATTGGTATATAAGAATACCATCAATTTTTTTTACCTTAATTTTGTATCCTACTACTTTGCCAAATATATTTATTAACACGAGTAGATTTTATATGGAGTCTTTAGGGTGTTCTATGTACAATATCATGTCATCTGCAAATAATGACTGTTTTACTTAGTTCTTTCCAATTTGGATCCCTTTATTTCATTTTCATGTCTAATTGCCGTGGCTAAGACTTCCAGTACTATGTTAAATAAGAGTGGTGAAAGTGGGCATCTCTGTCTTGTTCCTGTTCTTAGAGAAAATTCTTTTTTTTTTCCCCCATTGTGTATGATATTGGCTGTAGTTTTTGTTTTTGTTTTTAATATATATGACCTTTATTTTGACAAAATAGTATCCCTCTATTTCCACATTGCTGAGCATAGGTGCTGGATTTGTCAAATGCTTTTTCAGCATCTATTGATATGAACATATGGTTTTTATCTTTTATTTTGTTTATGTGGTGCATCACATTTATTGATTTGTAAATATTGTACTATCCTTGCATTCCTGGGATAAATTCCACTTGGTCATGATGAATAATTTTTTTTATACATTGCTCGATTTGCTAATATTTTGTTAAGGATTTTGGCATTTGTGTTCATCAGGGATATTGACCTATAGTTTTCTTTCTTTGTAGTGTCTTTATCTACTGTATGCTCTTGCCACCTTTGTCAAATATTAATTGAGCATATTGCCTTGGGTCCATTTCTGGGTTCTCTGTTCTGTTCCACTGGTATATATGCATGCTCTTGTGCCAGTACCAGGCTGTTTTGATTACAGTGGCTTTGTAGTATAACCTGAAATCTGATCATGTGATCCCTCCAACTTTATTCTTCTTCAAGATTGCTGTTGCTATTCAAGGTATTTTTTGGTTCCATATTAACTTTTGAAAAATTTGTTGTAGTTCTGTGAAGTATGTCATTGGTATTTTGATGGGGATTGCATTGAATCTATAGATTGCTTTGGGTAGTATAAATATTTTAATGATGTTAATTATTCCAATCCATGAACAAGGTATGTGCTTCCAATTTTTTATATCTTCCTCTATTTATTTTTTCAATGACCTGTAGTTTTCTGCAAATAGGTCCTTTATTTCTTTGGTTAATTTTATTCCTAGGTATCTTAATTTTTTTTGCCGCAATGGTAAATGGGATTATTTTCTTAGTTTCTCTTTCGGTGAGTTCATCATTGGTGTATAAGAATGCCATCAATTTCTTGATGTTAATTTTGTATCCTGCTACTTTGCTAAATTTATTTATTAAGTTTAGTAAATTTTTGATGGAGTCTTTGGGGTTTTCTATGTATAGTATCATGTCATCTGCAAATAATGAGTTTTACTTCCTCCTTTCCAATTTGGATCCCTTTTATTTTTTCTTCCTGTCTGATTGCTGTGGCTAAGACTTCTAGTACTATGTTAAATAACAGTGGTGAAAGTGGGCATCCCTGTGTTGTTCCTGTTCTTAAGAGAAATGCTTTCAGTTTTTGCCCATTGAGTATAATGTTAGCTGTAGGTCTTTCATAATTGGCCTTTATTATGTCAAGATACTGTCCCTCTATTTTCACATTGCTGAGTGTTTTTTATCAGAAATGGGATGCTGGATTTTGCCGAAGGCTTTTTTCGCATCTATTGATATGATCATGTGGTTTTTATTCTTCATTTTATTTATGTGGTGTATCACGTTTATTGATTTGTGAATATTGTACCAGCCTTGCATGCCTGGGATGAATCCCACTTGGTCATGGTGAATAATTTATCTGATATATTCCTGAATTTGATTTGCTAGTTTTCTTTCTTTGTAGTATCTTTTTCTGCTTTTGGAATTAGAATTATGCTGGCCTCATAAAACGAGTTTGGAAGTCTTCCTTCTTGATTTTTTTTTGAAATAGTTTGAGGAAAATGGGTATTAGTTCTTCTTTGGATGTTTGGTAAAATTCCCTCATGAAGCCATCTGGGCCTGGGCTTTTGTTTGCTGGTCAAGTCTTGATTACGTCTTCAATTTCTTTTGTTGTTATTGGTCTGTTTAAGTTTTCTATTTCTTCCCGGTTTAGTTTTGGGAGACTGTGTGTTTCTAGAAATTTGTTTATTTCTCATAGATTGTCAAATTTGTTGCCATATAACTGTTCATAGTATTTGTTAATGATCCTTTGTATTTCTGTGGTTTCAGTTGTTACTTCTCCTCTTTCATTTCTGATTTTGTGTATTAGGGTTCTCTCTCTTTTGTATTTTGGTGAATTTAGCTAAGGGTCCATCAATCTCATTTATCGTTCCAAAAACTAGCTCTTTGTTTTATTGATCTTTTGAAAAGTTTTCTGTTTGTTTCTATGTCGTTTATTTATGCTCTGATTGTTATTATTTTCTTTCTTTTACTTTCTCTGGGGTTTTCTTTTTGTTTGCTCTCTAGTTCTTTAGGTTGTGAGGTTAGAGAGTCTATTAGAAATTTTTCTTGTTTTTTGAGGTAGGCCTGTAGTGCTGTGAACTTCCCTCTCAGAACTGCTTTTGCTGCATCCCATAGATTTTGTGTTGTTGTGTGTTCATTTTCTTTGGTCCAGGAAGTTTTTAATTTCTTCCTGATCTCCTTAGTAACTCATTTATAGTTTAATAACATGCTATTTAGCTTCCATGTGTTCAAATGTCTTTGCATGTTTTTGTTGCGATTGATTTCTAGTTGCATGCCATTGTGATCTGAGAAGATGCTTGATATGACTTCAGTCTTCTTGTACTTGTAGAGACTTAGTTTGTGTCTTAATATGTAGTCTATCTTTGAGAATGTCCCATGTGCACTTGAGAAGAATGTGAATTCTGTAGTTTCAGGGGTGTAATTCTCTGTGGATATGTATTAAATCCTTTTGGTCTAATGATTCATTTAGAGTCTCTGTTTTTTGTTAAATTTTTGTCTAGAGGATCTATTCAACGATGTCTGTAGGGTGTTGAAGTCCCCTGCTATGATTGTGTTGCTGTCAATTTCTCCTTTGAATCCTCCAGAAGTTTTTAAATATATTTTGGTGCTTCAATATTGGGTGCCTATAAGTTTACCAAGGTTATATCTTTTTATTAGGTAGATCCTTTCAATATTATGTAGTGACCTACTTTGTCTCCAGTTATGGCCTTTATTTATAAATCTATTTGATCAGATTTGAGTATTGCTACCCCAGCTTTAATTTTTTTTATTTGCTTGAAAGATTTTTTTTCTTCCCTTTCAACCTATGAGAGTCTTTTATGTTGAGGTGGGTCTCGTGTGTGTGTGTGTGTGTGTGTGTGTGTGTATGTATATATATATATATAATGCTTTCTTATCCAATCAGCTACTCTGTGTTTTTTTATCAGAACATTCAATCCATTTACACCTAAGATGATTATTGATATGTACTTATTTATTGCCATTTTTGTGTAGTGTGGTAATATTTTTCTATTTTTTTCTACTAATTACAGCAGTACTTTTAACATTTTTTGCAGTTCTGGTTTGGAGCTAATATATTCTCTTAGCTTTTTTGTTTTTTGGTCTGAGAAGCTCTTTACTTAACCTTGTATTTTGAATGATAGCTTTGCTGAGTACAGTAGTCTTGATTCAGATCCTTGTTTTTCGTGACCTTGATTACTTCGTGCCATTCCGTTCTAGCCTGCAGTGTTTTTGTTTAGAAGTCAGCTGATAGCCTCATGGGGGTTCCTTTGTAGGTAACCTGTTCATATCTTTGTTGCCTTTAAGATTCTCTCTTTGTCTTTAATTTTTGGCATTTTATTTACTATGTGCCTTGGTGTGGGCCTGTTTGGGTTCTTCTTAGTGGGAGCTCTTTGTGCTTCTTAAACTTGAATGCTTGTTTCCTTCACCGAAGTAGGAAGGTTTTCTATCACTATTTCCTAAAATATATTCTCTAACCCTTGCTTATTTTCTTCTTTGGCAACTCCTATGATGCAAATGTTATTATGTTTTCAGTTATTTCACAGGTCTCTTAAGCTGGCTTCCTGTTTTTTAATGGTTATTCCCTTTTGGTTTACTAATTGGATGATTTTTTTCTACCTTTTCCATTAATTTACTGATTCAGTCCTCACCTTTTTCTAGTCTGCTGTTTAGTCCTTCCAATGTGTTCTTTATTTCAACTATGTCATTCTCATTTCTTCTTGGTGGTTTTTTATTTCCAATTAGTTGATTTTCAATGTTTTAATGTCTTTACTCATAGTGTTGATGTCCTTACTCATGCTGGTGAGCTTCCTCAAAATTATGGCTCTGAATTCTACCTCTGATAACTTGCTTAACTGCATTTCATTTATCTCATTTTTGATAGAGGTCACTTGTTCTTTCATTTGGAATTTGTATTTTTGTTTGTTTGTTTCACCATTATGGCTACCTCTGTGGGTTTTGGAGCCCGCAAAATTTTTTCTGTGGGTGTTGGTGTTCTGCTGTTAGTGACTCCTCTACTCTCAACAAAATCTTTCAAAGGCAATCTAAGATAATGTTCAGTGGCTCAATGAAAAACATTGGTTTGAGGGTTTTAATCTTATAATCTGGATTTTTACTACTATTGGATTTTCTTGTTTGTGTTGACCTCCGTACTCTGAGGGCTCTGGTGAATGGTGTCCTCTATGCAGAAGACTGAAAAGCAAGTGATGACACTCCTACCACCACACCCATGGTGATTACTCAATTCAAGAAAACAAAAAGGGGGAGATGTAGGGTTGGGTATTGGTGGATGAACATAATATAACCAAGAGATATGCATTCTTGTGACTTGGGCAGCCAAAGATTAAAGTATACATTCAAAAAGGTAAGGTTTTCCTGGAGAGTAGAAAGGCCACTCTTTCTGAACTGAGTGCAGTGTTTATATGTAAATAGATAAGGTTTGCATGTCAAAGGGCAGTAACAGGGCTTCAAAAGATAAAATGGGCAAGAAAACGCAGGTATAAATTGCTTTGTTTGCTTTTGTTTTTTGTATCTTTTTTGATGTTTATTCACTGATAAGAGCCAAAGACAGAAAATATACTTGGCTTGGTTGTATGGTCCACAGAGATCACATCTCAAGTAAAAAATTACCTAAACAACATTCAAGTAAAAAATTACCTAAACAACATATAAACTGGGGAAAAACTTTGCAAATAAATTAGACGGTATCTGAACTTTTTGCTCCATTGTGATGCTACCCCACACTCCAAGCAGTGTCTGTAGTTCATTGTGTTGCATCAACTGCCAGCAGGCTTAAAGGGAAGGCAATCCCTCTGGAAATGGGCTTTCATTATATTTCACAGAGTAAAACAAATATCTGCACATTGGGATAATGTCTGATTCCTGACAAATAGTGCAATGTGGTATGAATTGTTATCATGTGATGAATACTTTTGTTAACACTGCTAGATAAGTGTACATGGTATCACACTTCCCAGGAATTAAAAATTATTTAAGCAGAATTAAAATGTTTAATCCTTCTAAAATGTATTTACTATAAGATGAGTTTTTGAAACATTTAAAAAGAGATTTTATTTATTTATTTAATTTTTTACAGATGTTTCTCTTTTTTTCTCCATTGACACTCTCCTCCCCCTCCCTCCTAGCCCTGTCACCAGCTTTGTTGTCCATGGCCATTGGTCATGCATACATGCATATAAGTCCTGTGGTTTATCTCTCCTTCTCACTTCGTCTTTTGGGGACTGTCAGAATAAACATAACAGTCTAAATAGATTTTATTTATCTAGAAAAACATACTATTTTATGATTGTTCCCTGGGCTCTCACACAGAATGGCACATATTGTAATATATCTATGAAGACTTCAGCATGTCAAGTACCACTGTGTATGCCTTCCAAGAATAAAACTTAAACCCCAAAATATAGGCATGATTGCTCTTATACATGATGGGTAATTAATATATAAGTAATAAAAAACAGCAATGCATCTAAAAACCTACTTCTATAGTGCTTTATTGAAGTGCACTTTGAAAAACCAGAAGTGAACTATTCTAACACTTTTAGGTTATTTCAAGTAAGGTTGGGGTTAGCACACTTGATTGCAGAGACTAGTGAAATATATAGTCAAGTGCAAATGCAACTGTTGGGCTACAACATAACCTTGAATAAATACATTTCCAAACTGTACTAAAAGTAAACTCTCTGTAGTACAGTCCAATAGATGTGGTTCAATGGCTTCTGTTCTGGGTAAAATGCAGTGAACTTTTTTTAAATCAAATTTTGGAATTAATTTGGAGATGGTAGTCTTTTGATGCACTGTTTTTAGGAATTGAAAAGTAAAACTTCCACTGCTTGGAATAAAATTTCCACTCTTCTCCCAGCCTGAATGCCATTATATTATTTTGAAGAGAACACCAGCAATCAACACACTAATTACAGAAGTGTATCCCCATACACCCTTCAGGGATTTGCTCTTTGATGATGTGAATCAATAAACATCCAAGGTGCTTACAGATTATTTTTGAATTGTTCCATTTCTCTGTTTCAGTGACATGCATATGTGAGACACCTGCAGTGATCACTCTCTCAATTATATGGTACCAGGCAAGTTTCTGCACAGGGGTTTTGTAAAGACTAAGTTAAAGAGACTGCATTCATTAAGCAGTTAATATTCCAGTAATCCACCCCCCCAAAAAAACCCTTTTCTTACATTTCACAGAAGAAAACAAATATGCACACCTTCTGTTAACATGGGAATTGGTACAAAGAGTGAAATGTATGAGGGATCGTTATCATGTGACCAATGCATTTGATAACACCGCTAAGAGAATGTATATAAAACAGATTAGTCTTAAGATTTTCATATAACCTAAACATTACTCTAACTGGCAGTGTAGTATTTCATCATGCTAACATTTATTTATTATCAAGATGATTTTTACACACCTCCAGGCAGAGAATTAATTCTCCAAAGATAAAACATAGTGTGTAACCCTGGCCAGTTTGGCTCAGCAGTTAGAGCGTCGGCCTGCGGTTCAGAGAGACCCAGGTTTGGTTCCCGCTAAG
This sequence comes from Molossus alvarezi, assembly GCA_037176705.1. Taxonomy (NCBI): domain Eukaryota; kingdom Metazoa; phylum Chordata; class Mammalia; order Chiroptera; family Molossidae; genus Molossus; species Molossus alvarezi. Next base: position 26,049,955 of record CM073906.1, read on the forward strand.
AGCACATACCTCAGTTGCAGTTTGTCCCCGGCCCTGGTTGGGTCATGTTGGTAGCAACCACTCGATATGTAACTTTCACATTGATGTTTTTCTCTCTCTCTTCCTCTCTTTCCCTCCCGCTCTATCTGAACAAAAAATGGAAAAAATGTCCTCGGGTGAGGATAAAAAAAAATGTGGTATTTAAAGAAGGTTCCGTTATTACCTCAAACAAAATGGCACTTCTTGTGACATAGGAAAGAAGTCAGACACCTGCAGTTCACTTACAACTCTGTATAACTCTCAAATGTAACCTATGCCCTGAATACCTTGCATAATTGGTCTGAAACCTAATTGAAATTAACACCTATGTAAACTCTAAAAGTGCATTTTCTCTATAACTCTTGTCTTGTACTAATTCAGAGAGAAATGCAAGGTAAAAACCAGACAATATTGTCAGTGTCTTAAATGACTTGCTATTGAAGAGGGTTTGAATATGCTCATTAGCAGAACCTCTGCTTACCAAGGGAGCCTCCACTTACTGCATCATAAACCCTCAGGCTCTCCCTTTAATGGCTGTACAGTATGACTTCTCACAGAGAACAGCATACTAAGTACTTGGTTAAAGGCATTTACATTGTGAAATACAGAGCACAGAGCAAACGCAAATATGAGCCTCTTACAGACGGCTTGAGCCACATAAAAATTAACCGGACTTTGACCCCCACTGGAAATTCAAAAAGTAATATCCTTCAGAAGAAGGGAGGACAATGACGGCCTCAAGGCCAGAGTGTCCTGCATGCTCTGTAAACAAACTGACAGGGAGAGACTGAAGCTCCCTTTGCCCCATGAAACTGGAACTGTTAAGAATGTATGTACTGCACCTGGTGAACCGCCGATATCCATCTCTGTCACAAACTTGCTAATTAGTGCTTGTTTAACCCTGATTATAAAAGGGCTGAAAGTCTGCTCGGGGCTGCAGTTCTCCTCTGCGAAGATTGGCTGATATTCAAAATTACTTTGTGTCTGAGTGAGGTTGACTGTCCTGGGTGACAACATGTGGAGGCCCCAGCGAGGTCACCGCGAGGTCCCCCTCCCTTTGGGGTAGACCTCCTCGGACCAGGCGAAGAAGCCTCCATACCCTTTGCCTCAAATTGGCTTTTGATTTGACCACGAGCTTTGCGGATCTGTCCAGGGATGGCTGGAGGTAAGGGAAACCCTATCTCTTTCCATCTGATTTCGGTTGTTCACTCGAGGGCTGAATCGGGTGCTTGGCAGGCGGGACGCCGCAGAACTGCCTCACCCCTTGGGACAGGACACTGGTCCCCAACTTCTGGCTTCAGTTTTGGATCCATTTGTGGATTTGACTGGTGGATGAAAGTGAATGTTCACTCTCTGTTACTGTCTGTCCTTGTGTTGTTACTGTCATGTGCCGGCCACTTTTCTTTCCTGCAGGAGGGCAAGCTGACTCAAAGGCCTGAACCCCGCTCCAGTGCCTGCTGAGTAACTTCTCTGATTTCTTTATGTGCTCCTGTGACTATGAAAAGCCTGCCGACCCTGGTTTCCTGAGAGCACTCTGTGAACTTGAATGGCCTGCCTAAGGGGTTAATGGGCCACCCGAAGGTAGTTTCAATTTGCAATTGGCTTTTATGGTCCATCAGAAAATATACAGGAGCCCTGGCCACCTGGAACAAATGCCATATATTGATATTTGGATTGATATAACGACTGATAAACCCAATTCTATTAAGGAATGTCAGTGTCCAGAGGTTCGAATAAAAGGAAAAACAGTTTTGTTAACAATGCCTCAGCCTGCCCTGAAGGACAGTAACTCCTCCCAGCCCCCAGAGGAAATTCTATCCCGTCCTTCAGGACCCCCTTGAGGCTATACTAAAATGTTAATTAACCTGAGCTTGCCTACTTTGGGTTCTTATTACAGAAAAGCTAGAAGATAAATTTGGATCTGTTAACGATCTACTGATTCAAAAAATGTCTATTGAAAATATGAAAATATTTGCCAATCAGAGGAATGTTAATTACTTGTACTTGTCAAAAGAAAAAAAAATTCAACATTTCTAAAAGTTAAAAGTTCAGATTAAATTAGAAAAAAATTATATGATTTTGATAAAAAATATAAGATATAAAAATATATATTCTTTAAAAGAAAAATTGTTCTAAAACTGGTTATTTCTGAATGGATAAAAGAGATTATGAAAGTGAAAAGATTTGTTAAGAAATCTTGGAAGAAAATCATAAATAAAATAAATAATAAATTTAATAAGATACATGAATCTAAAATAAATTAATATAGAATTTATTTGGTTCTTTTTCAGCCTGTTAAAAGGGAAAAAGTTTGTTCCCAATATTTGCCTGGAAAACAAAAGTTATATATATTATTGAAATGGTTTTATGTTATGTTAATCAAGTACTTGATTCCTTAAAGAATCATTTTCTTAATCATAAGAACTGAAGTTTCACTGACCTATGTTTATGTTTAACATCTGTTGTTGTCACTTTAAATAAATAAATAATTGAATACTATTTAATAATAATACCCTTAAGGGACACAGGGCCCACAGAAAAGGATCACCCTAGGAATGAAAACATAAGAAAGGGTCAAGACAATAGGCCTAGGTCCCAATTAGGGACAGAAAAGACTAGGACAAAGTCAGATATAGAGGAACAAAATAAAAAGCCGTCCTTAATTTAGGAAAATGACAGGGCTAGCCTTCTAGCTGAGCCCTCTGGAACCCAGAATAATACTAAATAATAGGGGACAAGCTAGTTAGTTTCCTGGAAGACACTGGTGCAGCAGACTCAGTCTTGACCGAGCAAATAGGACCCTAACCTACCCCTGGACTTCAAAGAGGACTATAGACCTTGTGGAAAATACTGTGACTCATTTGTTTCTGTTCCTGCCAGAATGCCCATACCCCCTATTCGGACATGATCTCCTCCAGAGAGCATTTAATTGCTGGCCACTGCCACTCTAGGCCAGCCCTCACATCAAGTTCCCCAGGATGTTGGCTGTCAATCCTGCCAGCCTGCCTCCAGTTGATGACCCAGAGAAACCTCTGCAGGACGACCTGGAGGTGATCAACACTGCAGATGGTTACCCAGACCTCAGGGATGACCCACTGCTGTCATCAGATGAGGTATTGTTCACAGGCAAGAACAACTGTGTCCAGGAAGAAATCAGGCATGCTGGGACAGCAACAGTAGCTCTGGACCATGTCGTTAAGTAGGGGAACTTCAGCCCAATAGGCTGAACTCATAGCCCTAATCCAGGCTCTCTGATGAGACAAGAGGAAACCATGCTGTAAATAAAGAAGCTCAATATATGGCCCTAAAAATAGTGGGGACCTCTCCAGATATCAGTCACCATGCCAAACCCATTTGCCTCTGACTTTTACTTACACTGAGTAAAAAAAAATGACTTAGCCAAGCAGAAACAAGTCATAAAGGAAATCAATGAATGATAGACACTACCTGATGGGAGGTTATTCGTCCCAGAGGCTCTAGGTCAGACTTTAGTCAACCAGCTGCACCAGACCACCCACTTAGGTACACCAAGCTCACTGAACTCCTGAGAGGCAGGAAATGTCTAATAAGATCACAGGGAAAAGGAGAGGATAGAAGGAAGTAGGAGTATATAGGTATAAGTAGGGAGGAGGAGAAGTAAAGCTGGGGGATACGCAGGCAGCAGATAGATTGAGCAAGCTCTCAGGTTCATGTCAGGGGAGGGAATAGAAAAGTCGCAGAGGGTCTATGTAAGTTGAAGAAGGATTGTGTAAATCATAGAGGGTCTATCAGCAAGCTGAAGAAGGATTATAGAGAGGAAAGAAATAAAAGGAGAAGGATTATGCAGAGGAAATAAAAAGATAAGGAAGATAAGAGACAGAGACATACATATTACAGAAAGACAGGACTTTGGAGGAATACTCAAGAAGGAAAGAAAATAAGACACTGAGAGAGGGAGAACTTGCCTCTAATAATAGAATCACAGTCTAGGATATATTAAAGGGAATAACAGATTTAGGCTACTTCTGACCCTTAGATCAGACAATGACCCTGCCTTGATAGCAAAGATATCACAGGATATCTCTAAGGGATTAAATTTAAATTAGAAGCTCCATTGTGCTTACCACCCACAGAGTTCCAGGCAGGTAAAGCACATAAATGGGACTTTAGAAACCGGTGAAAACTGAACCACTCTGCTCCCCCTCACCCTCTTACAGTTCTTGCAGGTCCTGCAGTCTACCCAGAAGGCCGTCCATAAACACATCTGTGATGCCCTGCCCGTGCCCACCTTGAACCCTGTGCACCCTTTCCAGCCCAGGTGACTCAATGTAAATAAAGAAATTAACTACCCAGGGACTAACTCTGGCCTGGAAGGGACCATACACTGTCATCCTTCTTGCACCAATGACTGTCAAGGTCAATGGCATCCTGGTCTGGCTGCACCATTTCTGACTGAAGGAGGAAAAAACAAAATGAACGATGCAGGCCTTGCCAGATCCCTTAAAAATAAGACTCTTACATTTATCGGGACTCTAATTTTTCTGATTATGACTATACAGGGGTCTAATAAGGATGTTAGGCAGTGGATAAATCCAAAGATATCTACAAACCAAGTCCCTTCAGGTGTTATTAGGACCCAGGGTAAATTGTCATTGTCTCGGTTGAGCTGTCAGCTCACTACTCTTCTCTCTGCCCTAGAGGCCCCCTCCCACTCCTATTTCTAGGGCTGACATATAGACTATAATTATAAACAAATTAATAGCTTTCGTAAGAGAGAGGGTCCAATCTTTCAAATTATTAGTCCTGGCCTCTCATTGCCAAAGGTTGCCATTAGATGAACAACAAGAATCAAAGATTTGATTCCCCTGAAAACCAGTGGGGAATGTAATAACCTGCTCCTGTCACTTTGTCCTGATTAAATAAACAAAAGGCCAACCATGAAGCTTTCAGAGGCAACCTGAGGAAGCACCAACTGGCCTGGTACTCCTCTAAATGAATGTGTCCTCTAAGCAAATTTGTTAGTTTTTAGAATTTAGATAATAGAATGAATAGCAGGATAGATGTGTGCTGACCCAGTTCACCTTGTTCCCTTTTGCCTCAGCTCCCTCCCACCTCCATTCTCTCCTGCTTATTGCTAACTGCCTCCGCTTCTGTGCACACAGCTTGCTTGCTCTGCTGAACTCTTGAATGACCCCTGTCCTATATAAGCAACCCTCCCCCTGAGCTCGGGGCTGCAGTTCTCCTCGGTGTAGGTTGGCTGCAGTCCCTGCGCAGGTAATAAAGCTCCTAATATTCAAAATTACTTTCCAAGTGAGGTTGATTCTCCTGGGTTACAACAATTGGGAGGTAATTCAGCAGTTTATAGCATTTTCCAAACACTGTAAACATAATTCAGTTAACCCAACCAAGTCAAAGACCAACTGAATTTTTTTCAGCAGTATGATTTTCTTGCTTTATACCAAGGAATTCATAAAGGTATCTTAATTCTACAATGATTACCCAATCTTTCTGATAAATAAGATAAAATATGTGATATATTTTGTTTTTCATACATTTTTATTTTGTATCCCTCCAGAGTGTGAGCTCATGAAAGATTTTTTTGTTTTGTTTTTACTTAAAAGAAAATATGTCTTTATGGTTGAAGGTCTGTTCTTACTTTTTATCTTCAGAATATAGACAAGTACTGACACATCATAGATGCTCACTAAATGTTTAATGAATAAAAAGGACTCTATTCAAATATATAGTCACTAGTTATAGAATTATAACTTAGGTCTGTATATGTTGCTAATCATGTATCAATTGAAAATTTTCACTGAAATTGATTCTATTGTTATGATCTTCCCCCTCTTTCCCGCCCAACTTAATATATTATAGAAATTATAATTTATAATTTAGATTTAATAATAAAAATGATTTATTAAAATTTAATTTAATTTGATGTCTAGCAAAAGAGTAGAAATGGTCATTTGCAAAGAAACACTTCCTAGCACTTTCACCAGGGACAAAGTAATGTAGCTTTATTTATTTTATTTCATCTTTTTTTTATCCTTACCCAAGGACATTTTTGCATTTATCTTCAGATAGAGTGGGGTGGGGGAGAGAGAGAGAAACACCAATGTGAGAGAGACACATCGACTGGTTGCCACTCACACAACCCTAACCAAGGCAGGGGGCAAACTACAACTGAGGTACGTGCCCTTAGTGGGAACTGAACCTGGGACTCTCTGGTCCACAGGGCAATGCTCCAACCACTGAGCCAAACTGGCCAAGGCTAAGTAATGTAGCTTTAAAGTGTGAGAATTATAGCTTCTGTAAAAAGTCAACCAAGAAAACAAAAATAGCCAATTTTTTTCAGATGATTGTGGTTCAACAATATTTTTAATATTATAAAATTACATTCTATCATAAACCTATATAATTTTATTATATAATATCACCCAAATAAATTTAATTAAAACATAAAATGATATTTTATTTGAGAGGGAGAATTGTTTCAGAAAGCTACTCTTTATTCACTGTTTAAATTTCTAACTTATTTCTATACTATTAGTAGAATAAGAAGGGGCAGAGGTCAAGGGTGGGCAAGGGAATAAAACCCAAAACCTCTGACAGTCGCTTGTCCACTCTGTTGTACTTAAACCCTTTGATTGTGGTATGTGGCATTCTGAACATCAGCCTTGTCTTTGGTCAAAATGGTTCATGGTTTTGAGGAAACCTTTCCATTTGTCTTCTCAGTTTCGGAAGTCCCTGAAAATACCTTGAATACGGGATCTATATATTTTCTCTGTATATCATTAGTGCCTTGTACAAACTGTTAAATGAATGTGAATAAATGAAGTGAATCAATGAAACAATGAAGCTAGAAGCAAATGCAAAGCCCTTTGCTCATCTTGCTGCCTTTTGACACAATGATACCAGTCATGTCCAAGGGAGAGGTGGATTGTCTTCATAAAGAGTATTAGCCCTCACATTCCTCGTAGCAACAGGCGCCAAGCCTCAGTGCTCACAGGGAGCGAGATGTCCCTCATGCCTCACAATCACTTTAGGGTTATTTCCTTCTTTGGACTTGTGTTCCACTGGCAAATTACAGTGTTTGGCAATTATTGAGATAACTCAGGTAATAAACCTGTTTTTGCTAAAAGATCCATGACAGTACAAGTGGAAAACACCATTAGATAACACTTTTATAGGCAGGATTGAACTTACCATTTAATCATTTAGGGAAGCAATAGGTATATCCCCCAATAATTACTATTGCTTTGCTAATAGATATATGTCTCTTTCCATCTCTTTTTTTACTTCAGCCTCTAATTTCCTTCTGCAATATCCACAAGTTATGTTACCTGAATACATGGAGTCCCATGTAGAATCCGCTTTAAGCTCTACCATATCCACCATCATTAGAAAACAACAGAGCTCTGTATGCAGAGAACGGGAGTGATATTGGTCCCATTCTAAGCAAGGCCCCAAATGTAAAGAATCAGGTAAAGAACCCCCTCCATGGTACAATGCTCCTTGAAGACTTGACCACCTTTCAAGGTTACATCCAGTTCTGCAAATAATTGATTTCATAATTATTTTCAAAGTATGTAGCTGGTAATATTTTCCTAAGAAGAAATCAATAGTAATCTGTTTATATCTCCTAGAGACCCTGCGAGGCTCTCTGTGGCTGGCTGTGATGCCCGCCGCTGTGAGCGCTGGGGGTTCGGGAGGTGGAAGGAGACGCCGAGGTTTCCATGGAAGGCTTCCGAGTCTCACTCACACGCACGGTAGGTTTGCACAGTGCTGACGGGCCGGGAAGAGATGAGAGGGTCAGTCTTGAAGAAATCAGAAACCAGGGCTGTGCACTAAACCACTGCAGGTGGAAACAGAACTAGTGGGTCTAAGGAGAATTTTGCCGAAAGGCTCAATCACTCTGCCTTCATCCTCTGATTAGACAGAAAATAACAGTGAATTATAACAAGGCTGCTTCAGAATTTGAGTCAGCAATTAAAAGTTTTCAGAGCTGTAATACTTTATAAACATAACTAGAGACCTAGGATTTCGAAAATACAGGTTGGGCAAAAAAGTAGGTTTACCATTGTTTGTATGGAAGATAATAAAATACTAGATCATAACACAAAAGTAAACTATGGTTCATGTACTCACAACAGTAAACCTCCATTTGCCCAAGTCTAAATGATTTCACTACTCTGTCTTTTAATATTTTATCAGAGTAAGAGCTGAAATATTTTTAACTAGGACCATAATAATGACCTAAGTAAACAAAGTAACAATTACAACTTTCTATGAAAGATCAGTAGCAAATACTAGATTGATTAGTTACCTGCACACAAAAGGGAAGACCCTTCCTTCCTTCCTCCCTCTCTCCCTCCCTCCTTCTCTCTCTCTCCCCTCTCTCACTTTCTTTCTTTTTGTTAATCCTCACCAAGGATATTTTTTTTCCATTGATTTTGAGAGAGAGTAGAAGGGGATGGGGGAGAGAAACAAAAAACAAAAAATCCCCACAAACATCGATGTGAGAGAGACACATCAATTGGTTGCCTCTGGCACTTGACCGGGACCAGGCATCAAACCCATAACCCAGGTACATGCCCTTGTTCAGGAATTGAACCTGTGATCCTTTGATGTGTGGGCTGAGACTCTAACCACCGAGCAACACCAGCCAGGGTGAGTAGCCTTACTCAATATTTTTCTCTGCTGTCACTATTTTAGAGCCAAATCCCTTTGTCAACTAACTTCCACGCTTTTTAAACCCATGGAAACAGGAGGAGAGCAGAGCTCAAGCATCATATAGAAAGTCTCTGTATGTTAGTGAATAATTGTTGGTTATGAGCTGCATTCTTACTCCTAAGCTGTTATTCCACTATTCTGGCAATCATTTTACTTTCCAAATATTTCATTTTGGAATAGTCTCTGGAGGAAATCTTACCTTTCTGTTAGGATTGTCAGTCAGCATTTAGTAGCTATGTGTATGCACATCCTGAGTATGTGTAACTCAAAAAGAAGTCATTTAGATTCATTATGTTTCTAATCCTCACTTGAGGATAGGTTATTACTGATTTGAGAGAGAGAGAGAAACACTGATGTGAGAGATAAACATTGATCAGTTACCTCCCATATGTATCCTGACCAGGCAATGAACCCACAACCCAGGCATGTGCCCTGATCAGAAATTAAATCTGAAAGCTTTTATTTTCCAGGATGTCCCTCCAACCGAGTCACCCAGGCTGGGCCAAATTTATTTTAGAAAAGCTTCTGATGATGTCAGTGATAGTTAACAGGCCTTGGAAAATGGGTGTTTTTTATAAGGCCAAACATGATAATATAGTTCCCAAAGTTGTACAACTATTATCTTGAATTATAATTAGTTCCTTCCATGCAAAAGAATGCTATGAAAAAGGCAATTTTTTAGATTGACATGAGGGGTGCACAGCAGATTTTGGGGGGACTTGCAATCCAGAAATACTGTAATGAGATGCCATCTACCCTTGCCAAGTCCTATGATATAATTTAGCTGCAGCTATGGAAAAAGAATGTAAGTGCCTCTTGTTGCCTGGTGAAGAATTTAATGAAAGTTTCTGTAGGCCTACTGTAGTTTTGTAATGGAATTGCAGTTACTCAATGTTCCACGTAAAGACAGTCAAAATCTTCTTGTCAGGAAACTTGCACACGGCTGGGAAGAAGGGTCCTTGATGTTGAAAGGAAAGGACATTTTTTCTGACACAGTTTGGAAATCAAGTTACAGATGACTGCAACCATCGTCTCACTAAAAGAGTTTGCCAGAGGCAGTATATATTTGACTTAGTTACTCCATGTTATTCTGTGGAGATGGGAATTTGACTGAAGCTAAACTGTGAAATTCTATGCATCATTTCTTCTTTGAGACTTCTTAGATTTTTATGAAAATAATATTTCACTGAGAAAATGTTATTCTTCTGCTTCTAGACATTCACTAAAAGGGCAAATAAATTTTCCAATAAAATAAAAACAAAATAGAGGGAATGAGAAGCAGATTAGATGAACTGAAGGATTCCGTGAGTGCCTCCAATCTTCTGTTATCTGTTCTCTACCATCTGCAAGAGGAAAATATTCTAACAGGGACAGGTAAAGATTAAGGACATTTTATTGGATCTTAGTTCCAAAGAGGTAGGACATTCCCTGTTCCAAAGGAGAGAGTTAATAATCAGAGCATAAAAGAAGACATGTCTTTATATTTGGATACATTTTGCTTTTCATAAAGTCTACCCCAAGGATTGGGCCATGGTAATTCAGAACTTAGATAATCTTAAATATATGTCTAAAATAATGGTTGATGAGTTGATAATTAATTAAAGGCTTATTATTTGAAGAGCTAAGAAAATAGAAATGTCATTTAAAAATATAACTGAACTGAAATTGTGGATAATTATTGGCTTCCTTATACAATATTCCAGGTACCAAAAATGGCTATCAGTAGGATTAGCACATAATGTAGATACATCTGAAGAATTTAAAATTGCAGCTTTTACTTATTAAAAGAATCTTGTGAGTCATGACAAACTTGTTGGTACTGTTCAGAAACTATTTCCAGCTCTTGGCTTCCTAGGAACATATTTTCTGCCTCTTATATGAGGGGGATGCACATGTAAATTGTTCTGGCCAACAATTTGTGAGCAGGAGTGATGCGTGTTTCTTCTGGGCCAGAATATTGGATGACTGATTCAGAGTTTACCTTTGATGTTGATCCACCTTTCTCTATTCTAATATCACACCCTTCCTCTGCCTGGCTCTAGGATATGAATGATTCACAACAGAATCATGACCCCCACCCTAAGATAGACATGAAAGACATTGAAAATAAACTATCATTTTGAGCCACTGAGATTTTAGAGTTGCTTGATAATCACAATCTATTCTATACTGAAATGGGTAAAAAAAAGCATTCTTTAAATGTAAAAATTAAATTTCTTTGCAGATGAAGGCACTGTGGTCCACCATTTGTAAACTATTTAAAAATTTCAAATTTAGGAGGAATCCCAGCCTATCTAACAGCCTGATGACTTAATTTTAGTTCTTTTGGATATTTTATGTATATTTAATTCTTCTTGAAAGAGTGAATTCCAGAATGTTGTTTAATCCCTATTCTGAAAGCATCTCCGTCAATGCTATAGATTTAAGATATAGATCAAGAAATACATAGAAATGGCGGTGGAGTGAATAGAAGCTACACAGACTATCTCCCAGGACCAAACTGGAATTACAACTACAATAAAGACAGATGGTCAGGAAGGGGCAACCGAAAGGCGGCTTGGAGGACCACATAACCAGGGACACTGACTCAATTCTGGAAGGCTTGTGAGGACGTGAGAGGGGGCCAAGAGCCCATGGTCCGCAGCGGCCTGGGCTGGGACCTGCTGTGGCCTGGGCTGGGACCTGCTGTGGCCTCGGCTGAAAGCCGCGCCCTCGGCTGGGACCTGTGTCCTTGGCTGGGACCTGTGGCAGCCTCGGCTTGGACCTGTGGCCTCGCTGGGTCCTGCCGCAGCCTCAACCACCCTTAGCTGGGAACAGCCCCCTCAGGTTAAAGTCCCAGGTGGCTCCACAGCGCAGAGCCCAGACAGAGGCTAAATTGGCAGCAGCCACTCAACTTTGGCTCCGGCAGAGGGAAGGTGGACTGGACTGGAACTGTGTGGGGGCACTCGAGATTTAAAGGATGCTCAGAGCTTTTGCTGAGTGCAGCCACACAGGACTATGGTCATCTTACTGCTTCCCAGGGCCCAGGGGAGAGGTAGCGGCCCCTCCCTCAGAGATTCAATCCCACTCAGTGGCCATTGAAATGCTAATTGAGGCCCATTAATAACCAACATCTGCCCCACACTTGGGAAATTCCCTTACACTGAGCATCTGAGGGAGTTTTTCATTCAACTCAGAAACCAAGGTTCTTCAGGTGACCCCTACTAATAGCATCCAGGCAAAAAAAGCTAAACGATAACTACCATTCCCTGGGCTACCAACACTAACCAGAAAAGCTAAGACTTGACTGTGGGGTTTAAAGTGGGTCCTCCCTGCCTCATCCAAACCCAGGAGAGGGAGCCACAAACAGCAGAACACCAACACCCACAGGGAAAATTAGGCAGACTCCAAAGCCCACTGTGATAGCCAAAATGGTGAAACACAGAAACAAAAACCAAATGAAAGAACTTGAGACCTCTACCAAAGATGAGATAAATGAGGTTCAGTTAAGCAAGTTAACAGAAGAAGAATTCAGAGCCATGATCTTGAGAAAGCTCAACAGCATGTGTAAGAACATGAGCACCATGAGTAAAGACATAGAAATGTTGAAAATCAACCAGTTGGAAATTAAAAACCACCAAGAAGAAATAAAGAATGACATATCAGAAATAAAATACACATTGGAAAGTCTTAATAGCAGAGTAGAGAAAGCTGAGGACTGGATCAGTGAATTAGAAGTAGGGTAGAAAAAATCAACCAATCAGAAAACCAAAAGGAAAAAATAATTAAAAAACAGGAAAACAGCTTAAGAGAACTGTGGGACAACTGGAAACATAATACCATTCACATCATAGGAGTCCCCAAAAAAGAAGAAAATGAGCAAGGGTTAGAGAATATATTTGAAGAAATAGTGACAGAAAACTTCCCTAATTTGGTGAAGGAAGAAGGCATTCAAGTTCAAGAATCACGGAGAGCCCCAAGTAAGAAGAACCCAAACAGGCCTACACAAAGACACATAATTATCAAAGTGCCAAAAATTCAAGACAAAAAGAGAATTATAAAGGCAGCAAGAGAGAAGCAACAGGTTACCTACAAAGGAAACCCCATAAGGCTCTCAGCTGACTTCTCAACAGAAACACTAAAGGCCAGAAGGGAAATGGGATGAGGTAATCAAGGTCATGAAAAACAAGAATATGAATTGAAGACTACTCTCCTAACAAGGCTATCATTCAAAATAGAAGGTCAAAAAAAGAGCTGCTCAGACAAAAAAATGCTAAGGGAACACATTAGCACCAAACCAGCACTGCAAGAAATGTTAAAAGGACTTCTGTAATTAGAAGGAGAAATAGGAAGAAAAATAGAACCACGCTAATCAAAAATGGCAATAAATAAGTACATATCAATAATCACCTTAAATGTAAATGGATTGAATGCTTCCATTAAAAGAAACAGAGTAGCTGATTGGATAAGAAAGCATGACTCACATATATATTGTTTACAAGAGACCCACCTCACAACACAGGACTCACATAGGCTGAAAGTGAAGGGATGGAAAAAAATCTTCCAAGCAAACAAAAAAGAAAAATAAAGCTGCAGTAGCAATACTCATATCTGATAAAATAGATTTCAAAATGAAGGCCATAACTAGAGACAAAGAAGGCCACTACATAATATTGAAAGGATCTATCCAACAGGAAGATATAACCTTGATAAACATATATGCACCAAATATAGGAGCACCAAAATATATTAAAAATCTTCTGGAGAACTTCAAAGGAGAAATCGATAGCAAGACAATCATAGCATGGGACTTCAACACGCCGTTGACATCACTGGACAGATACTCTGGACACAAAATTAGCAAGGAAACAGAGACTCTTAATGAAGCACTAGACCAAATGGATTTAATAAATATCTACAGAGAATTACACCCCAAAACTACAGAATTCACATTCTTCTCCAGTGCACATGGGACATTCTCAAAGATAGAACACATATTAGAGAGAAAACTAAGTCTCTAAAAGTTCAAGAAGACTGAAATCATATTAAGGACCTTCTTAGATCACAATGGCATGACACTACAAATCAATTGCAACAAGAACATGCAAAGACATTTGAACTCATGGTAGCTAAATAGCATGTTATTAAACAATGAATGGGTTACCGAGGAGATCAAAGGAAGAAATTAAAAACTTCCTGGAAACAAATGAAAATGAAGACACAACAATACAAAATCTATGGGATGCAGCAAAAGCAGTTCTGAGAGGGAAGTTCATAGCACTACAGGCCTACCTCAAAAAACAAGAAAAATTTCTAATAGGCTATCTAACCTCCCAACTTAAAGAACTAGAGAGCAAACAAAAAGAAAACCCCAGAGCAAGTAGAAGGAAGAAAATAGTAAAGATCAGAGCAGAAATAAATGACATAGAGTCCAAAAAAACAATTCAAAGAATCAATGAAACAAAGAGCTGGTTTTTTTAAAAGATAAACAAGATTGATGATCCCTTAGCTAGACTCACCAAGAAACAAAGAGAGAGAACCCAAATGCACAAAATCAGAAATGAAAGAGGAGAAGTAACAACTGACACCACAGAAATACAAAAGATCATTATCAACTACTATGAACAATTATATGGCAATAAATTTGACAATCTAAGTGAAATGGACAAATTTCTAGAAACACATAGTCATCTAAAACGGGACCAGGAAGAGATAGAAAACTTGAACAGACCAATAACAACAGAAGAAATTGAAGATGTAATCAAGACTCTCCCAGCAAACTAAAGCCCAGGCTTGAATGGCTTCACAAGGGAGTTTTACCGAATATTCAAAGAACTAATACCCATTCTCCTCAAACTATTTCAAAAAATTCAAGAAGAAGGAAGACTTCCAAACTCGTTTTATGAAGCCAGCATAATTCTAATTCCAAAACCAGAAAAAGATACTACAAAGAAAGAAAACTACAGGCCAATATTCCTGATGAACATAGATGCCAAAATACTGAACAAAATACTAGCAAATCAGATCAAGCAATACACCAAAAAAATTATCTACCACGATCAAGCGGAATTCATCCCAGGGATGCAAGGCTGGTACAATATTCGCAAATCAATAAACGTGATACACCACATAAATAAAATGAAAAATAAAAACCACATGATCATATCAATAGATGCCGAAAAAGCCTTCCACAAAATCCAGCATCCATTTCTGATAAAAACGCTCAGCAATGTGGGAATAGAGGGATCATATCTAGACATAGTAAAGACGATACATGAAAGACCTACAGCCAACATCATACTCAATGGGCAAAAACTAAAAGCATTTTCCTTAAGAAAAGGAACAAGGCAAGGATGTCCACTTTCACCACTCTTATTTAACATAGTCCTGGAAGTCTTAGCCACAGCAATCAGACAGGAAGAAAAAATAAAAGGGATCCAAATTGGAAAGGAGGTAGTGAAACTGTCATTATTTGCAGATGACATGATACTATATGTGGGAAACCCCAAAGACTCCATGAAGAATTTACTAGACTTCATAAATGAATTTGGAAAAGTAGCAGGATACAAAATTAACATCAAGAAATCGATGGCATTTTTATACACCAATGATGAACTCACAGAAAGAGAAACCAAAAAAACAATCCATTTACCATTGCAGCCAAAAAAATTAAGATACCTAGGAATAAACTTAACCAAAGAAATAAAGGACCTATTTGCAGAAAACTACAGGTCATTGAAAAAAAAATAGAGGAAGATATAAAAGAGTGGAAGCACATACCTTGTTCATGTATTGGAACAATTAACATCATTAAAATGTCCATATTACCCAAAGGAATCTATAGATTCAATGCAATCCCCATCAAAATACCAACATCATACTTCACAGAATTAGAACAAGTACTTCAAAGTTCATATGGAACCAAAAAAGACCTCAAATAGCCACAGCAGTCTTGAAAAAAAAAAGAACAAAGTTGGAAGGATCACATTACCAGATTTCAGGCTATACTACAAAGCCACTGTAATCAAAACAGCCTGGTACTGGCACAAGAACAGGCATATAGACCAGTGGAACAGAACAGAGAACCCAGAAATGGACCCAGGGCAATATGCTCAATTAATATTTGACAAAGGTGGCAAGAGCATACAGTGGAGTAAGGACAGCCTCTTTAATAAATGGTGTTGGAAAATTGGACAGCTACATGCAGAAAAAATGAAACAAGACCACCAACTTACACCCTACACAAGAATAAACTCAAAATGGATAAAAGACTTAAATGTGACTCATGAATCCATAAAAATCCTAGAAGAGACTGTAGGCAACAAAATTTCAGACATCATACGCAACAGAATTTTCACTGATACATCACCTAAGGCAATAGAAACAAAGGAGAAAATGAACACATGGGACTAAATCAAACTCAAAAGCTTCTGCACAGCGGAAGATACAATCATCAAAACGGAAAGGCTACCCATTGTATGGGAGAGCATAATTGCCAATGATATATCAGATAAGGGATTAATTTCCAATATATATAGAGTACTCATACAACTCCACAAAAGGAAGACAAAGAACCCAATTAAAAAATGGGCAGAGGAACTAAATAAACACCTCTCCAAACAGGACATACAA
This sequence comes from Molossus alvarezi, assembly GCA_037176705.1. Classification (NCBI taxonomy): domain Eukaryota; kingdom Metazoa; phylum Chordata; class Mammalia; order Chiroptera; family Molossidae; genus Molossus; species Molossus alvarezi. Next base: position 26,066,299 of record CM073906.1, read on the forward strand.
ATGGCTAAGAAACATATGAAGAAATGCTCATCATCACTAATCGTCAGAGAGATGCAAATTAAAACAACAATGAGGTATCACCTCACACCTGTCAGAATGGCCGCCATCAACAAATCATCAAACAACAAGTGTTGGCGAGGGTGTGGAGAAAAGGAGACTCTATCACACTGCTGGTGGTAATGCAGACTGGTGCAGCCACTATGGAAATCAGTATAGTGTTACCTCAAAAAATTAAAAATTGAACTTCCATTTGACCCAGTGACCCCACTTCTAAGAATATACCCTAAGAACCTGAAACACCAATCAGAAAAATATATGTACCCCCATGTTTGTAGCAGCACTATTTACAATAGCTAAGATCTGGAAACAGCCCAAGTGTCCATCTGTAGATGAATGGATCAAAAAGCTGTGGTACATATACACAATGGAGTACTATGCAGCTGTAAGAAAGAAAGAACTCTTATCCTTTGAGACTACATGGAGGGACCTGCAAAGTATTATCCCAAGCAAAACAAGCCAAACACAGAAAGATAAGTATCATGTGACCTCTCTTATTTGTAGAATATAATGACCATAACAGTCTGAGGAATGAGATAGTCCCAGAGACGTGGAAGTGGGGTACAGACTGACAATCCTCAGAAGAGGGGATGGGGGAAGAAATAAACCACAGAATTTATATGCATGTGTGCATGAACAGTGGACATGGACAACAAAGTTGGGGACAGGGCAGTAAGGGAGGGGGAGAGGTGAACGGGGGGGAGGAGAAATATCTGTAACAAAAATACATAAATTAAAAATATATAAATAAATAAAAAGATATAGATTAAGTACATTTGACAGGGCTTGATAATAGATGGATGTAGGGGCTGGAGTAGAGAGAAGTGTCAAGCTCGACTCCCAGGTTCTTTGTTGCCTAGATTGATAGCAATGTCTTCCACTGGGACACAGAACATCGGCAAAGGACCAGGGTTCTGAATGAAGAGTGTAAACTCACTTTTGGACATGTTAACTTTGAGTCACCTCTGAGACATCAAAGAGCAGATGTTAAGGTGCAAATTAGGTATGAAAATCTGGACCTCATAGGAGAGGTCTGATTATACATTTGTGAATTATCTGTATATGGGATAATTTGAGTCATGTGTATGAATGAGATGGTGGAGAGAGAAAAAATGGCATGAGAAAAGAGGCTTTAAGAAATAAAAAGGTTAGCAGTATTAATGTTTATTGCACAGACAAAATTCTTACAAAGTAGATATTCAAGGAATGATAGATAAGAGATATAGGGAAAAATTTAAAAAGTACTGCATAATAAAAGCCAAGGGAAAAATTATTTTTTAAGAATTGGTCCATTTTGTTGATGGTGTTGAAAATTCAGGTAGGAGTACTTTGAGATTTAACAAAACTGAGATCACTGTTGACTTCACTGAGTTGTTTCAGTGGAGCATGGAATGAGGACATCTTTTAAAAACATATGATGCTGTCCTGGCCAGTATGACTCTGTGGTTAGAGCCTCGGCTCATGGACCAATGAGTCCCTGGTTCGACTCTGGCCAAGGGCATTGTACCTTGGTTGCTGTTAGTCCCTGGTTCTGACTGGGGTAGTGCAGGAGGCAGCCTGTCATGTGTCTCTCTCACTTCAATGTCTCTCTCTCTCTCTCTCCCTCACACTCTATCTGAGGATAAATAAAAAAATATCCTTAGTGAGGATTAAAAAATAAAATACAATAAAATAAAAATATTTGATGCTATTTTCAGTAGATTTTTTTTTCACTCTTTTCTAGGTACTTTATTGGTTTGTAGCTTATTTTTATCTGGAATAAAATGATGTAGAAAATACATTTAATAAAATATGGACAGTGCTCAACTAAAATGTTAAAAGCATTGTAATAGTAATATATCATATAGTAAATGAAACACTATTATGTACATTCATTCATAAAAACTCTGGGATCCTACCTTCATGAACACTGTTCTAAAATCTCTAAATGAAGACCTATTTTATTGCCTTTAAAGTAATCATTTACAGAATAACATGGTCTATATTTTGCTCACATATCATATAATTCTGAAAATAGCAGTTATTTATTTACATGTTTTCATTCAGTAAGTTTATCTGATATTGAAAGATTAAGATGCACATAGATTTTTACTAATCAAAAACTGCTTTGGTATTAAATGATTTCCTAACCTGTGTGTATAGGTATTGAACTTTCAGTCCTGTGTTCAAGTGGTCTAGCAGTAGGATTGAGGCAACTCCTTCCCTGAGGATGCACCACACATGGTCCATTTATGGAGAAAACAGGTGGGAGGTCTACCTCAGCATCATCCTTGTGAGCAAGAATTTCCCTAGGAACTCATGAAGGATGGTTAGGCATTTTTAACCCTCTGAATAAGACATCTATAATTAAGTCCCACATGTGCTATTTTTATTTCTTCAAACACCTTTAACAATAGCTTTTAAAAGATTATGTAATATACTTTGAAGTTACTTTCTCTTATTTTATTTTATTTTTTCATCCTCACCCGAGGATATTTTTCCATTTTTGTACAGAGTGGGAGGGAGAGAGAGGAAGGGAGAGAGAGAGAGAAACATCGACGTGAAGTAACACATCGAGTGGCTGCCACCCGCACGACCAACCAGGGCCGGGGACAAACTGCAACCGAAGTACGTGCCCTTAGCGGGAACCGAACCTGGGTCTTTCTGGACCGCAGGCCGACGCTCCAACCGCTGAGCCAAACCGGCCAGTGCTACTTTCTCTTATTTTAAATAAACATTAATTCTATACTTTTATATATTTTTATTTAATTAAAAAAATTTTTTTTCTTTATTGATTTTAAAGAGAAGGGAGAGGGAGAGAGAGATAGAAGCATCAATGAGAGAGAACATCCATCAGCCGCCTCCTGCACGCCCCCACTGGGGACGGAGTGCACAACCTGGGCATGTGCTCTGACCAGGAATTAAATTTATTTTTTATTCATAAAGGAAAGTAAATGCAGTATTATAGACATTGATTCAAAAGTATGGCATTTGTGTCCAGCTACTGTGGCTTAGTGGTTGAGCGTTGACCCCTGCACCAAAGGGTTGCCAGTTCAATTCCTGGTCAGAGCACATGCCCAGGTTGTGCACTCAGTCCCCAGTGGGGGCGTGCAGGAGGCGGCTGATGGATGTTCTCTCTCATTGATGTTTCTATCTCTCTCTCCCTCTCCCTTCTCTTTAAAATCAATAAAGAAGAAATCGACGGCATTCTTGTACATCAATGATGAACTCACAGAAAGAGAAACTGAAAAAACAATTCCATTTACCATCGCACCAAAAAAATTACGATACCTAGGAATAAACTTAACCAAAGAAGTAAAGGACCTATTTGCAGAAAACTACAGGTCATTGAAAAAAGAAATGGAGGAAGATATAAAAAAGTGGAAGCACATACCCTGTTCATGGATTGGAAGAATTAACATAATTAAAATGTCCATACTACCCAAAGCAATCTATAGATTCAATGCAATCCCCATCAAAATACCAACGACATATTTCATAGAACTAGAACAAATACTTCAAAAGTTCATATGGAACCAAAAAAGACCTCGAATAGCCACAGCAATCTTGAAAAAGAAGAACAAAGTAGGTGGGATCACAATACCAGATATCAGGTTATACTACAAAGCGACTGTAACCAAAACAGCCTGGTACTGGCACAAGAACAGGCTTATAGACCAGTGGAACAGAACTGAAAACCCAGAAATGGACCCAAGGCAATACGCTCAATTAATATTTGACAAAGGTGGCAAGAGCATACAGTGGAGTAAAGACAGCCTCTTTAATAAATGGTGTTGGGAAAATTGGACAGCTACATGCAAAAAAATGAAACTAGACCATCAACTTACACCATACACCAAAATAAACTCAAAATGGATAAAAGACTTAAATGTGACCCGTGAATCCATAAGAATTCTAGAAGAAAATGTAGGCAACAAAATTGCGGACATCATACGAACCAGAATTTTCACTGATACATCACCTAAGGCAACAGAAATAAAGGAGAAAATGAACACATGGGACTACATCAAACTAAAAAGCTTCTGCACAGCAAAAGAAACAATCATCAAAATGGAAAGGCAACCCACTGTATGGGAGAACATCATTGCCAATGATGTATCAGATAAGGGGTTAATTTCCAATATATATAGAGTGCTCCTACAACTCCACAAAAGGAAGACAAAGAACCCAATTCAAAAATGGGCAGAGGAGCTGAATAGACACCTCTCCAAACAGGACATACAAATGGCAAAAGACATATGAAGAAATGCTCAACATCACTAATCATCAGAGAGATGCAAATTAAAACAACAATGAGGTATCACCTCACACCTGTCAGAATGGCCGCCATCAACAAATCATCAAACAACAAGTGTTGGCGTGGGTGTGGAGAAAAGGGGACTCTAATACACTGCTGGTGGGAATGCAGACTGGTGCAGCCGCTATGGAAAACGATATGGTGCTACCTCAAAAAATTAAAAATTGAACTTCCATTTGACCCAGTGATCCCACTGCTGGGAATATACCCTAAGAAGCCTGAAACACCAATCAGGAAGAATATATGTACCCCCATGTTCATAGCAGCACTATTTACAATAGCTAAGATCTGGAAACAGCCCAAGTGTCCACAAGTAGACGAATGGATAAAAAAGCTGTTGTACATATACACAATGGAGTACTATGCAGCGGTAAGAAAGAAAGATCTCTTATCCTTTGAGACGACATGGAGGGACCTGGAAAGTATTATCCTAAGTGAAAGAAGCCAAGCAGAAAAGGACAAATACCACATGATCTCACTTATATACGGAATATAATGAACATAACAGTCTGAGGAATACAGTAGACCCAGACACATGGAAGTAGGGTACAGACTGACATCCCTCAGAAGAGGGGATGGGGGGTTGGGGGGTGGGAAGAGATAAACCACAGAACTTATATGCATGTATGCATGACCAATGGACATGGACAACTAAGCCGGGGACGGGGCGGAGGTGGGGTGGGGTGGGGTGGGGGGGTGCCAATGGGGTAAAAAGGTAAAATATCTGTAACAAAAAAATAAATAAAAATTCTTAATAAAAAAATAAATAAATAAAATAAAATAAAATAAAATCAATAAAGAAACAAATTTTTTAAATTAAATAAAAATATATAAAAGGCAACACTTTGGTGCAGGGGTCGACGCTCAACCACTAAGCCACACTAGCTGGACACAAATGCCATACTTTTGAATCAATGTCTATGATACTGCATTTACTTTCCTTTATGAATAAAAAATAAATAAATCTGATCATTGATTAGTATATGATTTAATGTGTTTTAAGTTCTATTTTACAAATCAAAATATTTAACAAATGGGACTATGACTGAGATCATTCACTGTTGAAATTATTTGACCAAAATAATTGTAAATAAACACTAATGAATAAATGGGAGATAAACCTTGAGTGTTTTTCAATCTAATATGTTCTACTGTTTTATTTATGCTTTCAAGTTAGTCAGCCTGTGTTATCATCACCTCAATAAAACAGTCAAAGGATGTTTAATGGTAGCAGTCCAACCAAAGGTTAGAAAACTAATAAATATTTAGGCTAGAGCCGGTAGCTAATTAAAATTACATAAGCAGAGGATCAGACATCAAAACCTCCACATTTATTGTGGGCCTTTTAAAGTTCAAAATACAGTGAGCAGAGCCTTTATAGAATAGATAATGATGAGTAGATTTGTAGATTCTAGGTTTATAGAAAATTTTTACACAAATGGGAATAAAGTATATGTACAAGATAATTTTTACTTAAAATTTTTGGAGATTTTTTTGTATTTGTTTCATTTTTAAAGTAGTTTTTTAGTATTCCACTCTGTAAACATATTTTGCCAGTCATCTGATGATGAATAATTAGCTTGTTTCCAATATTTTCCTATAAAATATTGGTTACAAAATGCCACAATGAACATATTTTATATGTATATATGTGTATGCAAATATCAAATTTTACTTTTAAAATGAAAGCTAAAAATAGAATATGTACATTTAAAAATAGAATATGTACATTGCCAAATATCTCTCTTTTGAAGTTGTACTAAATTATATTTTCATCAATAATAATGTTTCCTTTTTTTTTCATGTTTAACATCATCTAATAGGCAAAAATTTAATATAATTGTCTTTAATGAATGTCATTATGTGCCTTTTCACATGTTAAAGACTACTTTTTAAGTGAAACTATTCAATGTAGTTTATTCATTTTTAGTGGATTTTTTTGGAGGTATCATTTTCATGGAGCTTTAAGTATATTCAGAAAATTAGCCTTCATCTCTCGTATAAGTCAAAATATTGTTTCTCAGTTGGTTGCTTTTTTAGACAATTCATAAAAGAATACATGCCAAGAGTTAGAAAGGAAGGATGGATGTAACTATAAACAGCAACATGAGAAAATTGCTCTGGTGATGGAACACTTCAGTATCTTGATTGCAATGACAAGTATACAAATCTATGCAAATGATAAAATGACCTAATTATACATAAAATCATACAAAAATGCATGCATGAAAAAGCAGTAAATCTGAGGAAAGGCTGTGATCAGGTTTACTGCAGTGTTCCAATGAGTGTCCTGCAATGATAACGCACTTTAATTATGTTGGGAGAAGCTGGGTGATAGGTACATGACATGGCTCTGGACTGTTTCTACAACTTCTTTTGAGCTTATAATTATACCAAAAATTAAGAAAAAATTTTCAAGCTCAGCAAATCTCAAACTATATGAACTAAAAATAATTCTACCTAGATACATTGTGATCAAACTGCTAATAAGAAGTTGAAAACAAAATCTAGAAAATGAATGAAAAAAATGTGTTGAGTAACTAAGCCAGACACAGCATGAGGAGCATTCACCTCTGTCTTCTCACCCTCACAGTTACTGTTACCTTAGGGATTGTGACCTCCTTTTCCAAGATGAGAGTGTTGACTCAGAAAGTATAGAAACTGGAAAGTAGTAGTAACAAATATAAATCCAGGTCTAGTGTATTGAAGTCAATTTTGTTTATTGAAGTCATTTTGTTTACACATCTGAACATTTTAATGCATGTTTCTAATTAAGCAAGAACATAGCATACATACTGAATACAAGTATATCCCTTACTGTTTCAATATAAAGTCAGAGGAATATAAGGTGTTACTCCTTCCTAAGTTATATCATTTCAGCTATTAAAATGGAAGAAATTATCATGTTGAAGCTAATTTGCATCAAGTAAGGCACAGTATGTTATAAACACTAGTAAATGGCTCAGGCTAACTGAGAAAAAAGGTTATTGAAGGCTTATGGGAAGGCTTGGTGACTACAGTAACAGTTAAAACAGCCCGATCTTTCAAAAAAGAGGCATTGAAGCAAGTCCAGCAGTGAAAAAATCTTAATTTGAGTTGCAGACATGGGATAACTACTCACCACTTGCTCCACCATCTCTATCTGTTCTAATTTTTCAGGCTATCTGTACGGATTGGTCAAACATGGGTGAATGTTTACCCCTAGGTCAATGATGGAAAGGCATTTTATAATGTAATGACTTCACTTGGCTAGTCTGACTGACTTGCCCACATATTTGGCCAGAAAACAGAGGCTCTTTTCAAAGGAAGAAGTAAAAATACTAATCAGATGGAAACCAACAGCAACTGTAATCCACCTCTCAGCTTCTGTGAACTTGTGGGCACACAGGTGCATGTACACTTCTTATGCATATCCATGAACAAGAATGGAGCACAGAATAAGTAGTTGCAAGATCATCTAATATGTGTGTATACAGCTGTCCAAAATGCCATCATGCAGTTATAAGCTTTAATAAGTTCAGAAGAATAAAAGCTATAAATTATAAATATCATTAAAAAGTAAAACTATCTTAATTTTCTTTCTCCTGTATAGTTTTGTGAATTGTAAATACTTTTTTAATGATTTTTGTTGTTGTTTGTTTCTGGGCCTCTGAGTTCCTTTTAAGTAATGTTCTTTATAATTGGTAGCCTTCACCCTTCTAAAGGTATTATGCTCCAAACTGTAAGATGCTACTTTTGGACAGCTGTACCTATATCTGCATACCCCGTGGGTACGCATGAGTAACCAGTGTGTATGCACCTCTGTGTCCACAAGTTTATAGGCTAAGAGGTGGATGATGGTTGCTATTGGTTTCACCCATGTAGTATCATTTTTTGTCTCAATAATAAGAATGTCTGTCTTCCAGCCAAATAATTGTGCAAGTGAATAGATTACAGAAAGATATGGGGAAAGGTATATCTTCATTTAAAGAAAAGATATAGAAAAATATGCAAAATTCTTAACAAAAACCATTTTCAGAGAAATGTGGGTGGAGGTGAGGGCAGCGGAGGGAGTTCCAATCTGTACGATCAGAATGCTGTCTACACTCATTGGCATCAAGCATGCGTGCATGAATGGTATATACGGAAATAATGAAGTTGGGTAGAGTGTAAGACAGGATCTGGGGTGGTGTGGTCTGCCTTCCTCTCCCTCAGGAACGTGGTGGGGAGTAGTAAGAGGGTTGTCTGCTCATACTGGTGGTGTGGTTGTAGAGACGGTGGTGTAGATATGCATGAGAAACTGGGTACTGTGTCTGTATAAAGGAAATGAAGCTCCCTCAATAGAATCTAGTTTGCTTCCCTTCCTCTCTTTTAGGTGCTGAGAATCAGTTTGTCCATTTGTGCCAGGTTTTCTTCAGGCCAGAATGTGTTGCTAACAGGTATCTAAATGTTGCCCTCCCAGTTTCCTTGTCCTCTTTCTCCTTGGATCCTTGCGCTCCAGACGAGCCAGGTTAAGGTGGAAAGTGTGGCAGCTGAAGCCGGCGTGGACCCCATGCTCTACATGCTCCCGAAGGGCCTCTAAGCTGGGGAAGACCCGGCAGCAGGCCATGCACCTGAAGCCACTTTGCGCGGCCAGCAGCCACTCAGGGCCGCTGCCCCTGGGACCCTCGTCCCCGGCGGGAGGCCGTGCTCCCCTGTGAGTACGATTCCATTGCTCTCGGGAGCCGCTGTGTAAGCTGGGCCCACGGGCAGTTGGGAATTTCTTCACAGCTGCGTGAGAGCAGGGGATATTTCTATGGACCTTTTCAATATAGGTCATTTTTTGCATCTTGATCTTTTTTGAAGGCGGCTTGAATCCTTCCTCTGTATTGTATAACACGGCCACACCGCCGTTCGTTTGCACATGCATGTAGTAAATCGTCATGACCCTTTCACCTGCACCGAGTGCTGCAGACATACAGGGATTATTATCATTAATTGAAAAGAAATGACTAGAGGCCTGTGAAGAGGACAAGGAAAGGGAAATCTTCGATGGCTCCAAGTCGTGGCATAGAGGCATCCGATTCATTTCTAGGAGAGAAAATTCAAACATGAGAAAGATAGAATGTGCGTGTGAAGTCTGTAGGAGGTAAGATGGACTAAGTGAGCATGTGGCTGCAGGTACATCTCTAGGGGATATTTCAGAATGCTGTGCATGGTGTGCTTTATTTGAGAAGGTTACATGGTATAACTACGTGGGAATGAGGATGCAGATTTGTACGCATGTTCTGTGGAGTTGTATGTAGGCTCTGGGACGTATCTGGTGAGTGTTTCTGATGTTGGAAAAGGGGATGGAGAATGGGTGTGTGCACGTGTGTTATGTGGTGTGACAGCACCTGTGAACAGGAGTGGTACCTGTTCTTCCTGTGAGACGGAGAACGTAAGAGAGGTGTGTGAGCTCCCAGAACATACAGCTCTATGAAGGTGGCTGAAGAGGCATGTGGATAAGAAAGACAACAGCTGAAACTTTATTTCCTTCAGGACATATAGTTTTCTAGAGTTTGACCTACACTGACGGATGTAAAACAGATGATCTGTGAGAGGGGGTGTGAATTATTTGTGGAACTAGTGTGTGAATGGGTGGGTCTGAAATGATTGTGTGAAGGAAGGAGGTAAGGTTGCTACTAGAGGGTGGAAATGACAGATGTGGAGGGAAGGCCTGTGTGTTGAGAGAACAAGTAAAATCAGGACAAATGGGGCCACACCTGGTATGAAGGAGGACAGATGTGCGTGTGTGAGGATATGAGTCTGTGCTCATCTGAGGGGAAGGTTCTGACTGAACCCCCACCCACATATGAGCACTGTCCACTACCTCAGCCACAGCTGTCCCCGTGCTGCTATGTAGGAGATTAGTGCTGAGGGACCTTGTCCTGTCCTTGAAGGCACACTCCCTGTCTGTCCCTCTGCAGAAGCTTTAGTACTAGTCCACCTGTCCTGAAGCCCTTCCTGTTTTTCAGGGGAAAGTGCGCTAAGTAGAGACTGGGCTGAGCAGCCCGGCTGCATCTCCTGTCCAAGCTCAGGTCCCACCTCTGCATGCCTCACCCTCAGGGCCATGGGGAAGCCTGATGGGAGGGGACACAGGTGACATAGGCAGAGGAGGAGCATTTTCTCCTGCTCTCTGACGACAGCCCAGGACTTAGGCTGAGGCACATCATCGTGAGTGTTGTTAAGTCATTGGGAAAGGAATTTTTAAAATGACATACAGATGAGGCATTTTCTGGGGTAAGTGTCTTTCAAAAACTACATCTTGAGTGGACGTTATAGATCAGACATCATTACCACACAAGACACATGCTCTCATAGATATTCAGGTGACTTTCCCATTTCAAAATTTATTTAATCTTATTATAAGTACACACTTCTTACAATTGTACATTTGGTGGGTATCAGGAGGATTGGGTATCCTGTATGTGATGTTACTGGAGATCTATACGGATTATCAAAAACTTAGAACAATGCCTGAAAAACAGTATGCAAGGACTAAAAGTTTGATATTAACTCAATTTCTTCATGAAAATTTGTACAATCAGAAGATAAGTGGTTCAAGTTTGATGAAGAATTCTGCATGTATATTAATCTATATTGATATCTGTATTGATTTAGATGTATACAGAGGTTAAAAAATAAATATTTTAGAAGAAATTGTTCACTATTATTATGTCACCGTCCATGTTTCAGTGTTAAAGCAGCTCAGTGCTCGTTGTTTAACTGGTTAAGATCATCATCATCTCATTGATGTGTCTGGTATATGTATTACCCACATTTCTAGCAGTATGGGAGGGTGAATCCTATGTGCTTGATGATTAAGTTTTAACCAACATAGGATTAATCTGAACATTCCATTTCAGGCATTTTTGGAGATTAATCCTATGTTGGTTAAAACTGGGATAACGTTTAATGTGTGATTGATTTGGTGTTTGTAAATCTGAGTGAGGGGTGAGTTCTGAGTGACTGAGCATGTATGCTTTTTGTGTGTGTTAGTTCATCATATATTTCTTTCTATGTGTAGCTTGAATTTCCTATAACTATGGATTTGTATATACGTTTTATATATTATGGAGTTTAGGGAAGGTATGCTATTACTGAGAATATTCTGTTTTTGACTATTGGAATTAATGTATTTATAAAATACTTAGGGATTAATTAAAGAACATGAGGGTGTCAAAAGCAATGTGTATAAGAGAAAGAGTACCTAGGCTTTGAAATAAAGAACAGAGAAGGCAGTGTGTGCAAGATTAAGTGTACAGTAACACATGATGGCATTAGTGAGTAAAAGTATGAAAATTTGAGTTCCAAAAGGGGTTAAGATATAATATGGAAACTAAGGCCTCACAATCCAACTCCTAAGCATTCACCAAACAGAAATGCGTCCATACTGAAAAATGCCTGAAATGGAATGTTCAGAACATCCGCTTTTCAAATAGGCCCAGACTCAAAGCAAGCCAAATGCTCAGAAATGTAAAATCAATAAAGATATTATATTCATGCAATGTTATCTCATATCAGAATGAGAAAACTATAGTTGTATACAACATGAATAAATTATACAAATAAAATGAGGAGTGAAAGGAACCAGACACAAAGTATAAACTGTGTTATTCTATTTCCATAAAATTTAAAAGCAGGGATACTAATCTATGGTCTTAGGAGTCAAAGAAATTATAACACTTTGTATGGTAGGAACAGAGACAGACTGTGGAGAATTTAGATGCATGTGGGAGGTTATAAGGAATGAATGATGAGGATAGTGAGCGCTGAAGGTCTGATGAGGAATGAAATTGAATGTGAAAACATTGGCTATGAAAATACATGGACGTGATGGGGTTTTTGGCTGGGTATCTCCGTACCCCACCTCTAGTTCAGTTAGTGCTTTCACACCTTCCCAGCAATATAACATGCCCTCGCCTGGCTCATGCTAACATATTCTTCCATGATTCTCTGAGAAAATTCTCATCTCAGTAGTCCCTCACCCATTATTTCTTCAAATATAACACTGTTCTCCACCGATCTCCTTGGGCTTGCAATATTCCTTTTAAGCACTTTTCCCTTGGAGTTTTTTTGCTTCTACTGCTGACCACATTAAAGATGATGCAGAAGCATTTGAGTTCCTTTTTGTAATGGGTACCTTGTGAAGAAAGGGCAGAATCACTCAGCTCATCTCTGGGCTCTAACTATACACAAAGTCTCTCTGCATCTTGTTCAACATTCCCCTAACAGCCCCGGTTAGCTTTTCTTTAACAGAGCTGCAGGATAACTTGTCTGAGGAAAGAGAAGCCTCCCATGCTCTTGGGCCTTGAGTTAGGGCCACCGCCTACTGCCTACACTACAAAGCATCTTCTTGTAAATTCAGCTTTGCTGAAAAATTAAAAATAATAGAGTTGTGGTCCATGTTTATTATGGTGTATTTATTTCTCCATTACACAAGTAATAAGAGTCCTCTATGTGACAGTCAGTGAGTACACATGGCCTCCATTTTCATGGATAGTGAGTAATGGCTCCTATGACACTTAAATGCACAGTCATATTTACCATGTCAATGAATACCATGAGTGACTGGGTTTGCACAAAGAACGTTCTTCGTAAATGAAACAGAGACTACTATTGCTTTTCTCCCTGGAAATACAACTATATTACTTTTATCAGCATCTCTTGCAGGCATTTCTGACCATGTGCTAACATTTCTACAATTGAAAATGACATGTGAGACTTCCAGGCTGTCCCATACAAACCTCCTGAATACCCCTCCATTCTCTTCCGCTTCCTGGTCGACTGGGATACAGGCTCCTTCCGGGTTCCAAGAGGCAAAACATTTCCATGTAATGGATGGAACGCTAGGAAAGAAATTTTTAAACATAAGAAAATGAGAATATTTGTGCAAAGTTTGTAGGAGTTAAGATGGACACGCCCTATGTGAGCATGTGGTAACAGTGTGTGTCTATGTGAAATCTCCTGCTATGTAGGAGATTAGTGCTGAGGGACCTTGCCCTGTCCTTGAAGGAACACTCCCTCCTGTTCTTCTGCAGAAACTTTAGTACTAGTCTGTCTGCCCTGAAGCCCTTCCTGTTTTTGAGGGGAAAGTGAACTAGGTAGAGACTGGGCTGAGCAGCTCAGTGGCATCTCTCATCCAAGCTTTATTTGAGGAGTTTACATGGAATAAGTATGTGGGAATGAGAATGGAGATTTGCATGCATTTCTGTGGAGTTGTATATATGCTCAGGGATGTACCTGGTGTTTCTGATGTTTGTAAAAGGGATGGCAAATAGGTGTGTGCATATGTGTTATGTGGTATGACAGCACCTGTGAACAGGAGTGGTACCTGTTCTTCCTGTGAGACGGAGAACGTAAGAGAGGTGTGTGTGCTCCCAGAACATACAGCTCTATGAAGGTGGCTGAAGAGGCATGTGGATAAGAAAGACAACAGCTGAACCTTTATTTCCTTCAGGGCATATAGTTTTCTAGAGTTTGACCTACACTGAGGGATGTAAAACAGATGATCTGTGAGAGGGGGTGTGAATTATTTGTGGAACTAGTGTGTGAATGGGTGGGTCTGAAATGATTGTGTGAAGGAAGGAGGTAAGGTTGCTACTAGAGGGTGGAAATGACAGATGTGGAGGGAAGCCTGTGTGTTGAGAGAACAAGTAAAAGCAGGACAAATGGGGCCACACCTGGTATGAAGGAGGACAGATGTGTGTGTGTGAGGATATGAGTCTGTGCTCATCGGAGGGGAAGGTTCTGACTGAACCCCCACCCACATATGGGCACTGTCCACTACCTCAGCCACAGCTGTCCCCGTGCTGCTATGTAGGAGATTCGTGCTGAGGGACCTTGTCCTGTCCTTGAAGACACACTCCCTGTCTGTCCCTCTGCAGAAGCTTTAGTACTAGTCCACCTGTCCTGAAGCCCTTCCTTTTTTCAGGGGAAAGTGCGCTAAGTAGAGACTGGGCTGAGCAGCCCGGCTGCATCTCCTGTCCATGCTCAGGTCCCACCTCAGCGTATTCCTTACCCTCAGTGCCACGGGGAAGCCTGGATGAGGAGGAGACACAGGTGACATATGCAGAAGAGGAAGCGTGCTCTCCAGCTCTCTGGCTATAGGCTGGGACCTCCACATGTGACTCAGGCTGAGGCACATACTGCTGACTGGTGTAGAATTCTAGGGAATGGATTGGAAAGGTGTGTTGAGATGTGGCATTTTCTGGGGTCTCTGGGATTTCAAAACCTACATGTTGAGTGTACATTACACATCAGGCATCATTATCACAGATGACACTTGATCTCACAGAAATTAAGGTGAGTTTCTATTGGAAAATTACAATTACCCCAAATTTATTAGAATTTTTTTGGTGGATGTCAGAGGGATTGGGTGTGATATTTCCAGAGATCAATACAAATTATCTAAAACTTTGGAACATACCTGAAAGAGAAGATGCAGGGACTGAAAGTTGTTTATCAACTCCATGTTCACAAAAAACTGTATAATTAGGGGATATGTGGTGTAAGTTTTACAACACATTTTGCATGTATATTAGTGTATTTATATTGATATCTATAATGATTTAGATGTATATATATGTATATATATAATGATGTAAAAGGATAAATTTTTATTTTTGACAAAATTAACTGTTCACTATTATTTTGTCACTTTCCCTGTCAATGTTAAGCAAGCTCACTGCTCAGTACTGAACTGTTTAAGATTATTATCATCTCTCACAAATGTGTCTGGTATATGTACTATTCCCATTTGTAGCAGTATGAGATAGTGAATGTAACGGGCTTGGTGTGTAAGTTAAAATGTATTAATTAAAACTGGATTAACATTTAATGTATGACTGATTTGGGGTTTGCAAATCTGAATAAGGAGTTTTGTGTGACTGAATAAGGAGGTATGTGTGCTATGTGTCTCTGTGTCAGTCAGCACACATGTATGTATATAGATTGCATTTCCTGCAATCATGGATTGGTGTGTAATTCATATGCTGTGTGGTTTAGATATAGAATGCTATTACTGAGAATATTACTCCCTCTGAGACTAGGGGAATTAGTGTATTTGTAAATGTAGTTGAACAAAATGAAAATGTGAAAATCAAGGTTTCTGAGAGAAAAAATACATGGGTTATGAGTAAAATGGCAGAGAGGGCAGAGGACAGTGTATGAGATTAAGTGAGCAGCAACATATGACTGTATTAGAGAACACACGTGTAAATAATTGGGTTCTGAAAGCGTTCAGACAGATTATGAAAACCAAGGCCTTGAAATCCTAAGCATTCGCTGAACAGCAATGTGTCGATAGTGACAAATGTGTAATAGAATGTTCAGAACATCAGCTCTTTAAAGAGTCCCAGAATCAAAGCAACTTAAATGCTCAGAATGTATAATCAATAAAGATATAATATTCATGCAATGGTATACATACACCAAGAATGAGCACACTATAGTCCCATGCAATATAAATAACTCATACAAATATAATGAGGAGTGAAAGGAGCCAGACACAAGGTATATATTGTGCCCTTCTATATCCATACAATTTAAAACAGGGCTAACTAATCTAGGGTTTTAGGAGTCAGAGAAATTATAACTCTTTGTGTGGTAGGGACTAACATAGAGTGTGGAGGATTTTGATGCATGTGGAAGGTTATAGGGAATGAATGATGAATAGTGAGCGCAATGGTTCTGTTGAGGGATGAATGTGAATGCAAAAATACTGATTATAAAAATATAAAAAGGAGATGGGGTTTTTGAATGGGTGTCTCTGGACTCTGCCTCTAGTTTCATTCTTGAGGCTCCTCCACTCTCGGGCTGTTTTTAAGTTATTCGTGCTTTCTCTGCTTCCTGGCAATATAACATGCCCTTGTCTGGTTCATTCTCACACACTCCTCCATGATTCTCTGATCAAACTCCCACCCCCTTACAGTCCCTTCTCTGAGTAGTTCCTCAAATATAACACTGTTCTCCACTGATCTCCGTGGGCTGCTCCAGTCTTTTAAAGTGATTTTCCTTGGAATTTATTGCTTCCATGGCAGATCACAATAAAGAAGATGCAGAAGCATTTGATTCCCCTTTTTATGGGACAGCTTTGTATTGACTAAAGGGCTGAATCACTAGCTCATCTCTGGGTTCTGTCTAGACCCCATGTCCCTTGGCATCCTTTCATAAGTTGATCTTTACTAGCCCAGTGAGCTTATCTTTAGAAACTATGCAGAATATGTCCTGTGAGGAAGAAGAAGCCTCCCAATATCTAGGGCCTTGAGTTCGGGCTGCTGCATTGTGTCTATTCTACAAAGCATCTTTTTGTATTTTTAGCATTGTTGGAAAATAAAAATAATAATGGTGTTGTCTATGTTTGTTATTTCTGTATTTATTTGTCCATTGAAGAATCAATAAGAATATACCATGCGAAGAGTTCTGGGAATACACATGGCCTTCATCTTCAGAGAGAATATAATATGGTTTCTATGAAAATATTAAATGCAATGTATAATTTATTGTGGCAATATATGTCATGGTGACTGTTTTTGTACACAGGAGGTTCAGTGTAACTGGAAGTGAGACTGATGACCCTTTTCTCCCTGGAAATGCAACTAAATTATATTCATCAGCTTCCCTTGCAGGTAGTTCTGACCATATGATTATTCTACAATGGAAAATAAATAGAAATGACATGTGAGACTTCCAGGCATTGCCATACAAACCTCCTGGGTTCCCCTCCATTCTCCTCCATTTACTGCTCCACAGAGATACAGGCTTCTTCTGGGTTCCAAGAGGAGAAACATTTTGCTGTAATGGATAGAATGCTAGAAAAAAAATTCAAAAAATGAGAATATGTGTGCAAAGTTTGTAGGAGTTAAGATGGCCACGCCCTATGTGAGCATGTGGTAAAAGTGTGTGTCTATGTGAAATCTCCTGCTATGTAGGAGATTAGTGCTGAGGGACCTTGGCCTGTCCTTGAAGGAACACTCCCTCTGTCCTTCTGCAGAAACTTTAGTACTAGTCTGTCTACCCTGACTCCTCCCTGTTTTTGAGGAGAAAGTGAACTAAGTAGAGACTGGGCTGAGCAGCTCAGTGGCATCTCTTGTTCAAGCTTTATTTGAGGTGTTTACATTGTATAACTAAGTGGGAATGAGGATGGAGATTTGTATGCATGTTCTGTGAAGTTGCATGTATGCTCAGGGATGTACCTGGCGAGTGTTTCTGATGTTGGTAAAAGGGAGGACGAATGGGTGTGCGCACATGTGTTATGTGGTGTGATGGGAGATGGGAAAAAGAGTGGTACCCGTTCTTCCTATGAGATAGAGAATGTGAGAGAGGTGTGTACAGACTCCCAGAACATACAGCTCTACAGAGGTCTGAAGGCCTGGTGGCTGAAAGGCATGTGGATTAGAAAGACAACAGTTGAAACTTCATTTCCTTTTCTAGAGTTTGACCTACACTGAGGGATGTAAACTAGATTATGTGTGTGAGAAGTGTAAATTATTTGTGTAAATAGTGTGTAAAAGGATGTGTCTGAGAATAATTGTGTGAAGGAAGGAGGTAAGGTTATATCTAGGTAGTGCTACTAGAGAGTGGAAATGATAGATGTGGAGGGAAGGCCTGTGTCTTGAGCAAACAAGGGAAAAGCAGGGGAAATGGGGCCACACCTGGTATGGAGGAGGACAGATGTGCGTATGCGAGGATATGAGTCTGTGCTCATCTGAGGGGAAGGTTCTGACTGAACCCCCACCCACATATGGGCACTGTCCACTACCTCAGCCACAGCTGTCCCCGTGCTGCTATGTAGGAAATTTGTGCTGAGGGACCTTGTCCTGTCCTTGCAGGCACACTCCCTGTGTGTCCCTCTGCAGAAGCTTTAGTACTAGTCCACCTGTCCTGAAGCCCTTCCTGTTTTTCAGGGGAAAGTGCGCTAAGTAGAGACTGGGCTGAGCAGCCCGGCTGCATCTCTTGTGCAATCTCAGGTCCCACCTCAGCGTATTCCTTACCCTCAGTGCCACGGGGAAGCCTGGATGAGGAGAAGACACAGGTGACATATGCAGAAGAGGAAGCGTGCTCTCCAGCTCTCTGGCTATAGGCTGGGACCTCCACATGTGACTCAGGCTGAGGCGCATACTGTTGACTGGTGTAGAATTCTGGGGAATGGATTGGAAAGGTGTGTTGAGATGTGGCATTTTCTGGGGTCTCTGGGATTTCAAGACCTACATGTTGAGTGTACATTACACATCAGGCATCATTATCACAGATGACACTTGATCTCACAGAAATTAAGGTAAGTTTCCCATGGAAAATTACATTTACTCCAAATTTATTAAATTTGTGCTTGGTGGGTGTTAGGGGGATCAAGTGTGATATTTCCAGAGATCAATACAGATTATCTAAAACTTCAAACCATACCTGAAAGAGAAGATGCAGGGACTAAAATTTGTTTATCAACTCCATGTTCACAAAAAACTGTACAATTAGGGAATATGTGGTGTAAGTTTTACAACACATTCTGCATGTATATTAATGTATTTATATTAATATCTACATATATATAATGTAAAAGAACAAGTTTTTATTTTTGAAGAAATTAACTATTCACTCTTTTTTTGTCACTATCCTGTCAATGTTAAGCAAGCTCACTGCTCATTATTGAACTGTTTAAAATTATCATCATCTCTCACAAATGTGTCTGGTATATGTACTATTCACATTTGTAGCAGTATGGGATGGTGAATATAACGGGCTTGGTGTGTAAGTTTAAAATGTATTGGTTAAAACAAGATTAAAATTTAATGTGTGATTGAATTGTGGTTTGCAAAACTGAATAAGGAATGAGTTTTGTGTGATGGAGAATAGTATGCATGCTATGTGTCTCTGTGTTAGTCCGCACACATATGCATGAGTATAGATTACATTTCCTGTAATCATGGATTGGTGTGTGTTTCATATGCTATGTGGTATAGATATGGAATGCTATTCCTGGGAATATTATTCTCTTTGAGACTAGGAGAACTAGTGTATTTGTAAAATGTAATTGGACAACATGATAATGTGAAAATAAAGGTGTCTGAGGGAAAGACTACATGGGCTCTGAGTAAATGGTATAGGAGACAGTGTATACGATGAAGTGAGCAGCAACATTTGACAGTATTAGAGAATACAATGTAAAAGATTGGGTTTCAAAATCGTTCAGATAGAATATGAAAACCAAGGCCTCAAAATCTTAAGCATTCACCAAACATATGTGTTTATACTGAGAAACACGTGTAATAGAATGTTGAAAACATCAGCTCTTTGAAGAGTCCCAGAATCAAAGCAACTTAAATGCTCTAATAACTATAATAAAAAAAGATATAATATTCATGCAATGGTATACATACACTAAGAATGAGCACACTATAGTTTCATGCCTCATACATATCTCATACAAATATAATGAGGAGTGAAAGGAACCAGACACAAGGTATATATTGTGCCCTTCAATATCCATACAATTTAAAACAGGGCTAACTAATCTAGGGTTTTAGGAGTCAGAGAAATTATAACTCTTTGTATGGTAGGGCCTAAAATAGAGTGTGGAGGATTTAGATGCCTGTGGAAAGTTATAGGGAATGAATGAAGAGGGTAGTGAGCACAATGGGTCTGTTGAGGGATGAACGTGAATGCAAAAATACTGATTATGAAAATATATAAGTGAGATCACGTTTTCCAGTGGGTGTCTCTGGACTCTACCTCTAGTTCCGTTCTTAAGGCTCCTCCACTCTTGGGCTATTTTTAAGTTATTCGTGCTTTCTCTGCTTCCTGGAAATATAACATGCCCTTGTCTGGTTTATTCTCACACACTCCTCCATGATTCTCTGATCAAACTCCCACCCCCTTACAGTCCCTTCTCTGATTATTTCCTTAAACATAACACTGTTCTCCACTGGTTCCCTGGGGAGCTCCAGTCTTTTTAAGTGGCTTTCCGCTGGAATTTATTGCTTCCATGGAAGATCACAATAAATAAGATGCAGAAGCATTTGATTCCCTTTTTGTATGGGACAACTTTGTATTGACTAAAGGGCTGAATCACTAGCTCATCTCTGGGTTCTGTCTAGAACCCGCATTTCTCAACCTGTGTTACGCTACTCCTTTGGTGGTTGAATGACCCTTTCACAGGGTTCGCCTGAGACATAACACTAGCTAAATTACAGTTATGAAGTAGCAACAAAAATAATATTATGATTGGGGGTCACCACGACATGAAGAACTGTATTTAAGGGTCACGGCATTAGGACAGTTGAGAACCATCTAGACCCAATGATTCTTTGCATCCTTTTATTAGTTGATCCTTACTAGCACCAGTGAGCTTGTCTTTAGAGACTATGCAGTATTTGTCATTTTAGGAAGAAGAAGCCTCCCATGCTTTTGGACCTTGAGTTCAAGCCACTGCCTTGTGTCTATACTACAAAGCATCTTTTTGTACTTTTAGCTGTGTATGGAAATAAAGGTAATAGAGGTGTTGTCTATGTTTGTTATTTGTGTATATATTGTCCATTAAACAATCAATAAGAGTCTACTATTTGACGTGTTCAGTAAATACACATGGCCTCCATCTTGGTGGAGAATATAATATGGTTCCTGTGAAAATATTAAATGCACTGTAATATTTATTTTGTCAATGCATGTCCTAGTGACTGTGTTTGCACACAGGGGTTTACCATAAATAGAACTGAGACTGGTGACTCTTTTCTACCCGCACGTTCATGTATATTATATTCATAAGGTTCCCTATAAGGTAGTTCTGACCATGCAATTATGTCTCTGCAATGGAAAATGAATGGAAATGACATGTGAGACTTCCAGGCATTGCCATACAAACCTCCGGGGTGCCCTTTCATTGTCTTTTGTTTCCTGGTTGACCGGGATACAGCCATCTCAAGTGTTCCAAGACTGGAAATATTTTGATGCAATTGATGGATTTCTAGGAAAGAAATTTCAAACATTAAAAAATGAGAATGTGTGTGTAAAAGCGGTAGGAGTTATGACGGCCTTGCCCTAAGTGAGCATGTGGCTGCAGGTGTGTCTCTAGGGGATATTTCAGAATGCAGTGCATGGTGAGCTGTATTTGGGGGTTTGCATGGTATAACTACGTGGGAATGAGGATGCAGCTTTGTACGCATGTTCTGTGGAGTTGTATGTAGGCTCTGGGACGTATCTGGTGAGTGTTTCTGATGTTGGTAAAGGGGATGGAGAATGGGTGTGTGCACGTGTGTTATGTGGTGTGACAGCACCTGTGAACAGGAGTGGTACCTGTTCTGCCTGTGAGATGGAGAATGTAAGAGAGGTGTGTGCGCTCCCAGAATGTTCAGCTCCACGGAGGTCTGAAGGCCTGGTGGCTGAAGAGGCATGTAGATTAGAAAGACAGCAGCTGAAAGTTCATTTCCTTCTGGGCATCTGTGTTTTCTAGAGTTTGACCTACACTGAGGGATGTAAAACAAATGATCTGTGAGAGGAGGTGTGAATTATTTGTGGAACTAGTGTGTGAATGGGTGGGTCTGAAATGATTGTGTGAAGGAAGGAGGTAAGGTTGTGCCTGGGTAGTGCTACTAGAGAGTGGAAATGACAGACGTGGAGGGAAGGCCTGTGTGTTGAGAGACACAGGAAAAGGAGGAGAAATGGGGCCACACCTGGTATGAAGGAGGACAGATGTGCGTATGTGAGGATAGGAGTCTGTGCTCATCTGAGGGGAAGGTTCTGACTGAACCCCCACCCACTTATGGGCACTGTCCACTACCTCAGCCACAGCTGTCCCCGTGCTGCTATGTAGGAGATTCGTGCTGAGGGACCTTGTCCTGTCCTTGCAGGCACACTCCCTGTGTGTCCCTCTGCAGAAGCTTTAGTACTAGTCTGTCAGCCCTGAAGCCCTTCCTGTTTTTGAGGAGAAAGTAGACTAAGTAGAGACTGGGCTGAGCAGCTCGGCTGCATCTCTTGTTCAGTCTCAGATCCCACCTCAGCATATTCCTCACCCTCATCGCCGCGTGGAAGCCTGGACAGGGAGGACACACAGGTGACATAGGCAGAAGAGGAAGAGTGTTCTTCAGGTGTCAGAGTACAATCTACGACCTCCACATGTGACTCAGGCTGAGACCCATCATCTTCGGTATTAAGTCCTGGGAAATGGAATTTTCAAAAGAACAGAAATGAGGTATTTTCTGGGGTTTGTGTTATTCAAAACTCCACATTGAGTGGACATTACACATTAGGCATCATCACCACACATAACACTTGCTTTCATAGAAATTATGGTGGTTTTCTCATGGAAAATTCTATTTCCTCCAAACTTTAAGTAAACACATTACAATTGTGTGTTTGGTGGATGTCAGTGTGTTTGGGTATCTTGTATGTGACATTACTGGAGATCTATACAATTATAAAAAACTTAGAACCATGCCTGAAAGACAGTATACAGGAACTAAAAGTTAGATATCTACTAAATTTCCTCATGAAAAAAAGTGTACAATTAGGGGATATGTGGTTCAAGTTTTATGTGCCTTCTGCATGTACATTTATTTGTATTGATATATATATATATATATTGAGAAATATATAGGGATATATAAAATAAGTATTTATTTTAGAAAAAAATAACTGTTCATTAGTATTATGTCACTGTCTCTGTTTCAATGTTAACCAAGCTCATTGCTCATTAATTAACTAGTTCAGATTTTCATCACCTCTCATGAATGTGTCTGGTTATGTGTTATTCACATTTGTAGCAGTATGGGATGGTGAATCTAATGTGCGTGATGTTTACACAAGTCCACAACATGTTGGTTCAAAGTGGGTTAATGTTTAGTATGTGATTTATTTGGTGTTTGCAAATCTGAAAATGGGACAAGTTTTGTGTGACTGAGAATGGTCTGTGTGCTTTGCGTCTCTGTGTTAGTCAGCACATATGTATGTATGTAGATTGCATTTCCTAAAATTATGGATTTGTGTGTGTGTTTTTTGTTTTGTTTTGTTTTTTATCCTCACCCGAGGACATTTTTCCATTTTTTGTTCAGATAGAGTGGGAGGGAGAGAGAGGAAGAGAGAGAGACAGAAACATCGATGTGAAGGGACACATCGAGTGGCTGCCACCCGCACGACCAACCAGGGCCAGGGACAAACTGCAACCGAGGTATGTGCCCTTAGCGGGAACCGAACCCGGGTCTCTTTGTACCGCAGGCCGACGCTCCAACCGCTGAGCCAAACCGGCCAGGGCAGTGTGTGTGTTTTATATACTATATTGTTTAGATATGGAATGCTTTACTGAGAATATTCTCTTTGAGACTAGTGGAATTTGTGTGTTTGTAAAATGTTAGGGATACATCAAAGATCATCAGGATGTGAAAATCAAGGTGTATAAGAGGACAAATACCTGGACTTTGACAAAAATGGCAGAGTGCAGAGAAGAGTGTGTAAGATTAAGTGTGCAGTTACGTGCTTGTATTAGAAAATAAAAGTATGAAAGATGGGGTTTTGAAGGAGTTAGGATAGAATATGGAAACTAACACTTAGCAATTTAACTCTTAAGCATTCACCAAGCAGAAATTTGTCCGAAGTGACAAATACCTGAAATAGAATGTTCAGAACATCAGCTTTTCAAGTAGTCCCAGACTCAAAGTAACCCGAATGCTCAGAAATGTATAATCGATAAAGAAATAATATTCATGCAATGGTATTATATATCAAGAATGAGCATACTATAGTTACATGCAACATAAACAAATTATACAAATATAATGAGTGAAAGGAACCAGACACAAAGTATATACTGTGTTATTCTATTTCCGGGCATTGCCATACACACCCGTGTGCCCTCCATCCTCCTCCCTTTCCTAGCTGTTGATATCCTGGGGTCTATTTAAAAGCTGCATGTTAATGATAACAAAGTTTGCATCAGCTCATCCCCATTAATTAACTCATAGAAGAGACTTGTTTTAGTGGCCTGCACATATATGCTAATTTGTTCTATAAACAAGAAATGGATTCATTTGTGTAGCAGTCACTAAAGCCTAATCTAGTCTAACTAATGAAGTAGAGGTATAATGTGTTTTTGAGAGGCAAGTAATTAGACCTAGCACATAATTGATGGGCAATTATGTTAGATGTAAATATCTATTTTCTCTGGGTTATGTTCTATATGTGTGTATATATGAGTAGGTGTGAACGTATGTTTACCTGTCGTACAGTCTATACTCAATACTTCTATAAATATACACTATTTGTTTTTGAAAGTGAAATGAAGACAGCCTTCTCCAAAGGTCTACTGGAAGATGCAGAAATCTCTGACAGTTAAATATTGGTTCTCTTTAGGAATGTGAGCCACTGCTTGGAACTTTGGGGTTGGCTCCAATCTGTCTCCCTGCCACCACTGGATAACGGTTCTTTTTCATGGTAGTTTCTTGTTTACTTTTAATCTCCATAGAAACCAAACTATTTCAGTTTTTCATTTTTCCGTTAAGATCCAAACTTTCTTCTTAATTTAACCATCATTGTTAAAGGATGTTTGTGTATGTATCACATTGTTTCCTTCCATGTCACAAAGGAGCCCCACATTGACTTCTGCATAGTCTAAAGCCAATCCCTTTTACCACAGGGTAACCAAGGTCTTTCTGACATTATACTCTCATTCCTGCACAACCGCTTTTATTTTTTTTTAATTTATTTTTTTATCCTCATCTGAGGACATTTTTTCTATTTTTTGTTCAGATAGAGTGGGAGAGAGAGCAAGAGAAAGAAACATCAACATGAAAGGGACTCACTGAGTGTTTGCTACCTGCAGGGCCGGGGACAAACTGCAACCGAGCTACATGCCCTTAGCAGAAACTGAACCCAGGTCTCTCTGGGCCGCAGGCCAATGCTCTAACCGCTGAGCCAAACCTGCCAGGGCCACAACCAGTTTTAAGTGTTTAAAGATTTTTGTTTCATTTTGTTGTTTTTTAATGTTTTCCTCAGCTCTATGAACTAGATTTTCTTTTTGATTAACAGAAGAAAGTACTATTGGAAAACTGGTAACAATATCATTTATTTATCCAATGCCCTTAGGCAGAAATAAAATAAAGGGAAATACATTTCCTAAGAAATATTATACTAATCAACCACTATATATATAAGCAGAGTAACCCAGAGTCACATGGTGCAAGTAGCACAAATTCTATCCACAGAGACAGGGACCCAGCCATCTGAATTCCCTCTCGAACTGTCTGGGCTCTCACAATGGCCAGCACGCACACATCCCTCTCAGTCTCTCTCTCTCCCTTTCTCCCTCTGCTCCTTTCTCTCTCCCACTCCCTTCCTGACCCCCTCTATTCTCTTCTCTCTCTCCCTCATCACAACTAGAAATTATCTTTCTCTAGAAAACAGTAGTTGGTTACCCTGTGCCCAGAAAATGTGTTAAATACATACCTCTTGCCATCTTCAGAATTTTGCTGAAATATCTGCTTCCCAGATGTTTCATTTTTTTGTTTATGCTTTGTGGTTCAACTCTTTAAAAAGGCACTCAAATCAGGTACCTATCTCCCCAAAATTCTACTCTCAGGGTGTCAGTTGATAATGACAAAGAATAAAATTACAAGGACAATCAATATAAACAAATTATAGTCAATGACAGCAAGTCACTTGAGAGAATATCTCCTCACTAAATCACGGTCCTGACCAGTGCTGAGTACACAGCCAGGACTGTTGTGAGGCAGGTCATCGCTACGGCTTCAGCAGAATTCTGTGACCTGTGCATGACATCACTGCATTCCAGGGCTCCAGCTAGTCTTCCCCGGCCTATAAGACTGCCACTCCCACTGACCACAGTGATCCTGGTGATGAATTAAACAAAGGAAATTATTTTGTGTGTCTTGGGTAACCACATTACTAAATCTCCCCAATAGTGAGGCTAAGCAGTACCTGAGAAAACTATGTCTGTCTCATAGAAAATCATAATGTGGTTTATATCTTAAAGGCAGTACTGTTGAACTTATGTACAAACATAAGTTATATGTGAAGTGTATATTGTGTGGATTTGATGTATATGTGTGGATTTGAAAACATCTTATAATTCCACACAACTCTAATATTTATCTAATATTCTCCACTATTAGGAATAGATTCATATATTTTTACAACAAGCCATTGTCTTTTTTGCTACTCATAACATTTCCCCAGAAACTAAAGAAAAAAGAAAGCCCCTGGTCCTTGTAATGAATGCCAAAGGTCTCATTTTCCAGGGTTTCTGTTCCAGGCCCCAGTGTATATCTTCTGGAAACAGCTGGACTCCATACAGGATTTGGACTCTATATAGTTAGCTACATGCTACCCACCACGGAATATGCCTCCTTCCTTAGGAGCAATATGTATTTATTTCCAAACTTTAGCAGTTACATTAGAACCATGCCATGACTTAGCCTTCTTCAGTCTTCTTTACCCCCAGTAGGCCCTGTCTCTGGATGTTACCCCACTTGAACCTGGGCTACACCTCTTATAGCCACTAAATAGTAGGCATATTTATCAAGAAATTTGAAACTTGTTAGCTGTCAGAAAAAGTAAAAACAAAAATTAGACACTATTTTACAGATAACAAACTGGTAGAAATTAGATCAAATTATGCAAATTATTGTCAGAATATGAGTGAAAAAAGGAATCTTTATGATCTAAAATAAAATATTAACCCATGCAACCAAACAATTGTTGTTGAACTGCTAACCAACATTTTATAAAACTAAGTAAGCCTATAAACTATGACCTTATAATCTCATTCCATTAAGGTATCTTTACAAGGATAATATTTATACCTTAATAAAACAAATTAAAAAGCAAATATCCCAGTTTTAAATAAAATTTGACCCAGGAACAGAAAAACAATTACATGAGAATTTTTTATGCTATAGGATTAGGCGATGAGATTCAATAAAACAGGAGCTTTATGACAACATGGCAAGTCAACACACAGAAATGAAAATGGAGAATTTAGAGCTGAGAGAAAAAGGAGTCTAGCAAGGTTAAAAAAAATAAATAAACAAATTATAACTAGAAAGAAACAAAATAAAGCTTTAAATTGAATAATTGATACATAGAATATCTAACAGATAAGTGTAAAGAAAAGAGATAAATATATAATTAAATAGAAGACATAGATTAAAAAGTAAGGCCAAATGATACAACATAATAACAAAGAAGTTAACAAACACACCAGTTAGTCAAAATATAATACAGTAAAATATCCCTGAAATTATAGAACTGAAACCACAAATGAAAAACAAACACTTTTTTTTTTTTTCAGAAAAAAAAAAAATGATAAGATAAACAAGATTGATGGACCCTTAGCTAGACTCACCAAGAAACAAAGAGAGAGAACCCAAATACACAAAATCAGAAATAAAAGAGAAGTAACAACTGACACCACAGAAATACAAAAGATGGTTAACAGCTACTATGAACAATTATATGACAACAAATTCGACAATTTAAGCAAAATGGACAAATTTCTAGAAACACACAGTCTCCCAAAACTGGACCAGGAAGAGACAGAAAATTTGAACAGACCAATAACAACAGAAGAAACTGAAGATGTAATCAAGACTCTCCCAAGCAAACAAAAGCCCAGGCCCAGATGGCTTCACTGGGGAGTTTTACCAAACATTCAAAAAAGAACTAACACCCATTCTTCTCCAACTATTTCAAAAAATTCAAGAAGAAGGAAGACTTCCAAACTTGCTTTACAAGGCCAGCATAATTCTACTTCCAAAACCAGAAAAAGACACTACAAAGAAAGAAAACTACAGGCCAATATTCCTGATGAACATTAGACGCCAAAATTCTGAACAAAATATGGACAAATTGAATCCTCCAATACTTCAAAAAAATTATTTACAAGTGGGATTCATCCCAGGGATGCAAGGCTGGCACAACATTTGCAAATCAATAAATGTGATACACCACATAAAAAAAAATAAAGAAAAAAACCACATAATCATATCAATAGATGCTGCAAAAGCATTTGACAAAATCCCGCATCCATTTCTGATAAAAACGCTCAGCAATGTGGGAATAAAGGGATCATATCTCAAACCATATATGAAAGACCTCCAGCCAACATCATACTCAATGGGTAAAACTAAAAACATTTCCCTTAAGAACAGGAACAAGACAGGGATGCCCACTTTTGCCACTCTTATTTAACATAGTTATGGAAGTCTTAGGCATAGCAATTAGACAAGAAAGAAAAATAAAAAGGAATGTAAATGTCAGTATTTGCAGATGACATGATATTATACTTACAGACTCCAGCAAAAATTTACTGGATTTAATAAATGAATATGGTATAGTAGCAGGATACAAAATTAACATCAAGAAATTGATGGCATTTTTATACACTAATGATGAACTCACAGAAAGAAAAACTGAAAAAACAATCCCATTTACCATCGCAGGAAAAAAATTAAGATACCTAGGAATAAACTTAACCAAAGATGTAAAGGACCTATTTGCAGAAAACTACAGGACATTGAAAAAAGAAACAGAGGAAAATATTTAAAAAAATGGAAGCACACACCTTGTTAATGAATTGGAAGAATTACATCATTAAAATGTCCATATTACCCAAAGCAATCTATAAATTCAATGCAATCCCCATCAAAATACCAATGACATACTTCACAGAACTAGAACAAATACTTCAAAAGTTCAAAAATACCCTGAATAGCAACAGCAATCTTGGGAAAAAAAGGACAAAGCAAGTGGGATCACAATACCAGGTATCAGATTATACTACAAAGTGACTGTAATCAAAACAGCCTGGGACTGGCACAAGAACAGGCATATAGACCAGTGGAACAGAACAGAGAACTCAGAAATGGACCCAAGGCAATATGCTCAATTAATATTTGACAAAGGAGGCAAGAACATACAGTGGAGTAAAGACAGCCTTTTTAATAAATGGTGTTGGGAAAATTGGACAGCTACTTGCAAAAAAATGAAACAAGACCATCAACTTACACCATACACAAAAATAAACTCAAAATAGATAAAAGACTTAAATGTGACCCGTGAATCCATAAAAATTCTAGAAGAAAATGTAGGCGACAAAATTTTGAACATTATACACAGCAGAATTTTCACTGATATATCACCTAAGGCAACAGAAACAAAGGGAAAAATGAACACATGGGACTACATCAAACTCAAAAGCTTCTGCACATCAGAAGAAACAACCATCAAAATGGAAAGGCAACCCACTGTATGGGAGAACATCATTGCCAATGATACATCAAAGAAGAGGTTAATTTCCAAAATATATAGAGTACTCATACGACTAAACAAAAAGAAGACAAAGAACCCAATTTAAAAATGGGCAGAGGAATTAAATAGACACCTCTCCACAAAGGACATACAAATAACCAACAGGCATATGAATAAATGCTCAACATCACTAATCATCAGAGAGATGCAAATTAAAACAACAATGAGGTATCACCTCACACCTGTCAGAATGGCTGCCATCAACAAATCATCAAACAACAAGTGTTGGCAAAGGTGTAGAGAAAAGGGGACTCTAGTACACTGCTGGTGGGAATGCAGACTGGTGCAGCCACTATGAAAAACAATATGGTGTTACCTCAAAAAATTAATAATTGAACTTCCATTTGACCCAGTGATTCCACTTCTAGGAATATACCCTAGGAAGCCTGAAACATTCATCAGAAAGAATATATGTACCCCCATATTCATAGTAGCTCTATTTACATTAGCTAAAATGTGGAAGCAGCCCAAGTGTCCATTGGTAGATGAATGGATAAAAAGCAGTGGTACATATACACAATGGAGTACTATGCAGCTGTAAGAAAGATCTCTTATTCTTTGAGATGACATGGAGGGACTTGGAAAGTATTATCCTAAACAAAACAAGCCAAGCAGAATAAGACAAATACCACATGATCTCACTTATTTATGGAATATAATGAACATAACAGTCTGAAGAATAGGGTAGACCCAGAAACATGGAAGTAGGGTACAGACTGACAACCTTCAGAAGAGGGGGTTGTGGGGGAAGAGGGAAAAGATAAACCACAGAACTTACATGCATGTACGCATAACCAATGTATATAGACAACAAAGCCAGGGACAGGGCGGGGCATATGGGGAGGAGGGTGTCAATGGGGTAAAAAAGGAGAAACATCTATAACAAAAATAAAATTAAAAACAGAAAATGATAGAGGACAACTTATATAAATTTAAAATTCCCAGTTAATTTTTTTTGTCTTAAACTTAAAGAATAAAATAAATAAAATTCTACAGGTGCCCTAAGAGAAAAAGAAAGTCTCTTATAAGTACAAAACACTAAGCTGACTTCACACATCCATAAAGCAATATTTATTGCTGGAAAATTATAGATAGTATCTGCAGACACTGAAAGAAAGGTGACACTGCACTATTATTTGTAGCCATATTGTTTTCAAGTGTAAAAACAACTGGCAGACGTTGTCAAATTTGTGTTAATTTTTTTTCAGGGAATATATATACATCAAGAGCCATTCTTGAAAACGTCACTTAACTCTGTAATAGAGCCAACTAAAAAAATGAATGAAAATGCCATGAGAAAAAGTAGGTACAACACTTCATGCCAGGAAACAGAACATTGATAGCAAACATCTGTGGGTGGAGGTGGACGTGGGATGGGAATTGATTGACCCAATTTTACTATACCATTTCCTATGAACAAAGTTTGAGTTTCAGGGCATTCAAGCACTGGTCTAGTGCTACTGGTCCAGACTTTGTCATCCTGTTGTTGGATGGGAATTGATTGACCCAATTTTATTATACCATTTTCTATGAATAAAGTTAGAGTTTCAGGGCATTCAAGCACTGGTCTAGTGCTACTGGTCCAGACTTTGTCATCCTGTTGTTTTACCATGTGCTCTAGCACAAACTAAATTCCAATAGTACCCCTGCATAATGTTTCTCATCTCTGTGCTTTTGTTCGATCTATTCTTTTAATGTATGTTTATTGTTGCAAGTATTATAATCTGTTCTTGTCTTGAAAACTTACACATCTTAAGCTTAATTAATATTGTATTTAGTACAGTACCTGGTTGTTGGTCAAGTTTAAAGTTATCCCAGTCAAGAATTTTGATTGGTACATCTCTCTCTAGCATGGTACTGAGTGTTCAGTACCCCCTTACAAGTAAAAAAGCTATACATGGATACTCATAACATTTTAGGAGCAAATACAGTTCTCTATAATACACCATCCATGAACCTTACTTGAAAATGCATCCAAAGTAATATTAACTTGACAATGAAATCCAACCAACCAAATGAAAAAAAAAAAAAATTATCATATGCCATGATCCTTCATTGTGATTTTGAAAATGTACCAATTATAATTTTAAATTACCTAATCAACAAAGGCCAAAAAATATGATCGACTCTCAAGGGAACAAATAACCAACAGATGTGAATCTTAATCTCATAATGACATATATGTTGGGATTTTCAGAAAAAGGCTTTAGCACCACCTTTATAATTGTGGTCTCTGAAGTGAATATGAACACTCTTTAAATTAGATAAATAGGAGTATATAGAGATATGCAAACAGTATGAAGAAACAAATGGAAATTTTATAATTGGATATTACAATGTCTTAAATTTTTGAAAATCGTTGATTGAGCCAAAGAACAGAATGGCTATGACAAAGAAAACATTCAGTGAATCAAGGGTAGATAAATAAAAATTAAATATAAAGGAATAGAGAAAAAAATTGTAAATATATGAACAAAGTCTCTGTGAACTGTGCAATATTATCAATAATCCCAACATTTATCCTACCTGTGTCGCAGAAGGAGAGAAGAGGTAAGTGCAGAAAATATCTGGACCAAAAAAACACTGGCCAAAGATTTTCTAAATTTGGTGAAAGACAAATTTACAAATTCAAGAAGCTCCATGAATAAAACATGTACAGAGTCTGTATAATTAAAAGTACAAATACTGGTTTTAAAAAAATCAAATAAGACCTAAATGAATGGAGAGACATATAATATTCACGGTCTGAATGCCCAGCATACTGTAGATATCAGTTCTTGACAAGATAATCTGTAAATTCAATGTAAACCCTATTAAAAATCCCAACAAAATTTTAATAAATATTGGCAGGCTTATCTTAAAATATATGTGGAAATAAGAAATTTAAATGGCTAAAGCAATATGAAAAAGAAGCATCAAGTTGGAGAAATCACATTACCTATTTTTAAGACTTAGTCAATATCTATGGCAATCAATACAGTATATAATAGCAGATAAAGAGACACATTAGCCCTGGCCAGTTTTGCACAGTGGTTAGAGTATCAGCTCATGGACCAAAAGTCCTGGGTTCAGTTCTGGTCAAGGGTACATACCTCAGTTGCAGTTTGTCCCCGGCACTGGTTTGGGTCATGCAGGAGGCAGCCAGTTGATGTGTTTCTCTTGCATCGATGTTTTTCTCTCTCTCTGCCTTCCTCTGTCCCAATCTATCTGAAGATAAATTTAAAAAAGTATCCTCATGTGAGGTTTTAAAAAATAAATTTAAAAAAAAGGACACACAATCAATGGAACTGAATGAGAAACCCAGAGACTTCCAGTCAAGATGGCGGGTAGGTAAACACGGTATCGTGTCCTCCCACAACCACATCAAAGTTACAACTAAACTACAGAACAACCATCATTCAAAACCACCTGAAATCATCCTGAATGGAAGTCCTACGACTACGAAATTAAAGCAGCAGCCACATCGAGACTGGTAGGAGGGCGGAGGGGCAAAGGTGAGAGGGCCTGTGGCGAGATGGGCTGGTCCCACACCCACGGGTGGTGGATAAAAATCAGGAGGACACCTCGGCTGGGAAGGTTCTTCCTGAGGACTGAGGGGTCCCCGTCCCACACCAGGCACCCTGCTCAGGGTTCCAGTGCCAGGAAGGGAATCCCCATCACTTCTGGCTGGAAAAACCAGCAGGAACTGAGGCTCAGGGAGGCTGAGGCGGCTGGAGCCCAAGGCAGCTCCTTAAAGGGCCCGCGCACACGAACTTATCGGACTCTCTCCCTCTAAGCTTGGAGGGGAGGCAGCTCGGGAGGCAGCTCGAGGGGCACCAGAGACATACAGGGAAGAACTGAGCTGTTTGGCACTGGAGCGAGGGCTGGAGAGGGGGCTTTCTCCGGGACAAAGTGCTGTCAGAGGCCTTTGTTCCTTTGGTGAGCCCTTCCCTGGGGCGGCAGACAGCCACCATATCTGGGACTCCAGCAACCTGGCTCACACTGGTAGCCCCGCCCTGCTGACTCCCTGAGGCCCCGCCCCACCCAACTTTCAGGCCCACCCAAGCTGTTGCCAGTTGCTTAACCATAGGATTAGCCTGTCTTGGATCCTGCTTCAGGTTTTTCCTAAATTCTTTCAAACTAGTACCATCTGGTCTCAGCTAGCCCCATACTGCTCATTAAGTAATACACAGAAACAAACACAGGGAGGCAGCCAAAATGAGGAGACAAAGAAACAGGTCCCAAATGAAAGAACAGAACAAAACCCCAAGAAAAGAACTAAGCGAAATGGAGATAAGCAACCTAACAGATGCTGAGTTCAAAATACTGCTTATAAGGATGCTCAATGAACTCAGTGAGGGTCTCAAGAGCATAAAAAAGGACCAGTCAGAAATTATGGATGCACAGTCAGAATTGAAAGAGGCATTAACTGAAATAAAGAATAATTTACACAGCTTCAATAGTAGAGTGCATAAATCCAAGAAGCAAACCATCGATGTGGAATATAAGGAAGCAAAAAACGCCCAATCAGAACAGCAAAAAGAAAAAAGAATCCAAAAAAAAATGAGGATAGTGTAAGGAGCCTCTGGGACAACTTCAAGCGTGCCAACATTCGTATCTTGGGGGTGCCAGAAGGAGAAGAGCGAGAACAAGAAATCAAAAACCTGTTTGAAACAATAATGGCAGAAAACTTCCCTAACTTGGTGAAGGAAACAGACATACAAGTCCAGGAAGCACAGAGAGTCCCAAACAAGATGAACCCCAAGAGGCCCACACCAAGACACATCATCATCAAAATGCAAAGGTTCAAGACAAAGAGAGAATCTTAAAAGCAGCAAGAGAAAGGCAGCTAGTTACCTACAAGGGAGTTTCCATAAGGCTGTCAGCTGATTTCTCAAAAGAAACTTTGCAAACCAGAAGGGAGTGGCAAGAAATAGAGTGATAAAAAGCAAGAACCTACAACCAAGATTACTCTATCCTGCAAAGCTGTCATTTAGAATCAATGACCATATAAAGAGTTTCCTAGACAAGAAAAAGTTAAAGGAGTTCATCACCACCAAATTGTTATTATATGAAATGATGAAGGGTTTTTTTGAAGAAAAAGATAAAATATATGAAAAAACAAAATGGCAATGAATACATATCTAGCAACAATGGAATCTATAAACAAAATGAACAGGCAGAACAGAAACATTCTCATAGATACAGAGAACATTTTGGTGGTTGCCAGTTGGGAGGGGGATTGGGGGAATGGGTGAAAAAGGTGAAGGGATTAAGAAGTACAAATTCATTGCTAGACTGACAAACCTCAAAGGGAAAGGGGTTGGGGGTTGGGAAGAAATAAACCAAAGAACTTATATGCATAACCAATGGACAGACAATAGTGGGGGAGGCAGAATTGGGGAGGAGGGGGTCAATGTGGGAAAAGTGAGGAACATCTGTAATACATTCAACAATCAAGATTTAAAAAAATAAAACATAATAAAAAATAAAATAGACTCCAAATAACTGTAGAGGACATAGCCAATCATATGGGAAATATGAAAGGATATAATGATGATTCTTAAAAGGGATAGTTGAAGGTTTCGATTTTATTAATGTTTATTATAGCTATATAGGAACTCTTAGTTCTTAAAATTTGTAAAATAAACTAAAGACTTCATCTATGCAAGCTTGAATTTTACACTATACTTAGATCAAATGTCCAGACCAGGTAATTATCACCTTTGCATAAGACAAAGATAATATCATTACAGCAAATTTTCCAAAATAATGCCAGGAATATTTCCTGAGATAAATAACCACACAAACCGTGGAATGATCACATTCAACTCTCTCTGTGTGTGTGTGTGTGTGTGTGTGTGTGTGTGTGTGTGTGTGTGGTATAGTGAATTAGAAAAGGGCTTTTAAGCCTATAATCTCTTATTAACAATTCACAGATTTCAAGGGAAGTAATCTTGAGTAGAGTAACAAAATGTTTTTTTCTCTATTAGTTGATTACAAAATCCTGATTGTCTAAAAATAATTGAGGGTTATTTTTTGGAAAAGTTAGAAGTATTTTTCCATGTTCCAAAATGGTAACAAGGTATTCCAGACTCTGTAATTGAAGCAGTTCTTTAACATGGATGTCTGCATACATTAGGAGGTTTGAAGGGTGTGAGTACAATGCACTCACTCAAAGGTCACCAACAAGCCCCACAACATCAGTTGCCCTAAATATCAACAGTATCCACATTAGAACTTTTTTCCATTTTTAAAACTTTAGGTAAGATACTCTGTTAATAAGTAAAATCTTAGAAACAAAATATAATTTACTTAAATGCATATCTACATACACAGACACACGCATAATATAATGCAGTTACATTTTAGAAGCAATTACATTTCCAAGGACAACAGCATTAGTACAACAAAAATCCTTAAACATTTTTTATCTTAATGAAGGTACCATACTGATACTGATGCATTATTTCTCAGTATTTCAAATACTCTCCATTTTGCCTTCACTATTGGAATAAAATCTTACTGTTTCGATTGAACTGTGGGCAATCTAGTTTTCTTGCACTTATGGTTTGCTTTATGTGAAAAATATACATCTTAAAATATTAAAATTATGATCGATATTTGAGAGATGTTATATAATAAAAGGTATTATAAACTGAAGCTTACTGGAAAAATAACAAATTTGGGGGTTTTAGAAGTAAATTAAAATTACATCATATAAGAACTTCATAGAAAAAAACAAAGGTATTCTTGCAAGTCATAAAATATATCCTAAATTAAAGGGAAGCTATGGGGCTTGGTGGGAAAACTCACTGTCTCAAAGATATCATTCTTCCAGTCAAAGTTCCAACATGTGTTAACAAATTGCTTATAAAATTTATATAGAAGTAAACATGTATGAAAATAGCCAATAATATATTATAAACAAGAATATTAACTTGTTTTATAAAGCTAGGTAATTAAAATTGTGCTGCACTGAGGTTGAAAAAGACAAACCAATCAATGGCACAGAGAATTCAGAAACATATTCTTGTGTATTAAGAAGTCAAGGAATAAAGTAGTAGTTGACTGTTTGTTTTTTTTAGACTTGAAAATGTTGTGCTCCATCCTCTGGCCTCTGTGGTTTCAAACAAGAATTCTGCTGTCATCCGAATCCTCAATCTCCTGCAAGCAATACAAAGTTTTTAGCATTTCAGCAATTTAAGTGAATGAACTAATTAGACCAGTCTATTAGTTTGACTAGTTCTCAAAACATAGTACATATTGACATGAAAAGAAAATCCAATGATGAAATAATATGCACACTCTAACAGAATTTACATAATATATTTTAAACACACAAACTATTGAACATATGTTTTATTGAATTTGTCTAGAAGTTTTAATTCACACTTTATTACTCTGGATGCCATTCAAAGGGTGATGCAGAATGGGATGGGAGAAGGGAGGACAAACAGTGACCTTATTTATTATGTTCGGTTTCTCCTCTAAAATCAGATTTAAAGAAAATCTCATAAACCTATCCTTTCATTATAAGCACAACTCAGAGGAGTATTTATTATCTTTATTTAAGCACCTTTTGTAATATCTAAAATTTAGAAGCTGCTAGTTGTGAGTACTCTCGTTTCAACTATTTTACTGATGTTAATTTTAACATATAAAATATATTCAATTTAATATCATTTATATGCTATAGAGAACCTGGTGAGGTTCGGTGGACACAGTTTGGAAAGTCACAGTGCTAACAATGCAGGAACTGGGACATGGGCCCTAATCCATACAGATCCTCTCTTGGTTAAAGTGTGGACTTGGTGACCAATCGCTATGATGAGGCATAGCTCCCTCTGAACTATAATTCTGTCTCCTAGGTGACTCAAGAAGGTATGCCTAGAATCAAAAGGGGAAATTTTATTATAGTAAGTCATTTATTCACTTACTGTAAATTACAGAATTGACCTCCAAATCTGTTATTTTTCCACAGAAACTATAGTAGGTGGTATTCTTTAAAACTTATATTCTGCAAAGTAGTAAATTATAGGGTTCTTAAAAGTACTAGCCATCATAATTTTTTGAAACATAAAACTCTCTTCACAAATGCAATTATACTTACCCAAAGTTAAAATATATATTTAGGTGTTAAAATGTATATAAATGCTTTTATGCCAGAATATAACATTCACAGACCTATGTTAAAGTATTGACATTTTGATTTAGGCATATAAGAATTCCTCTTTATTAAAGTGAAGGGGGAAAAAAGCCAACTTCCTAAAGGAGAAAGTTTTATTTTGAGGCTTCGAGCTGTTGTAAATCTCAGCAACTTTAACTTATCAATCTGTTCATGTGGAATTTTATTTGTCAAATGTAGAAGGCTTTAGTATCCCCACAGCAAAAGTACAATGCTGTGTGCTCATCACTTCTAAAGTCCGCTTTATAAAATGATCACATCTTTTGACCTGTCAGATTAACTGAATGTCAGGGGTTTCTGAGTTCCCAGCAAAGCTTTTGCTCAT
Source organism: Molossus alvarezi (assembly GCA_037176705.1). Taxonomy (NCBI): domain Eukaryota; kingdom Metazoa; phylum Chordata; class Mammalia; order Chiroptera; family Molossidae; genus Molossus; species Molossus alvarezi. The sequence continues at coordinate 26,104,453 of CM073906.1, forward strand.
TTTACCAGAAGGATTTGAGAAAGATGTAGAGGGAGGAAGGGGATTGAGGAAACGTTCCTTTAAGAATAATAAGCACCTAGTAAAAATATAAAGAAAATATACTCTGTGGCTCTTAGAATGAGACCCTGTTTTAAGCACTTCAAAAATATCAACTTCTTTAATTTTTACAACTATTCTCTGAGACAGATACTATTATTATTCTTATTTTACTAGTGAGAAAATAGAGTCACAGAGAAGTATAGTAACTCACCCAAGATCACACAGCTAGTAAACAATGGAACTGGGATTTGAATCCAGCTATCCAGACCCCAGAGTCTATATTCTTGGTTGCTTTACCAACTGCGATACAAAAATAAATGCATGGTTTTAAAAAGGAAGTGTTGGAAAATAAACCTATAAGGACTAGGTGTATTTTTCATATCAACATTGTTTTAGTTACAGGAGTTTGATATGTCAGATTAATTTTTAAAATTGTTTTTTTCCTTCATTGATTTTAGAGTGAGAGAAAGTGAGAGGGAGAGGGAGATAGAAACATTGATGAGAGAGAACATTGATCAGCCACCTCCTGCATGTCCCCCACTGGGGATCAGGCCCACAACTTGGGCATGTGTCCTGACCAGGAATCAAACCAGGGACCTCTTGGTGCATGGGTCAATGCTCAATCACTGAGCCACACTGGCTTGACTGGTATCTGTTTTTAACATAATTTCTTTCTCACCAAAATTGTTGTTTTTATTTCTTATTGCCTGGCTTAAGAAATGTGACAGGAGTCATGTAGTAACACAAGCAAGAAAATAGATTCATTTGAGATTCCTGTTTTTTAAATACTTTCTACTCTAGTCAGTGGCCAGATCTTTTGGTTTGTATATACAGATGCTTCAAACAGCTATCACTTACTAAGCACCCCTTGTCACAACTGTGCAAGTTTATCTACAACTTAGCTAATTTTGTGAAGTTGTTATTACTATCCCTACCTGAAATTCATAGTTTCATTAGGTCGACTGAATAGCTTTTCTAATAAGTCGCTGAGCTGAAATTAATTCTATGTCCATATCCAAAGCCCATGTTTTTTTTGACCATAACATACTATATTAATCCTTAAATATCACTCAGTGTAACCTATCTTTTCAATCCCTAAGTCATAATCTTATTATGTCATTTCTATCTATAAAATCTTAACAACTTTTCCTGTTTACGATGTTATCAAAATTTTCTTACTCCTATCCCCTTAAATTCTACTGACAAGTCGTTATTTAAAGGACACATTTGATTCCACTACATCTCTGTGAAAACTCATCTTCATTTTCTACAAGATGCACTTTCTCACTCTCGTAAGACCCTTTCAAATGCCCACATACTTCACCAGCTTCTTATCTATCCAGACTACCCCCATCTACACCCCCACGACACACACACTCTCTGTGCTCCAGTAAAATTAAACTATAGGCAGGACTCTGAAATGCATGTAATTGCTTTAAGTTTATATACACCGTTTATTCAAATTTCCTTTGAGCTAGTCCTTGCATTTTTTTTAAAAACTATGAAGTCAACTCAAGTTCTACTGCTTCATAAATATTTTCCCACATTCCTTTCCCCTTATCTCAATCTGAGTTTTGTCTCTCCGTGTGCATAATTTTTTGATGGGGCTATGTTATAATGATCAGTTTTATTCTTTTTAGATATTGTATACAACATAACTTTCAGAATAGAGTTTTTAAAAAGACCATGACCTTTTTAAATTCTTTAGATTTTAATAAAAGAACAGTGACCCTTTCTGAAATGGCCTAAGTGAAGTCAGTATGTAAGCAGTGGGAAGTTACACTCTCATATCCAACTTGATAACATGGAGCTAAGCTAATACATATTTCCTAAGCAGGCCTGACAATGAACACTGCAGTGAAAGAATTGTGCATTATCATTTGTTTTATGTGGAAAGCAAACTCTAGTTAGGTGCTGAAAATATGCATTAGAATGCTGAGTAGAGAGCAGGGTGGGTAAACAATGATTTTGACCTTGTGTAAAAAAATGTAACATGTGGTTTAAAAAAAAGCAAATGTATTTATGTGCCTTAGTATGAATATCAAACTCATAAGGTAAAATTAATCTGGTGTTTATGTTGAAAAAGAAATCGTACTCAGTCACTTACTCAGCAGATACTTAGTGAATTGCCCAGATAGAGAAGGGGGAAAAACAGCACGTTCATGGGCACAATGTGAGACTGTGATGTCCATGAGGTGCTGGGCCAGAGAGATGAAGAGCAGAGGCCTGGGAGTACTCAGTGGACAGTGGGAACAGACGACACAACAGTGTGAACTTGAAGAGCTTGTGTGCTAACATTAGAAGATTGGAAGTTATCTTGACGGTGTTCTATTCCACTGAAGAGTTTTAAACGAGGAGTGTCACAAGTGGATTTTAACTTTTAAAATGTTACTCTAACACCATCAAGACAGTTAGATGTGAGGAGACTAGTTGCGTGGGGTTGCTGTGGGGTAGCCTGATGGCAGGAAAGCAGGATGACAGGTGAGTGGAGCAGGCCTGGGGAGGAGCGTGCACAGTCATTGACAGGGTAAGGAATAAAAGAATGAGGGAGTTTCTACAGGAGTTGGATATTGATGATGGTATTAGTTTCCTATTGCTGCTGTATGAAATGACAACAAATTTAGTGAATTAAAATAACACAAAGTTATTATTTTTCTTTTATAGTTTTTTTCTTTATTAATTTTTAGAGAGAGAGGAACAGAGAGGGAGAGAGATAGAAACATTGATGATAGAAAGTATTGATTGGCCGCCTCCTGTATGGCCCCCACTGGAAATTGGGCCCACAATCTGGGCATGTGCCCTGACTGGGAATCAAACTGGTGACCTTTTGGTGCATGGGTCAATGCTCAACCACTGAGCCACACCGGTTGGGCAAAGTTATTATTTTTCAGTTCTGGAGAATAATGCTTAAAATTAATTTCATTGGTCTAAACTCAAAGTGACAGAGGGCTGTGTTCCTTCTGGAAGCTCTAAGGGAAAATTTATTTTCTTGTCTTTTCCAGCTTCTAGGGACCTGCATTCATTGGCCTGTGGCACCTTGCTCTATCTTCAAAGCCAGCAGCATAGCATCTTCAAAACCCTCTCTCTCTGACTCAGCTTTATGGCCCTGCCCTTTGATTACATTGTATTCACCAGGAAAATCTTCTCATCTCAGAATCTTTAAATGCATCTCATCCTCAACATCTCTTTTGCCATGTAAGGTAGCACTTCCACAGGTTGCAAAGATTGGGATGTGGACATTTTTGGGGGTGAGGAGCAATATTTTGTCTACCACAATAATGAATAAAAGGTTGAGTTTTAGACTGACTTTCATTCATTTGTCTTGGAGGTACTGATAATTAGTGACAATATTCTCTGATAAAAAGAATAAAGGAAAATGAGAAGGTTGAAGGGAGAAGAAATGAGTTTATTTCTGGATTAGAATTTTGAATTTGAGTTGCCTCATTGTGGGACATCATATAGTTAACCAGTATCAAGTTGGCTATATGTATTAAAAGCTCAGGAGAGGGGATTTGGAAGATATATTGATTTAAGAGTCATCAATATTAAATGAACCGTGAGAATTCTATTTCAGGCTATTGAAGAGTTACTTGTTCTGAACTACCTCTGTAAAACCTGACAAATACATAAGGCACTGGTTTTTAGGCATTAAATAAATGTTGAAAAATATTTGAATTTTCCCAGTTTAATAAAATACACACTAACTCTAACATCCACGAAAGCTAGTGAACACTAAGCAAGGTAAACAGAGAGAAAAACACATCTAGATACATCACAGAATATTATGAAGAAATATTAAAACTTTTAAATCTATATTTATTGATTGTATCCTAACAAAAACAAGGATTCTGGATCAGAGAGAACACCAATTATTCACTTAGAAAGCGTCTTAGTATAGGTTTCCGACACCCCAATCCCACATGAAGTGAGGTAATGGGGTAGATGTCAGCTGTATAAGATGGGGAGGGGGGTCTCTACAACATAGAATGGGAACTCAGAATATAAGGATTTGGAGCTTATATGATGTGGTTGGTGCCACAGATAACCCTCCTTTGGAAAAGTCAGAATGACCTCTGTTATAAGTGTTAAGCAAATCCTGTTTGGAGGGAGCAGGGGCAAGGACCTAGGTCCATTACTCTGGAAAGTAAACAAAAGGCTCAGGGGAGATAAACCTGCGAGTGTTTCTGGAGTTACCTATCATTTATGAGTAACCACCAAGGATTGTTTACCCTCTGCTCATTCTTTAACCCAAGTTGTCAGTCATTTTTTCTCAGAATGCCCTGATCATGCCAAATTATAAAAAAAAAAAAAAGATTATCTGTTTCCCAGCAGCTCTCTACACCAATAAATTTAATAACATAGGTGAAACTGTCAAATTTCTTGAAAACTACAATTGTTCATAACAGTTTCATTAATAGTTAACAAAAGTTGGAAATAGATGAGATGTCTATCAAAAGGAGAATGAATCCATAAATTGTGGAATACTCATGCAATTGAATGGTAGTTGACACTACAAAGGAAGGTCCTACAGGTACAATATGAATGAATCTCAAAGTGCTGAGTGAAAAGAAAGCCTTCATTAAGAATGCACTTACTCTATATTTTACTTATGTGAAATTCTAGATAGGCAGAACTAATGACATGCATGATTGTTTCTGGAAATGGGTGGAGGCAGAGAATGACTGTGACAGGGCGTGAGGAAAAGCCCTGGGGTTCTGTCAGGTTCTATGATGGGAAAGGGGCTTGGGTTGCTCAAGTTTGAGCATAAATCAAATTCAGCAAGTGAATACTTTTATTTGTATCCGTCACTGTACATTTTATTTTTAAAACTATGAATACTAAACTTTCATTAAGGTACATGCTGAAATATTAGGAAAAGGTGAATTAATGTCTGCAATATATTTTTATCTCTGCAGTTTACTTTAAATGGACAAAAGGGATGATACATAAATAGATATGAAATAAAATGAGTATAGTAAATGTCACTAGTAGAATGTAGATCAAATATGTGTAAGAGTTTACTATACCACTCTTTCAATATGACCGTATGGTTGAAATTTTTCACAATGATAACATATAAATGATGTTTCAACTTCTAATTCATCAAAATATTAGCCTGGTTGGTGTGGTTCAGTGGACTGAGAGGTCTTGTTTTGATTCCCTGTCATGGCACATACTTGAGTTGCGGGCTCGATCCCCAGTAAGGGGTGTGCAGGCGGCAGCCAATCAATATTTCTCTCTTGAAACATTGATGCTCTCTCTCTCAAAAATCAATTTAAAATATTTTAAATATTATGTGTATAATAGATAGAACCCATTACATTTTGCCAAATATTCACTTGCCATTTCTTACAGTGACCCTCCCAGAGAAAAGATTGTACATTATTGCCTTGTATTCACGTGTGGCTGTTTGACTTACGTGTAGAAGTGATGAGTGTCATTTCTAAGCAGAAAGGTGAGGAACAAGAACATGGTTTGCCATTTTGCTATTGTCATCCTCCCTCTTCCATAAGCCTGGGATCCTCCAGATAGACTCTTCTCTACCAACTTGGTAGTTCTGTGAAGATGATGTGGGCACAGCTGTCCCTGATCCAAAATGGACATGCGTGAGGGAAGGCAAAAAGCATTATTCTTGGAAGCCCCTGAGATGGTGTTTGTTGCCACAGCATTGTCTAGTCTATTCTGGTGTTTTAAGAAGGAGAGTTAGAAGATAGATGATCAATCATTAGATAGATAGATGATAGATTGATAGGTAGATGATAGATAGATAAATAGATAGATGATAGATAGATAGATAGATAGATAGATAGATAGATAGATAGATAAACTTACTTTCATATTAAGGAACTAAGAAATTTTAGAAAAATAGTTGAGCTTCAGGAAATATTAGCTTTGAAGTTTTCTTGTTCCATCAGAAAGCCAACAATAATAATATGAGATAATATCTTAGAGTTTAAATCTTCTGCTACTCCTGACTTAGCTGGGAGTAGTCAAAATATCTTCAGTAGTACAGTGCACTTTGACTGGAGACTATGCCTTCCCTTTTTCTCTCCCTGTTGGTTACAACACAGCAGCCTATCTGTAGCAGATGTTCTTTCAGAAACTGTTTGGTCTCTTGGTGATTTACATGGGCAATTGTATTAAAGACTGGAGGTACTACTTTTCTTTGATGCAAACTCAAGCCAGAGACAGATAGAAACCAACCTGAATAAGTAGGACAATTGATCATATAAGGACTCATTACCCTATGCCAAAAAGTCCTTTCCTAAGTATATATCACCTTACATTTGAAACTTTCACTTCTTGCCATTGCATTTTTAATAAATACCATATTTCTACAATAAATAGTATTCACCTTCTCTTGACCCAGTAATATGTGTATTTATCAGGTCTTGTGTACTACATGTTTGTGTCTTCAGATATGATAAACTCCAGGGGTGAAAAAAGAAAGAAACATAAATCACTAAATCACATAGCACTCCTAATGTTATGATCCTAATTTTAAGGACCATTTGGCATAGTAAAAGGTCAAGCCAATAATAAAGCATTACTAGTATTTTCTTGAAAAATGATATTGATTCTTCTTTAACAACATAATAGATTCTATCTCAGGCACTAGTGCTTGTCAGAAAATAAAAACACAGAATGGCAAGTTTAAGAAAAGGAAGCAAACTGGTGAGAGGGAGAATGAAGAATCACAGTGTGGAAAGGAACTATATATATGCAAATGTGGGGTGACAGAAAGCCTTAGAAACTGAAGAAAATAACTGACGTAAGGTAAAGTGTAGTCAAATTTCCTTGGAAGCTGAATTTTATATGATTTGGATGGTAATCATAGTTGCAGCAATACACAAAATAGTAATTGCATTTTTTCATTAACCTCTTCCTAGACCCAATATTTAGGAGATGCCCATTGGAAGGTATTCAAGCAGCTTCAGAATATGGATTCAGCTTTCAAGGGAATAGATTCCTATTTTGTAATATCAAGGGTTCTTTTAGTAAATGATTGCAATAGGTACGAGGTTATGTAAAATGGCTTTAGCTATTCAAATACATAAAAATGTGACAGTAAAGAGTAGTGCAATTTGATAATTCCTTTTTCTGGATTGTTACCTCAAACAAATATATAAGGCAGATGTGTGATCAGTCTGAAAATGGTATGAGAGTAGACAATCTGTGTCAGGGCAGCTGACTCACAGGGCGAGACCAACCCATGATAGTCTGTTGATATTAGTACTTAAAAATTGTATTGTGATTTTTATAACTTTAGCTCTTTCTTTTTCAATTACAGTTTACATTCAATATAGGGTGGGGCAAAAGTAGGTATACAGTTTGTGAGTACACAAAACAGAATTTATTCTTGTATTTTATTAATTATTGTATTATTTTCTATATGAACAACTGTAAACCTATTTTGCATTATTTTGTATTAGTTTCAGGTGCACAGTGCAGTGGTTAGACAATCATATACTTTACAAAGTGTTCACCCCTTCACCTTGCTTGAATTCTTCAGAGCTTCCACATCATCTTTAAGAAGTGAAATGTTGCCCAGCTGGTGTGGCTCAGTGGTTGAGCATGGATCCATGCACCAAGAGGTTTCTGGTTTGATTCCCAGTCAGGGCACATGCCCAGGTTGTGGACCAAATCCCCAGTGGGGGTATGCAGGAGGCGGCCAATTGATGTTCTCTGTCATCGATGTTTCTGTCTCTCACTCTCTCTTTTCCTCTCTCTGAAATCAATAAAGAAAAAAGAAAATTAAAAAACAAAAACAAAACTAAAGTGTTCTCCCTAATATTTCAAGTACACACCTGGCACGATAACATAATTAGTGCAATATCATTGTCTATATTTCCTGTGCCCTAGCTTACATCCCTGTGACTAGTTCGTAACTGCTGCTTTGTACTTCTTGATCCCTTCACCTTTTTCACTCAGTCCCCCAACTCCCCTACCCTCTGGCAGCCTTCCATCTGATCTCTTGTTCTAGGAGTCTGTTTCTATTTTGCATAACTTTGGCTCGTATTATTTAAATTGTTATAAGACAAGTAGCCAGTTTTTCTCTGTCGGTTTCTATAAAGGTTCTCTCTTTCTTTGATTCCTCTTGAACTCAGTTCCTAATTCTAATAAAAAATTTTTCTGTATTTAGTTTTTTCCACTTTTGCCCCTTTTATTTCTCTTTCTCATTTTAATGAGATAGCACTAAAACAAAGATAAACAAGACCAGTTCCTTCTTGTTCACTGATTTGTGCATATATGTGCTTAGGTCTGTGTGCATTTGTTTATGGGAGAGGGTGACAAGAAAGGATGATGTTTAAGAAAAAAATGTCCTGCACACTCTGAAGCCCTGACTTGGAGAGGGAGACATGGAGCCGTTACTGGCAATGGGACAAGAAAAAGAATAGAATCATAAGAGAAAAACTCAGTGGTTTCACTTTTCATGTAGGTTTTGATTCAATATTCATATTAAAATAAAAGTTGGAGATGTTGGATCATACTTTATTTACAAGCAGAACTACCATGGTTGTGCAACAAATGTAGGAAAGACACTAAGAAAACGTGCTGGAACGGACATGGCAAATCCTGCTACAGCTTTGTGGTCAAGGCGAGACTAACATGATGACAGCAGTTGTTCAAAAATGAGGAAAAGTGGGTGAACATGGAAGTGGGCTCTATGTAAAGCAATGGGAGATTTGAAAAAGCACGTTCTAATATTTGCTACTGTTAGAAAAAAGAGGGGGAGTTCAATTTGTGGAAAGTTTAATCAAACTAAAGGGAAAAAATATCTAGGGAATGAAGGAGATTGGAAAGTTCAGGGGAAGAGCTGGGGAGGATGTATACACTCTCGTTCTGGTTGGATTTGAAGCGAAGAGGAGGGAATCCCTGACAGGGTAGAGGGAAGAGTTGGTCATCGCTCCACTGTGTGTGTCATGTAGCAGCCTGGCCTGAGGATGACCTTCTGAAGCTCAGAGAACACTGAGAGCAAATTGTACCGGGGGTGGGGGGGTGTGTGTGTGTAATAGGAGTGAGAATTAGTCTTCACTAGACTACAGTTCAGCATGAGGGTCCATTCTAGCAATTTCCTGTGACTGTCATTCGTAGAAGACCAGATTGGAGCTCTATTCCTGGTTAGCAGAAGAGAAGCAGACATAGAAATGAAGCAGAGTCTAAGACGAAATGGCTGATACTTTACAGGCATACAACCCAGAGGATTTGTGGTTTTCCTTCTTTTTAATCCAGGGAGGAAGACATCATTCTCAAATGCCTTCAGAGAGGGTTCAGTAGAGCAGAACCTGATGGTCCAGGCGCGGAGGTCAGGAGGAAGCTGCTGACTTATGAGTGGGCACTGGCTTGCTGTACAGAATGAGAGACTCAACCGAGACTGAGCCAGGACCACAGCCCCCATCTGGTGACCTTAGTGACCTCAAGATGATCCAGTAAAACCATCTTTTATTCTGAATGTTTCACTGCTTTTGAGTAAACATTTTTCCAAGAGTACCTGCTGTTTTGTCGAGTCACGAGAATAGGGGAAAGGAAAGACAGGCCCAGCTGGGACTTGAGGACAGTGGCAGTCTGTTTTCAGATAAAGAGGAAGAGAAGAAGACCCCGGGATCTCATACGAGGGTCTAATAATGGAGTCCGTACACATTTACATACACAGGCCCTTAGGATCAATGGGAGGATCTCTGAGTTTCTGGAAACTCCTAGAACAGTCTACCCTTCCCCTGGGGCTTTGTTTATGCACATATGATGAACAAGACTCATGACTGCATCTTGCTATGTTAATCTGAGCAGCAGTTTTGAGGGAGGCTATTAATTTATTATATTTTACACTAACATCACATGAGATTTTATTCTATATTGATTTTTTTCTTTTTTGCAAAGCAACACATTTCCTTTGTCTTGACAAACTTTCCAGACCCAGAAACAAAAAGGTGAAATCCCATCACTGTGCATATCTATTCCCCAGGGTCAGAAATTAGGCCACACTAAGGGGCTTGAGGAAGAGATATGAATTAGAATGTAATAGAAGGGAACAAGATCATCTCTCTATCCTTGGTAACCAAAAAATGTGAGAGCTACACCAAAACACCAGAGTGATACCTTATTCCTCTACTTTATAATTTTTTTTTTAAAGATCAATATTTTAAAATAATGCTTTTTAGAAAAATAAAACCAGTGTAAAGTGACTGTTTAAACTATAGATTAGAAAGGTGGGTGTGCTCAGATCCTGTTAGGTGAAGCTGATGAACTTGTACAAAAAGCCCTTAGGTATGAGCAGGCTCACTGACCACACCATGCCCAGTGTTGTATAAGCTTGCATTGTCTATTCTGTTGCAGACCATTAGGATCTGAAGTTTATGGGACCACAATAATTCTTAAAATTACATAGTTGCTGTTTTGTAAGAGGTATTTATGCAATAATTCAAAGCAGTTAGATACATATATATTTATTTCTCTTTCTCTTTTAAAATGGTGGTTGTATTTATTTTTTAGCTTTGGGTCATAATTTTTATTTTTGAAGCTTTTATCAAATTTCAGAATTAATAAAATGTTTCTATAGAACACATATGTGGTATTCATAAATTTTTTAGACCTTCAAGTAAACTTTATTGAAAATTTCCACTTTAAAGATATTTTTTCCACTACTCAGTGTTTATGAGATTTGCCATATGTAGACTGGGTAAACGTTGATCACTGTTTCCATTGCTTTTTAACTCGTAGGTCATACAGGTCATGTTAATAACTACACAGGGGTATTCTGTATATGAGAAGTGGGTGCAGGATGTGGGAGAGAAGGCAGAAGGTGTACATAGTTAAGAGCAAGAAATAAACCAGAAAGCAACCAAGAAATTCAGAGTAAACAATTTTATATTATCCTTTGGCTTAGAATATTATCTCTCCATAAAACAAAGCAGAGAAATCAATTTCTAGTCTATTCTAAAGCCAAGATGTGACAGGTGGTTAAACTCCACCCTCGACTAAATCCCAAGCCTCAATTATGGATTGAATTCCTGTCATTCTTTATATGTTTTGTTTACTGTTCACATGAAATAAAATAAATCAATGGTGAGGTAAGGAGGACTGAGGTGGAGCATAGAGAAGAGGAAAGATTTTGTTGACTAAAGCCTCTTTCGTACAGATTTCTTATTCTCTTACCAGACCCTGTCCTGAAGCTGAGTCTGTACTGTCTTTACAGTGAAGGTTTTGTTGAAATGACGAGGACTCATTTGGGAAGGAAGACTGTTATTCTAAACTAATCTCTGTATTTTGCTGATCTGTGTGTGTTAAGCCCATTTTGAGGATGCAGTGGGGCTAAAATATTTTTGAGGTTATGCAGCGGATTTGAGTAACAGAGTGTGGTACATTGCTTTTAACTTCCAATCTAGATAGAAGTATTTCTGGTCCTCAGGACAACTATGAATGGGCCCGTGCTCTCTGATAAGCTAGTTATTGGCGCAATAAATAAAAGCAGTCCCAAGGTAAATGTGTCTTTCCTTTGCAAGTGTAAAAGGTACATCTGAAGAATTTAGGCGTGTTTCCATCTACAGTGGCCCTGGAATACTGTCTATCAGTTTACCTTTGCCAGGCTAGACTGACGACTGACCACTGAGGTACATATTTCCCTTTCCTTAGGCAAGCTGTTGACAACTTGGCTGTGAAATTATGGCAGAGGGTAGGAGTTGTTCCTGGTCTTATTCCAAAGCTCTGCAGGCCTGGCTGAAAGGCAGACACCCAAGTCCACAGAAGCACCTCATCCGTACAGATTTTAAACGTATAATTGTTTTTTTCTTTTTTAAACTTGAAAACCTCTTAGAACCAAAGTTCACCTTCAAAGAAGAGCCCAGTTTTCAAATAAGGAAGCAATGGGGGTCTTGAAAATAATCTGTTTGTGTTCTTCATAATGTCAAGCATTTCTGTTTTTGCCTTCAATCCATGCAGGCGATGAGAACAGATGCAGAGCAGAGAGTGACTTCTTCCTGGCAGGGCAAAGCTGAGAGGATCTGTGGGCATAGTTTGGCCTGGAATAGTTTATGCTCAAGTGACTACTTTCTACCTAATTTTCTCTCGAAACCCCTCATAGAAATCGTTAAAAGAGATTTTCTCACCTCCTCAGTGTGTGAACAAATGTTTCTGCCATTTTGATTTAAAATGGAAAACCTGATTGGTATATTACATTTGTATTGACCGACAAATACCTTCTTCAGTTTTAGTAGCCAGATCATTTCTCCTGATTTCCACCACACTGAGGTTCACAAGGACAATATATTTTAAAGGAAAAGTAAACTACCGGGCCCACTCAGTGCTTTTATAAAGCTCCTCCTAACTCCTACCATCTGGACAGAGGCCAGTTGAAGGTCGTAGATACAACTGGCTCCTGGCAGTCAAGGTTCCAAAAAGGAAGTGAACTCTGTCTACCTTGAGGTGAGACTGTTCCACTGTTCTATTCTACTTCTCAGTAACAATGGTAATTATTACATTGCTACAATAGCACACTATGTGATAAGTATAATCATATCTGACACTAACATTTTGAGATATAAAATTTTATACAGAATGAATAATTGATGAATAAATCTTAAAAACATTACTGAGTGATTTTCAAATATTTTAAAATCTCTTTACAAATATTATGTTCTCTGTTTTAAAGTTAGGTGAGTGATAGCTAGAGAATTTATATGATTGACTGAAGTCCACCTGGTGCTTAGTGAAATGATAGAGGCAGCTCCAAAACCAGTTCTGTTTTCTTTTTCCTGCACTGATTTCTTTGGCTTGTGCTGTGTGAAAAATTATTTTCCTGTTGCCAATTGTTCCAGTTGAACCTGCCCCCTGTAGAAGTGAGGCCGTGACCTCTACTAGGCTGAGGTGTTGCATCTTTTCTCGATACCTCTTATTGGACTGTCCTTCCTTCCTATTTAAGCTCACCCGGGTCCTCTGGAAATCCCCATCCTTGGTCAGTGAAGATGATTGTGGACAGAAGACACGCCCACAGTCACCGAGGCCTGAGGGAAGGGTGCTGACCACAGTCATTCCAGCTGCCTGTATTTTAAGAAAGAGATGTCCAGCTGAAAGCCATATCCAATCTCCACATTCTCACACACTAATGACAGGGACTCCCACTTTTATGTGGGGACTGCTGATAGTCTACGTAATAGAACTGGGAGTCTCCCTTTTCCTTTTTGAAACATTCTACCCATTGTTTCTGAGCATCTGTTATGTGACGAGGACGGTGTGCAGTGCTGAGAGTACAGGGGAAGGGGACACGCCATACAGAGTCCCTCCACGTGGACAGTGTTTGGATGGGAAAGAGAACGCTGCCTCCTTGAAGTGATGATCCCTGTCAGAGCCAATCACACGTCCGAGTTCCTGCCTGACAGATCACAGGGCCTTGGGATGTGCTTTCTGCTGGCAAACATCTGGGATGGAATGAGTCACATCCTCCTATGGGAAAGTGGAAGGAAATAATCAGTGGGAGAGTCACTGGGAAATGGGAGAGGTGGTGAGAACAAGACCCACCTGCCCTGCCACAGCGAAGCTGGGCACCTTCCCAGAGGGGCCAGGGGCCCAGTGATCGAGGAGATCCCCAGTCATTTGCACTTCTCTGTTGTTTATAGTCACAACATGTGCTGGACGACAGCTTTTTATGTCCCTTCATAGAAAGTAATGTTCAGAGACTATAGAATCTTTACTTGCAAGTGAGATATACGAGGATTCAGTTTTGGGGAAAGGAGAAATGCGGGGATAGGCAAGCCAGCTGACTTCCTTTGTATTCTAGGAACACTCTTCTGGAAGTTTCTCCCGAAACTCACAACTATCTCCCCCAGTCGCGGTGGGAACCTGCAGCTCTTCCTAAGGCTGTTAAGCCCCATGGTAATCCCCCAACACCACTACTACCTTGCATACCAATGCTGAATGAACAAAAAATGGTCTAACTGAATGAACCCAAAGCGTAGATTCATTAAAATAAGGAGGCTCGTGATAATGGGAGAGGAACAGACTCCTGCTGCTCCTTTTGCTGTGAACTCTAAGACTTGAGAGCTAACGTCACATGCGTGCTGACCTTACACGACTATTGCCCTGCTTCAGTGTGTGTCAGAGGGCATCGCAAAGCACCGTGGGAGTCCCGTATGATTACTACAACAGTGGGACGTTGCTTTCCCTTATCCTGGGCCTTATCCGTAGAAGAGGGACTAAATGTTTATGAGAACGAGTGCTGTGGGAATTCTGAACTTCGTAAGGATCACAGGTCAGACTTTAGGAAGTATGATCTGTAGACCTGTCCACAGCGAAGGGAAGTCTTATCACCTCCTTCCTAAGGGAAAGAGTAAATTTGCCCTCACACCAAGGCGAAGATCAGCTAAAGATAGTCATAGAAGGATCATGTACCTAGTGGTGGGCTTATACTAAATGGGGCGGAAACGGCTCTTACAAGTTGCATGTGCCAATTTTTGTGGTTTAAATATTTCTACCATGTCACTTTAACAAATGGAACTCAATTTCTAAATATTTTACAATTGGCTTATGTAAACTATCATAAACCGGCTCCAGCAGAGGCTTATAACAGCATATTCCCCACATGGGAAACAAATTGACTTTGATATAACCTAGTTTACTCTTTGGGATCAATACAAAATAATTGCAAAAGGATCAATTCTTCCTTTTCATTTGAATGAGACTGTACAAGAATTGTATCCTTCTGTTTATGTTGCCAGGCCACTCATGCATGGCCCAGCTGGTTGGAGCATCAGCCAGTACAGCTAAAGATGCTGGATAATGTATCTTTACCAGTACATTATGGTAAATGTACTGGGAATGTAATGCTTTGATTCTGGGTCAGGACACATACCTAGGTTGCAGGTTTGATCCTCAGTCAGGGTGCATATGGGAGGCAACTGATTGATGTTTCTCTCTCACATTGATCTCTCTCCCTCTCTCTGTCTCTCTTCCTCTCTCTGCCTTTCTCCTCTCCTTTCCCTACCCCCTCCTCTTTCTAAAATCAATAAATGTATCTTTGGGCGAGGATTAGAAAACAGGAAATCAAGTAAAAAGTAACACTTGAACTGAAACCTGAGTGATACAAACAAACAAACAAAAACCCAGCAAAGCAAACATCCAGAGGCAGCCATTAGGTAGAAGGAACAACAGCAACACAAACAAATACAGCTGCGCAAGGCAAGGAAAATGTGTGGTGACTTCAAGGAACAGCTACTGGGGCTGGAGCCTGGTGAATGAAGATGGAGAAAGTTGGTAGGAGGTGAGGTTGAAGGAATAAGCAGTAGTAGATCACACCTTATATGCCAATACAAGACAGTATTTTATTCCAATTTTAATGAAAAGTTTTGGAAGGGGTTAAAGCAGTGAGTGATATATGGTTTGTATTGTTTTGAAAGATCACTCCATTTTCTTACAGAGAGTGGGGGAAGGGGAGGCAAAACAATAATGGGCTAGATGATTACAGGGTATGCTGGCAGAATCCAGAGACAGATACTTGTGGTTGTTTATCACACCATCCTTGCACAGTTCTGCAAATGGACAGAGCTTGTAGGGGAAAAACAGAATGTGTCGACTTGGCTTTAAAAGGAACTGACAACTTCTGCATTGAAGAAACATCGAATCCCAGGGTTTGTTAGCTTCACTGAATGCAGCCCTACCCATTGGCACAGTGTTTCCTGCATAGCACAGTCCAAGTCAGCTCTTGAAGTTAAATGCCTAAGTGGAATGGAGCCTACCTCAACTTTATAGTGATGGTTGCTCTTGCAAGTGATTGGTTTGGTCAGCAAAGTGCTAGCAGAACAATGAAACTTGGAAACCTTTTGACAAATAAAGGGTTAAGGTGCAAAGAATAAAAATTAATGAATATCTTTTCCCAAAGAAATAAATGAAGGTGGAACAATCCATTTTCCATTGAATTGGGTGAAAAGCCCTTCATGTGATGACTTGAATTGTGCATCCCAGGGGCAGACAGACGTTTCAGGAATCCACCAGGATTTTTGAAGGTCATAGACAACAAAAAGCAATTCTTCTATTATGTCTATTTATGGACTCTAACTCTCAGTAATTAACCTAGAAATAAAATAAACCATTTTAATTAACCTAAAGATAAAACCTTTAAGAAATTAATTTCTGTAAATTTTAAATAAGTATATATTAGTTTATTTTAATTACATAAAAATAAAATTCTAGCCCTGGCCAGTTTGGCTCAGCGGTTAGAGCGTTGGCCTGCGGTCCGGAGAGACCCGGGTTCGGTTCCCGCTAAGGGCACGTACTTCGGTTGCAGTTTGTCCCCGGCCCTGGTTGGTCGTGCGGGTGGCAGCCACTCGATGTGTCCCTTCACGTCGATGTTTCTCACTCTCTCTCCCTTCCTCTCTCTCCCTCCCACTCTATCTGTACAAAAAATGGAAAAATGTCCTCGGGTGAGGATAAAAAAAATAAATAAAATAAAATAAAATAAAATTCTAGATTGAGATTTGCGTCACATACTAATATGCCTCACAATTAATTAATGTTCTTTACCATTCAGAGTCTTGTTTGGGGTAAATATTTGATAAATAGTCCACTTTACAAACTTATTTATATATATATATAGATATAGATATATAGATATATATCTAGAGATCTTATATATGGTGAATCTCTTTGCAAGTAACTTTATTGCATTAAGTTGTTTTAAACCTATTACTAAAGACCAACGGTACACATATCAAAAAGACATGAATGTGAATTCATTTCATTACCTTTATAATTAATATCTGGTAATAAGTTGTTGACCATATGTACAAGGGCACACATAAAATACACGCATACACGCTATACGCAGTCCATTTTCTATGAAATTTCCTGCAACACATCTTGCAGGTAACTTTTTATTTACATATACTTTTTCTAGGTTAACTATTGTGTAAATAGTAGCCTAAGATTTATAACACAGTGACACTTATACTGATCATTTATACTATGGACTGGAAAAATAGTAACAGTCTTCTGATCAGATAGAATAAGGAAGGAAGAGCTGAAGAGAGATAAGAGGGAGGACAAGGAGGAAGATGATGATGAGCAGGAGAAGCAGGAGGGGAAGATCATGAACAAGTGTCTGAAGAACAGGAAGAAGAGGAAGAGCGAGGAGCAGAGAGAAAAGAAAGAAGCAGAACAGAGGAACCGAGAGGCAGTGGAAACTTCTGTCCTGGTTCTTTGGCTGAATCTGAGAAGTGCCAGTCTTTGTTCACTCAGGTATGAAATCAGGGTTGGGTGGTACCTTCCCAGCTCTCCTGACAATAAGATTTCTGAACTTTGAAAGGTTGTGATTTGCCATGTCTAACAGGTTATTTTTCACATGCAAGCCACAGAAATAATTTGTTAAAGACAAAAATAATTTGGGGAAAATTCTATATTAATTGGAATGATACAATTCTGTTTATAAGGAATAGAGTTATTTAGGTTATTTTAATAACAGAAAGTTTACTATAAGGACACATCAGAACCACACGGGTCAGGTGTCTGAGAAGCCTCATGAAAGACAGATGCCTCCCCCTCGGAGCAAGAACCAGAGCGGCAGGATAGCCATGCTTCACGATGGGTTCCCAGGATCCTGGGAAGTTCTGCCGAAGGAACTGTTTTGTCAGCCTCTCAGCAGAATTGCATAGCTCTGTGTCTGCTCCTCTCAGTATCAATCAGCTTGTCCCGTTTACTCTCTAAAGGAAACCATGCCCTCCATTTGCCGTGTGAGTCTTCCATTTATCCACCGTCTTTGCTGTGTAGGCAGAGTTGGGTGTTGTACCATCACAGAGGCCACTGGCAAACCTGACCAGAGTTTCTCTCTGAGCTGTGTCTCATCCCCGTGCCGTCAGCTGCGGCCAGGAGGCTGAGGCAGTCACAGAGGCAGATCCTCTTCCGTCACCATAGGAATGGCTACACTTTGATGAGTCCCAACCTCTGCTGCTGTCACCACCAAGTATTGGAGATAGGACACTGCTACAGCTCTGATGGCCCATGTTTTGGAATCTTACTGTTCAAGTCATCCAATTAACGAAAATAAAAGGGGAAAGACAGGATCAAAGGGGAACACTATGTGTAAAGGTCTCATGACATCTCATCACACTGTAAAGTGAAATGTCTAAATGAGCTCTCTGACTTTCTAAAAGCACAATCATTGGTCATTTGATCATCCTGTTATTTGTTTTATACATACTGATTTTCTACTGTATTTCATGCACTAAACAAATAAGGCTTAATCCCTATGCCCCACCCCCTGAGCTTTCATGGGGCATAAATTATTTTTAGAAAATGATATACAATTAAACTAAATAATTGGTATTGCAGCATGAAGAAGTCTATATTTGAAATTAAATAAAGATGTCTATTTTCCCAGACTAAGTGACAGAGCTTCATCAGATAGTTTGCTCTGGGAAGGGGTCTATACGGAGATACTGCTTGAGCAGAGATTTGAAAAATGAGAAGGGACCAACCAAAAGTCATGACACTCAAAGTTGTATTGCTTTACAATGGTGAGGATTGATAGGAGAAAACAAGTTGTTTTTGCATTACCTTTTGACCTAGCTCATTCAGTTCTCAGGGAAAAAATGGGTTAAATGACAAAGGTGTGTGTGGAACATTTTCTTCACTTTTTTGTGCTTTAGCACGGCAGTGGTATGCTTACACTAACCCATGCACTGGCTCGCTTGACATGTTACTATGATTTTGGAATAAGAAGAGAAATTGCCACCTGGAAGAGACTGTTTCTCAGGAACGAGAGGACAGCATGCACCAGGAAATTACAGTGACAGCAGCTGAACACAACTCCATCTGGAAACTTGAAACAATGCATCTGGCAGTTTACAGGTAATTACTTGCCACATTTGACAGAAAAGGTCATAAATATTTCTTATTATTACCAAACAAGACACCTGTGAGCTCAGAGCCAACACTTATAAATCTAGTGACTACCAGGACTCCACAAGTATTTAACATGCACCTTTCGTGCCCAGCCTTGCTGCCAGGTCCTAAGCTCAGAGATGAATAAAACACAGTGAGAATAGCAGGTTTCAATGAGGGACTTAATAAAGATGGTGGTCACTAAAAGTGGGTTAAAACATATTTTTAATGAAAGCAACTCAATGTGAATGGCATCTATTCTATTAGAGTCTCAAGTTTTAATTTAATTATCAAGTTAGACCATTAGATAGCCACATAGCTTTTTATATTGAATTTGAATACTAAGCTTTCAGGTTTTATCAAGGAAAATAAAAGAATAAAAAAATTACTTCTATTTTGTCTCTATAACTGATTTCAAAGACAAATGTGTATGTGTATATATGTATATATGTAAGCTCAATATAATCAACTAACTTTATAATTAAATAATAGTAAAATTATAACTAAAAAATTTGACATGCTACTTCAAACAATAAAAGTTATACCATCTATTTTTGCCTAGACTTCCAAGAAGTTTAAAGTGAAATTGGGTTTGATAACTGGAACTATATTGCTTTTCCTTTTCCATTCTATAGATCTTTGTACATAAGTGTTTTAAAAATATGTGACCTGCCAAAATCATTTTTGGAAGAGGATGATCATAAAAATACATAAAATATTAGTCATTTGCATCAAATACCTGGGTTCTGCTAAATATATGTTAAAGATTTTAGATTAATTTGTTGAATTGCATTTTTAATTTATTGCAGGGATAAGAATGTCACCTTATACTTTTTTACTACAAACTACTTCACACTGGTTAAAAGCCAAAAGCAACCTATACATAAAAATCAATTAAAATTGTAAAAATAAATAATTGAAATCATTGTATAGGGTAGAAAATCATGCATGTAGGCATTCTACAGTCCAAAAACAGTCACCTCATTTATATCTATTGGTAGGTAATGTGAGACATTTATTTTGTCCTTCCTGTGTACCTTTTAAAAAGTTGAAAAAGTAGCTTAATTGCTTCTGATACAGGTCCAGAAAATTATAATTGAAAAAAACTGCAAGTATGTTTCTGTGATAAACACAGAACTCCCTAATTCATTTTAGCAGCATCCTTATTACCCTCTTTAGGGTGTTGTGCAGTCTCCCATCTGTGAGCCAAGATGGGGGCCAGAGAAGAGAGGGCTGGGGGGAGAGAAAAAAAGAGAGAGAGAGAGAGAGAGAGAAAGAGAGAGAGAGAGAGAGAGAGTGAGGAAGAGAGAGAGAGAGGGAGAGAGGCTGAGAGAGAGAAAGTGGAAAATAGAGACTTATTAAGGGTTTATTTTTTCATACTTTTAATTCAAATTTATCCATCTACTATTCCAAAAGATACTGAGATGATTAATGAAATAATGATAACTGTAATATTCCAGAATTATCAGAAATTTTAACATTGCTTTAAAATATTATTATTGGCTAAATAGCAATAATAGTAACAATCACGGGACATTTTTCTTATTCATTAATTGATAACCAGAAAGCAGTTGCTTCCTCAGGTAGTATTTGTATAGTTTGTGGAATTCGTTTCATTATGGTGTTGAAATGCCCTCATTTCTCCCAAAGGCTTTGTGGTTAAATATTTCATCATTGAGGCAGCCCTTAGAAATACTGTGTCCCAGGGAATAAAAGCCAATGGAATGCTCAGTTAAGTCTATGCAAGTAGTAGATCAATATTATCTGTCAATTATAAATGACTTAATCCCATCTATGCTTATTACTCTGAAAAACGTGAAACAGAGTTCACTTGGTGTATTCCATATTTAATAAATTTCAGCAATGTAATACTTAATCTTAAAATCACTAGCTCTATATCTACATATAACATATTATTTTTATCAATACAACATTAGTAACTAATCTTTGGCTCTGCTATTGTTGTAAATTTATACTTATTCTCAACTAAGTCCACCTTGGTTCACCCACTCTTTCCTATCGTGGAATATTTGAGGGTCCACTTTTATTTCAAGTAATTATTTTTAGTGTGTTCAGAAAGTACATATCTAGTGGTTATTACTGGTATGAATATTACCCTCATAAACACGAGATGACTGCTTGGTTAGTGAATGTATTATTGTATTCAACAGTGAGATACACAGAAAGGGCGGATCTATTTGGGCCATAGTAAGGCTCATTGAAGTCTTTCAGAGCCTGTGCTTAACAGAAACCTGTTCTTCAAAGGGATTTATTTTACTTGCTCTGTGTAAATGAGTGGCTGTTATTATGGACAATGGCAAACGCATCGAATGCATGAACTATGTGGTAGGCCCCATTGATATACATTACATGTATTAGCTCATTTTATTCTCACAACAATCTATTAGGTAGTACTATTATTATCTCCATTTTACAGATAAGGAAATTGCACAGAGAAATTAAGTAATTTGGCCAATGTCAAGGCTAGTAAGGGGTAGAGAGCTAAGATCAGAACCCAGATCATCTCCTAAGGTCCATGCTTATAAATTCCTCCCTAAATGTCTTGTGGAAAAATGCCTATGAATAGCTTAAATGTTACCAGGTCTCACAAAAGCAATATCATTAATAGCTTAGTGGTAAAAACATTTTAAACACAGAAGCATAGATTGCCTTCTCTTGTACAACTGAGTTTAACATGCCCATCATTTTAAAATCAAAATATTGAAAAATAGATTGGACTTTGGTATTTAGAATACATTTGATGGTTTAATGCTCTCCATTTTGCAGTTTATCTCATTCTTGTCTACTGTTAACATTTCTATATATTTCTAGTTTTTCTTATTTTATTACTAAATAGCTAGCTGTGTGGTTTTAAAAACTGTGTGCAAAGATCTTTGAAGAAACCTCATGTTGCAATTAATTCAATTAATTAAATTTATATTATATATGAAACACAATATCCAGTATTTTTGGTGAATCAAGAACAAATGACACAGTCTCTGCTTTTGATGATTTTATAATCTAGAGGTGGACGAGGTGCAAGAAGGAGGACCTCTGGAGGTAACATACTTATGAAATCAGATTAGAGAAGCAACTGCTCACAATATTGAATAAAAATCAGCAAATAGAGCAAAGAAAGAAGTTCAATTGCGTGTCCTATAAACTGTAAATTTTAACTAATGATCAAAACCAAACATTTTGGTGCTTCACAGGGTCGTTCCTAATGCTCCACAACAGTCAGAAAATGCACCGAGGGGAGCGTGAAGCTAAATGCTGAGAATGTTCAGTCATGCCTACCAGTTAGGAGGGAATTAGGTAGACACTGGGTGCAAAGGCAGCCCTGGGAAATCCACTTACCACAGGAGCTGGCTAATTTTGCAGGAACTTGGGTTACCTTTGAGGATGAGCTAGAGGTTAGAGAAAGGAGACAGTCCAGGAACTTGGGTTACCTTTGAGGATGAGCTAGAGGTTAGAGAAAGGAGAGTCCCTGCCTGCATCGCGCCGTCTCGGGTCACAGAGGCCGAAACTGGAAGACTGGCTCAGGGCTCCAGAGAGGCTCCTGCAGCACCGCTCAGGCTCCGCCCCTCTGCACCCCTTCTGTCTTCAGACCACAGAACACTTGACAGACTACTTGAATCCAAGGCAGAAGAAGCGCTAGAGGAAAAAGAAGTTTTAAAAGGCAGGAGAGGGGCTAAAGGGTGTTCAACTGTATCATCTTAAATAAGAAGGTCTGAATAGATCTGTCCATATAGACAGATGGAAAATTATATAATGTAGTAAGTATGCTAAACAAATAGTAAGAACAATAGAAAAGAATGCAATGCAGATGGGGGGTGGCAATGAGACTGGATGAAAATTTAACTCAAGAAGAAGAAAACTATCTCTGTAGTATCTCTGTATAATTTCCCTTGCAAAATTTTGTTAGAAGAACATGAATTAAATAAGCCAAGAAGTGAAAAATGAGAGCATAAAACAATAGACTGATAAAAGAAACTGAAACCCAAATTGGTTTTATTGTAGGGATAGGAGAAAAAAAGAAAATTAAGTCAGATAAGAATAAACACTGTTGACAATCAAATTACTAACAGAGTGATAGGCTTCAGTTAATCACACTATAAGCAAAGAAAGAAATTTTAGAGATTTTTAGTAATAAGGGGAAAGGTGACAGATATAGAAACAGTAAAAAATGACCCTAAGTAAGGATAATTATAACCCTCTGAGAGGAAAAAAATGTGATGAAGTAGCAGTCAATTTTCCTAGAATAAAGAAAGGGCTTAATATGCATTTCAAAGGAGTTCACTTAATTACAGGAAGAATGATACCATAGTGGATTCAGACACATAGCCTGATTAAGTTGCTGAACTTCAAAGATTTAAAAAGTGAATTTATTGACATGCAAACAGACCAAAGCGTTACCTTTGGACTGACATCTATAACAATATTCATTTCCATAAAACAATAAAGCGAAATGTAGAAAGTGCTGAAGGAAAGGTAATCCAAGTTGTCACTCAACTACATAAGAAGAACAAACATTCTCATATATAAAATCTCAGCCAGTTGTGGTCTTTGTCTTAGTTATTTTGCTAATGGGTGCCCATCAGAACAAAATGACCGGTGGGAAGAAGCTGCTATCATTCTAATATGCATGGGAACAGGACACCCAGGATTAGGCACCAGGAGTGTTCAGCAAATTTTAGCACAATTGTTTTGAAGTGTGTTTTCTTGACCAGCAGAATCAGAATCATCTGGAACCTTGTTACAAAGGCAAAATCTTGGGCACAACCTCAGATGTATTGAATCAGAAACTCCAGGGTTGAGACCCAGACATTTTGGTTTTAGTGTACCTTCCAGGAAGTTCTGATGTTCACTCAAGTTGAGAACACAGTGCGAGTGAATTCCTTGCATGGTTAGGTAGGTACTAATCCTCCCAGATCCAAGGCCAAGGGCAGTCTGGACTGTCCAGGATTAGGATTTCAGGCTGAAGGGGCAAATATATTATACATGGACTCTGGGGCCACGGGTCTGTGCTTAGTTCTCCATTTATTCCTTCAAGAGCCGAATAAATTGTTACTCCTGCTGATGAAGGACTAAATGGGCTGAATGGGATTGGCCATCTTAAAAGCACTTTGCCAAGACAGGTTAAGTCCAATGACTTCATGAAAAGCAACTGAGAAAACAGATGCATATGAATTTGGGAACCAGGTAACATGAGGGTGTAGAAACACTGACAGAAAATGGCAAACAGGCACAGAATCACACTGATTCCCACGTGCTGCTGCCTTGAAAGGAGCCAGTGTTCTCCACACAGCCCTGGCAGCAGGTGTGATGTGGGCTGTGGTCTCCAAGGCAGGGTGCTTTCCCCTCAGGGACACAGGACAGACACTGCGTATGTGAAACGCATCTAGGACCACGTTTATGTCTATTTTATTTTACCCTGCCAAAATGTATTATTTGAGTGTATGAGTTATAGATTATAAATCAGTAGATGATATAGTAGATAAATAACTACACATAGAAAAAACCTACAGGCTATAAATGTACATAGGCCTCTTGAAGACGTTTCTTGATGATGAGATCTAGTGAACAGCGAAGTGAATAAAAACATAGGATTATTGAAATTATTTAAATGCAAGTAACTGGGATAATTATGATTGCAAGACAAAAAGTATTATTTACCTTGAGGGGAAAAACAATGATTTGCCACGCAACCAACACGATTTGAATGTGGGAAGAATCACATTTGGCATATTGCACAGCTCCAAGGAGAGTCATCCTTATGAAATAACATGGGGACGGTGTTCCCTATGGTTGGACAGGGCGGGCACCTGAGGAGGGAGGGCCCGGGAAGGAGGGCGTGGGAAGGAGGGTGGCGGAAGGGAAGCCCTTACCAGGCTTCATGTCAGGTAGTCACTCCACACTGTTTAAAACTGAGACAGGAAATTGAAAGTACTTAATGACTCTACACTCAACAATTTTTGTATTTTTCTTTCAAAAACTTAATTTTTCTGTACTACTATATCTTTGGTAGAAAAAAAAAAAAACCTTGAAAAGCATTTAAGTTTCTTTAGTTTTCATTTCATGTCCTTTCTTCTATTGACTTCAAGTAAAATACTTAGTATTTTACTTAATAATGGCACGCATTATAAATCCCACTTTTAGATAATTACTGATCAGTGATTAATTTCTTGTGTTTTCTACTTTACTGGAAATGTTCATAATAAACATTTATCAAAAAAGGTAATTATTTTTAAAAAGCAAGGAATGTCCTCTTTAGTGTTGTGACCTGTCATTCTCGTGGCCCCTCGTTCTCACTTTCCCACTGAGACAATTTAGTTTTATGTTGCCAGTCAATGAATACTTTGCTATAAGTCAATAAAATTAATCTTGTGCTCAGTAATAAACACTAGGTCTTCTTCTCAACAATCACTCCATTTTAAGGTCACGGAACTTCATATAACAATCAAAAGAATGAGCAGTGAAAACAATCCTTTTGGTTTTCTTTCTAATGGACTTACTGAAGGAAGAGCTGTTATGTTGTGCTGTCCCATTACAACTTCTCTGTCAGTCAGACGAGCGAAGAAGTAACACACGCGCGCATGTGCACACACACGCTTTCTTGACTGCTAATATTTTTTGGAAAACAATTTATAATACAAATATAGGAATAAAGGGAGTTAAATATGTATGAGGGAAAGTGAAATGGTGATACACTGGGTTCTAACTCTCAGTTCCTAGGAAGTGCCATGCCCCCTGAGGGAAGAGACCCTGTCTGTTTCAGTGGATGCATAATACATGAACAAGCCTGACGAAAGTTCACTATGTGCACCGATGTGATGCCAGAAGTACCACTGGTACGGTTTTCTAGAAAACGAAGAAGGCAACCCCAGAGCATCAGAGAATCTGGGGTCTTGACCTGTGCAGCCTGGTGTGCCAAGCCATTTCTTTCACTGGAATTTTTAATTAAGTATATCTTTTTTATCAATTCAGAAAGTAATAAATTATCATTGTAGAAATTTGGGGGGGGGGCGAAAGCCCAGTAAAAAAAAAATTTTATCAATATAATTGCTTTATTTTTTGAATTAGGGAAATTATGTATCAATTATGTTTAAATTTGACCCAAGCAGTAGAGACTTGAGGGACTTTAAATGTACTAAACACTTAATATGTGACATAACTTTATGTACTTGATCTATGTTAATCTTTAAACACGTGTATATATGTTATTTCCTTTTTCAAGACAAGTGTACTGAGGCTCAGAGAGAGATGACTTGACTTGTCTAGGATCTCAGGGCTAGTTGGGTGTAGAATTGGGAGTCAAACTGACTTGGCATTTTCTAAAGCCCACCTCGAAATCTCCATACTGGTGGCCCTCACCCCTAGCTGTACATTACAATCTCATGAGAAACTTTTTTAAAAGTCTTGGTGCTCATAGCACACACAGAGAGATTATGATGTGACTGTCCTGGAGTGTGGCTTAGGGGTTGATCATTTAAAAAAACTTTCCAAGATATCTGATATGTAGCCAGGTAAGAAGCAGTTCTTATGCTGAGCTCCCTCTCTCCCGGACAAAAAGTCCAGTAGCTCACCAGATCCTATCTCTTTGCCTGGAATTCAAATTATAAGCAGTTTGTCCTTGGTTAGTATTTACAGTTACAAATAGGTACTGGATGTTTTCATCCCTTGTCTCAAATGTATTAGTTGCCCTGACAAATTTTAGTACAATTCATAAGACCAAAAGAAAACCTATTAAACTCTAGCTGATGGATGTCCTGACAGTACGTGCTCTAACGATGACCCCGCATGGGAACATGCCTTTGACCACAGCACTACTGGGAGTATTTCATGGGCAGAGAGAGGGTCTGAAACCTCAGTCTTCAGATTTGCATTTTCCTGAGATTTTTATGAAGTTCCAGGTTTAAGCCTTTTATTCATATCAACAAAGACTACTAGATCAGTTCAGCTGGAAAGGTTTTCACTCCAACAAGAGTCAGAGGGAATAAAATAAAGGGAAACACATGGCTTGAGGGCTGATTTTTGCCCGGAGAATAAACCTTGGTTAGTAAGCGCTGCTCACCAGCAGATGTCACTGCAGCCAAGAATGGCCCCATGAGGTTATGGTGCTGTGGGTGATGACATGAGATCAAGGAGCTCAAATTTAGCAACTGAAAAATATAAAGGTTAGTATTTTTCTTCTTCCTTATGTACACACATACTCATATATTTGTATCCCTATGTATGTGTACATATAAACACATAACATATATATACAGCTAGTTTTGCTGATTATTATTTATTTGCCGCTTTCCCCACATCCCACTCTTTCCCCTGAGATACTGCTGAAGCCTAGCCGTGGTGTGACAGAATGTGGGCAGGAAGGGATGCGGGTTCTGGCTGACTTGGATATGCTTACCATTGGATCCAGGTGTTTGTTTTTTATCTTCTATGCTGATGATTATCAGTGATATGCATTTTTTATAGGTGAACAAATTGTACAATCTCAAAAATATTAGCATTATAACATATGCTTCACCCTGGACACTGTAATTTCATGACTTTTGACCTTCCTGTTATGTACTGAGCAATACAACATTGTACAATACTACACTGAGGGCTTGACATATGAGGAATGCAAGGGAGTTTATCATCACATTCATGTAACAGCATCTTCTGTGGGGTGCTTATTGCTTACATGCATGTACCTAGTATAGAATAAGACCTATCGGAGGAAAGGAGCAGAGCCTTATCCATCTTTCAGTCTACCACAGAGCCTATTAGGGTGTTTCATGTTTAACCTTTATTGGTTTTTTCTTAACTATATTTAGCATTTAAGTCTGGAGAGAACCAAACTTAATTGACTTCAAAGCAAAAGGAAACAAATAACTTGACACAGCAGAGCAGAGAAAGTGTTTCATGTGGGGATCATTCCATGCACTTCTGGGTTCAGCTCCTCTGGGAATAATCTAAACAGCAACAGTCCAACAGTTCACTCTCTGAAAATAAAAGTGCATGCCAAGCGAGGATGAAATAAATTGTTTCACATTGTCTGTGAAGTTTCCCATAGAGTGAAGGCTCATAAAGCTGAAAGACTACTTTTGAAACTTCCAGAAAATCAAATTCTTGAATGCAAGATGTAGACAAAGAAAAGCTGAAAAAACAGGAGAGAAAAGAGGAAAAAGTAGGAGCTTGACGTGAAAGCTCACCCGTAAGTGGGGCGAGATCTGCACTGAGACTTGTTAAGCAATTAGCTGTCCTGAACTAATCGGGGGAGCCCTGTGTGGAAAGAGGACAGAAAGAGAAAAAAAAGGTGATAGCAAAGAATGAGATGTAAAGAACATTAGAGTAAGAAAAGAAAATGAAGATGAGATCAGTCTGACAGCATAAAGCCAAACCTAGCTGCCTCCTATGGAACTAGCTGGTGCCTGGCAACTGTGAAAGAACAGGAACTAGCCCAGGGTCTGCAGAGTGGGAGGGTCTGCAGAGTGGGAGGGTCTGCTGCAGTGGGAGGGTCTGCAGAGTGGGAGGGTCTGCAGAGTGGGAGGGTCTGCAGAGTGAAAGAGTCTGCTACAGTGGGAGGGTCTGCAGAGTGGGAGGGTCTGCTGCAGTGGGAGGGTCTGCAGAGTGGGAGGGTCTGCAGGGTGGGAGAGTCTGCTGCAGTGGGAGGGTCTGCAGAGTGGAAGGGTCTGCAGAGTGGAAGGGTCTGCAGAGTGAAAGAGTCTGCTGCAGTGGGAGGGTCTGCAGAGTGGGAGGGTCTGCTGCAGTGGGAGGGTCTGCTGCAGTGGGAGGGTCTGCAGAGTGGAAGGGTCTGCTGCAGTGGGAGGGTCTGCAGAATGGGAGGGTCTGCAGAGTGGGAGGGTCTGCTGCAGTGGGAGGGTCTGCAGAGTGGGAGGGTCTGCTGAAGTGGGAAGGTCTGCAGAGTGGGAGGGTCTGCTGCAGTGGGAAGGTCTGCAGAGTGGGAGAGTCTGCTGCAGTGGGAGGGTCTGCAGAGTGGGAGGGTCTGCAGAGTGGAAGGGTCTGCAGAGTGGGAGGGTCTGCTGCAGTGGGAGGGTCTGCAGAGTGGGAGAGTCTGCTGCAGTGGGAGGGTCTGCAGAGTGGGAGGGTCCGCAGAGTGGAAGGGTCTGCAGAGTGGGAGGGTCTGCAGAGTGGAGGGTCTGCTGCAGTGGGAGGGTCTGCAGAGTGGGAGGGTCTGCAGAGTGGTAGGGTCTGCTGCAGTGGGAGGGTCTGCAGAGTGGGAGGGTCTGCTGCAGTGGGAGGGTCTGCAGAGTGGGAGGGTCTGCTGCAGTGGGAGGCACACATGGCCCATGGAAATGCCAGCCAGAAGGAGAGGCAAGTCCTGCTTCTTGCCAGCCCCCGGGCTTAGTCCAGGAGGATTTTTGCCTGGTACAACTACAAAGGTCTGTGGATAGGAATTATATCTAGAAAATTATATTTCTTCATTTCTCAAGATGTGAACTAATTATTTATGAAAGATGATTTTTTTTTAATTCATACTCTTTGGTTTTACAACTGCAATAAAATGTTTAGAAGTACTTGTCAAAGTTTCCAGATCTTATTGGAAACCAGTTACAAACAAACAAAACTTTGGTCTGTCTCCTCCTTATCTACTATTTTTTAGCAAGATCAACAATATAAACTATCTTGTTGCAGTTTTTGAAGTGCATAAAGGAACAATCATGCATTCGAGCTATCAAACATTTTAATCATCTACTAAAAGTAGCAGAACAGCATTTAAAAGAATTTGTTCCTATTGGTAAGCAGAAGAGAAATGGCCTTGTATTAAAATAGTTGTTCACAGGCTGAATGGTACAAAGCCGAGTGCCCATGCCACCCAGAGACTGTTTTCCCATATAAACAGGAGTAGTCAACTTTGCATTCACAAATTGCCTAAGAAAAAGAAACATCAAATAATGTTCATTTTACTCTGAATGAGGAAAACATTCTGTAGATGATTCTGGAATAAATGCTACTCTGACAGTTACTGGAAATCAGTACCATTAAAGGGACATTACTAGGATAATTCAATCTCCACTTGTATCTTGCATTCAATGAAGATAACTCATCATTATGTTATAAAGCCCGGCATTTTAATACTTACCTACAGGTCATTGGGACATAGTGGTATTTTCTTCACAAGTACAACACATATTTGAAACTTCAGAGATACTCTGAACAATACTTCCCAGGGCCTTAGAAGCATCGATGTCTGTATGTGCAAACATACAAATATACATCCAGACAGTTGACTAAAGGAATGATAACCATATAGTCACAGATCTAATTCATCATCTATTATTGCTATTTAGTGTGGTCAAAATATTGTGAAGCTGTTACACTGCTTTTGAGGAAGAAAAACATCAGAGAATTTACACAAACTTGGCGTATGAAGGTGAAGTTCAAAATACTGGAGACAAGGAAGTGAACAAACTGAAAAGGAGTTATTGATTTATAGTACATTTGTGGAAAACTGGGAGAAATAAGGTCATATTTTCATTGATGAGCTAAGAGACTCCTGAACTGTATAAACCTCAATATATTTGGATCCCAGGAAGTTTACTGTATGCAAGAAAAGGTCAAAAGCCTTAAACAAATGAACTGATGAATGAAATGTTGTAGCATCATGCAATAAAACAATGACTGTCAGTCATGCAATAAACAT
The DNA here is from genome assembly GCA_037176705.1 of Molossus alvarezi. NCBI lineage: Eukaryota > Metazoa > Chordata > Mammalia > Chiroptera > Molossidae > Molossus > Molossus alvarezi. Next base: position 26,135,009 of record CM073906.1, read on the forward strand.
AATTATACCCCGAGGCAAGTTATGCAGTTGCACCCTGCCCCTTTTCTTTAATTCCTTCAGACCATGGGCCTGGTAGTACTGATGTACATAACATACCAGGGAGGAAGGGCAGATAAATGAAAGAATTATCATGTGCAATTTGGGAGAGAACAAAATATGCTATTGTTATGTATTGACTTAAAGTACAGTTCTATAATCATTTGGTACTCATATTTTTAAAAGTCCTATTCAAGTCCAAATCACCTTATTTATATTTTCAAATCAGAAAGCAGAGTTTCTCTCAGAAGGACATGAAACAAAGTACAAAAGAAAAATATGAGGTTAAAATAATGCCACTCTAAATCAATTAGTTGGTTCAACATAAGGGAAAACAAGAAATGGCATTACAGAACTGTTGAACTATGTAGCCTCTTCAATCACAGGTAGAATAGCCTGCATTGGGAAGCTTTTCTTCTTCCTATCTACTTCAAAGCAATTCTATTTGTATATAGTCTTTCCTATGACTGAAATGAGAACTTTGACTTCTACCACTTAAACTTTAATTCATTAATAATCCCTAAGTTAAGTGAACTTTGAAATATTTAGAGGTATAATTTTGGTCTTTGAAGTCATAGGAATAGATGAAACTGTCCAGTCAGATGGTATTGAAAGACAAGAATAGATGACTCAAATAAAGCCCTAAAGAAAATAAATATTTACTGGTGATATAAAAATATACTGCAAATGACCAATGCAAAATGAAGAAAGAAAGAAATTATGGAGAGACTAAGATATTAGATAATAGTAGTAGAACGTGCCCTGGCCGGTTTGGCTCAGCGGTTAGAGCGTCGGCCTGCGGTCCTGAGAGACCCGAACCGTGGCAGCCACTCGATGTGTTCCTTTCACATCGATGTTTCTCTCTCTCTCTCTGTTCCTCTCTCTCCCTCCCACTCTACCTGAACAAAAAAAAAATAGAAAAATGTTCTCTGGTGAGGATAAAAAAAAAAAAATAGTAGTAGAACGTGCTTGGAATTTTTGCTTTCACTGGATGCATCAAAATTTAATTTTTAAAAAAGCGAGTCATATTTTGATACTCTGAATATGAGAAGATGTAATGAAATTAAAAGAATTCCAGAATTTTTTAAAGTAGAAGCTAAGCACTATCCTAATAAATATTGATCTCCTCCGCACATTCGACACATTCTAGAATTAAAGTAAGAGGACTTCCAAAGGATTACTCTTTGTTTTAAATTTTGTTTTTTAATTACAGTTGACATTCAGTATTATTTTGTATTAGTTTCAGGTGTACAGCATGGTAGTTAGACACTCAGATACTTTACAAAGTGTTCCCCCGATATTTCCACTGCCCTTATGGCACTATACAGAGTTATTGCAATATAATTGACTATATTCCCTATGTTGTACTTTATATCTTTGTGTTTTTTTGGTAACCACTAATTTGTACTTCTTAATCCCTTCACCTTTTTTCATCCAGTCCCAACCCCCTCCGCTCTGGCAACCATCAGTTTATTCTTTATATCTATGAGTCTGTTTAAGTTTTGTTTGTTCATTTTTGTTCTTTAGATTCTACATATAAGTGAAATCATATGGTACTTGTTTTTCTCTGTCTGGATTACTTCCCTTAACATAATACCCTATCCATCCATATTGTCACAAATTATAAGATTTTATTTTTTTGTTATGGCTCAGTGATATTTCATTGCACCACTTTTTTATCCACCTGTTTGTTGATGGGCACTTGGGTGGCTTCCATGTCTTGGCTATCATAAACAATGCTGCAATGAACATAGGGATGTATGTATTCTTTTGAATTAGTGTTTTGGGTTTCTTTGCATAGAAGTGGAATTGTTGGTTCCTAGGACAGCTCTAGTTTTAACTTTTTGAGGCCCCTCCCTACTGTTTTCTGTAGTGGCTGCACTAATCTGCATTCCCACCAACAGCGGACAAGGGTTTTCTGTCCTCCACATCCTTGCGTGTGCTTGTCCTCTGTGGACTTATTGATGATAGCCATTCTGACAGCTGTCAGGTGATGTCTCATTGTGATTTTAATTTGCATTTTTCTGATGATTAGTTGACACTGAGCATCTTGTCATATCTGTATAGGTCATCTGTATGTCCTCTTTGGATAGGTGTCTCTTCAGGTCCTCTGCCCATTTCTTAGTTGGGTTGGATTTTTTTTTTTTTTTTTGTGGGGTTTTGTTTGGTTGGTTGCTTGGTTGGTTGGTTGCTTGGTTGGTTGGTTTTGAGTTGTATGAGTTCCTTATAAATTTTGGATATTAACCCCTTATGGAATGTATTATTGACAAATATCTTTTTCCATTCATTAGGTTGTCTTTTTGTTTTGTTGATGGCTTTCTTTGCTGTGCAAAAACTTTTCAGTTCAATATAGTCACATTTGTTTATTCTTTCTTTTGTTTCCCTTGCCAAAGGAGATGAATCAGAAAAAAAATATTGCTAAGAGGCATGTCATAAATTTGCTGCTTATGTTTTCTTCTAGTAATTTTATGGTTTCAAGTCTTACATTTATATATTTGATATATTTTGAGTTTATTCTTTGTATGTGGTGTAAGAAAGGGATCTAGTTCCTTTTTATGCATGTTTCTGTCCCTTTTCCCCAACTCCATTTATTCATCAGACTATCCTTATTTATCTCATTTTATGTCTTTGTCTCCTTCGTTAAATATTAATTGACCATATAGGTGTGGTTTATTTCGGGGCTGTCTGTTCAGTTCCATGGATCTGTATGTCTGTTTTTATGTGAAACCATGATGTTTATATAGCTATTGCCTTGGGGTATAATGTGATATCAGATAGCATAATCAAAGACTTACTTCTTGGAGTAAGATGGGGCAATCTGATTTGTATTATTTGAAGATTCCTCAGGGGATTAAATATAATATCCTATCTTGACTTATATCAGCAACTTTTAAAGTTCTATAGTGTTCAGCCATGAGCTACAGAAAATCTATAAACTTTAGAGCAAGTCGTTTACCTGAAGGGGCATCAGTACAATTTACTGTAACCCATTATTACATGGGCACAGGAAGGCTGCTGTTCTTGCTCTGTAGAGAGCTGAGGGCTGGAGGAAACCATTGAGAAGGGAAGTTCTTTAGAATCCAGAGCTTGGAGACTGAGAATTGAGCCTATGGGAAAGGTTTTGGGAGCTGTATAATGTCCTGGGATTCCAAAAGACTAGTGAAAATAAATAAGAGTGTAGACATTGGCACAAGAAAATTAGAGAACAAAGGACAACTTGGACAGTACAGAGAGAAGGGATCATGACAAACAAAAAAAAAAACCCCACAAAACTTGCTTTATTTATTAATAAGCCTAGAAATGGCCCTGGGATAAATAAATTTTATTATGTTTTCCTCTTAATATAGAATTTATATAGCTGAAGTTATTCATCAACATTAACTTAATAAGAAAATAAGATACAGTATTATTAACTATAGTCACCATGTTATACATTATATCCCCAGAATTTATAAATCTTATAACTGGAAATTTGTACCCTTTAACAAGCATCTCCCACCCTGGCTGGTTTGGCTCAGTGGTTGGAGCATCGGCCTGCAGACCGCAGAGTCCCAAGTTCAGTTCCTGCTAGGGGCACGTACCAACAAACAAACAAACAAAAAAACAAACATCTCCCCATTTCTCCTAATCCCAATCTCTGGCAATCACCTTTCTACTCTCTACTGTCTTTTTCAATGAGTTCAACCTTTTAAATTCCATGTATAAGTAATACTGTACAATATTTGTCTTCCTCTGTTTTTTTCCACTTAATATAATATCCTCAAGGTTCATCCATGTTGTTATAAATTATAAAATTTCCTTACTTCTCATGGCTAAATAATATTCCATTGTGTGTGTGTGTGTGTGTGTGTGTGTGTGTGATATCTTTATCATTAATCCATTCATTTGTAGAGGGACATTGGGGTTGTTTTTATGTCTTGACGATTGTGAATAAAGTGGCAGTGAATATGGAGTGCAGATAATCTGAGATCCTGATTTCATTTCCTTTGGATATATTTCCAGAAATGGGATCGCTGAGTCATATGATTGTTCTGGTTTTAATTTGATCTTTCTGGGTCATATGATCATTCTGTTTTTAATTAGCTCTTAAATGTTGAACCACTGAAAAAATAATTATGTGAGGTGCTGAAGGCGTTAACTAACTCTATTGTGGAAATAATTTTGCAGTATATATGTATATCAAATCATCACATTGTACACTTACTTGAAATTTACACATTGGTACATGTCAATTATATACCAATAAAGCTAGGGGGAAAAGATCATATGGTGTAAGTGAAAAATTGTAGTAATTATTCAATCATATCCAAATAATTTGCTAGAGAAGAAATTTTGAATGGAGACACCTTCACTCTTTTTTTTCCCCCTTCTTTCCTGTCTAAAAAGCTCTTTGGGTTTTTGTTTTTTTTTTTCCAATAGTATGCAATAAACTGTCATATGATGGGATTCTTAATTTTTTAAATTTTAGTTTGAAAATAATATATTTTCCTTGAACACTAGAAAATGTAAAGAAACAATTGAAAATCTATCAGAATTACAAGATTTAGTAGCGTTGTAATGTGAAAGAAAAACTGTAGTCAATGATATTTCTGTTTAATAATAGTGGCCACTTATAAATTTTTAAAAGTTCCAATTGCAATAAAATGATATATAGTATTATAGTTTATATATATATAGTATTATGGATTAACATTAATATTAATGAGATGTTTTCTGATCTATATAAAGAACACTAAAAAATTATTGAGAGATGTAATATAAACCTGAATCAATACAGACACCTAACATCTTTTTCTTTGGTAGGAAGACAAGTATTTTTAAAAGTATAACTATTCCTATATTTATTAAAAATTAGCATATTTTATAGGAAAATTCAAATTTATTCTTAAATATTGGTACTGTATAAGGCTTTTTTTCTGAGGTTCTCATTTGTGAAGAGGATAGGGAGATGGAAAGTCCAAATTCTACCACCAGAAGGTTTTAATTTAAGAATGTAAAGGTGAATTTTTGTACTTGCTAGCTAGTATGAACTGCGGAACTATTTTAGTTTGTAGTGTTGCAGTGCAAGTTTTCACATTGTGATGCACATAGAAAATGATATTTTTTTAATATGGCAATCTGAGATAGTAGCCAAGGCTTTTTATGGCAAAAAAAAAAAAAATATATCAGCTCTTTCAAAGATTGAAGGGATCAATATCTTGGCATACCTGTAACCCACATTCTGCAAAATAGGGTGTCTTTTGCACACCAAGTGAAAATCTCTGGCTAATGCACTGGACTATCCTGGCTGTCTTATGAAAAGCACAGGATTTGTGGGAATATGTAGATCATGATCAATTAATGCAAGAAACACAAAAAGAACTATTGCAATTATAGCTTATATTCCTCCTGCATCATTCTGATCATCACTTTCTACAGTCTGGGGGAAATGAGGCAAAATGGAATCAACTGAAAAGGGAAAACCAAAAGAGTTATGAATTATCTGTGTCATTTTCTTGATGTTTTAATTTAAAAAAAAAGAAAAGAAGCCCTGACTAGTTTGGCTCAGTGGTTGAGTGTCGACTTGTGGACCAGAGTCCCGGGTTCGGTTCCTGCTAGGGGCATATACCACAAAAAAAAAAAAAAAAAGAATTTGTTGCCCTGCCAGTGTGGCTCAGTGGACTGAGCATCAACTGTGGACTGAGAGGTCCCAGTTTGATTCCTGGTCAAGGCACATGCCCAGGTTTCAGGCTCGATCCCCACTAGGGGGTGTGTAGCAGGCAGCTGATCAATGTTTCTCTCTCACATGGATGTTTCTCTCTCTCCCTTCCTCTCTCTATAAAAAAAATCAATAAAAACATATTATTTTTAAAAAGAATTTGTTATTTATATACCTTTTTCACTCTCTCACTAATAATAAAATCCTTCAATACTACATCCCTTTCTGGGGTATATTGATATCCACCACATATACTATATGTTTAATAAATAATTTTAAAGATGAAGGAAGGTCAGGTGAAATAAAAGAGAGAGAAAAGATTAGTAAATAAAAGGCAACTGAGTAAGAGAAAGGAAAATGAAAGAGGGAAATAAATTGAGTACCTTTACATATGCTGCATTAACAAATAAATGACCACGTAAGATTCTTCAACAGAAACCATGAATCCTATTTATTTAGGTGTCTCCTCTCACTTGGCAGACTGCAGGCCACGTTGCAGCAACACAGCAGTTATTAGATGACAGAAGAAATAGACATGTGAGAGTCTATTCTGTGAACTGTAAGCCCACTGCCTGGACTGTAATATGGACTTAGAAATAGATAAGTTCACAATAGAATGCAACCTGCTGTAAGTTATTGGTGAAACTGCTAGGTTCAATACTTCTTCAAATCAATGGTTACATTATGGATGAGGCCTTACATTTTCTACAGTGAAGTTGTCACAGTAGTTTTATATCTGTTCTCTGTTACTTAGTCCCTGCAGCTAATCCATATAAGCCAATGTCAATTTGATTTAAAATTAGCTGATAGATACCACACCAAAGCCTTCCACATATAAAAATAAATGGAAGGCAACAACTTTCTCCTTGACTGATAATGGTATTTATTGGGTAAGAAAAATAGGGGAAACTTGAGTACATGATATCACTGTGGATTAGTTTTTTCACTTCATTACTTTTCTGAGTTGCACCCCAGATAGACTTGTAAGGTTAGAAAATGTATATAGGGACTTTCTCTGCATATATAAATCACAGACATTTACTTCTTTACATCTATTTACTTTCCTTTAATTTAATATAAATATGTCCATGTACTTCCAAATGATGATTAATTCAGATATTTTTATTAAGAATTAACTTTGTTAGTTAATTCTTACAGATGAACCTAATTGTGATGTTATTTTATAAAGGTATTACAGAGTTCAATATATTTTTAAAATATCTGCTTCAATAGGAATATTTATAAAGTTATATTTTGTCTTGAATAGATTTATCATAATTTAAAATGTGCAACTTTCATGACTATTTTACCAGACAAGTCAGACTACTGAAAAAAATCAATAACCATTATAATTATTATTTACTGTAATCATAACTCATCATCAGCTGTTTTTTCACACCAAATATTTAATGTTCAGCATGGGTATATGAGCAGTGCTGATGACTAGATTAAAATTACTGCTCAAGATTTTCTAACAGAAAGAACTGAACATTGAGTCTGAGAATGTGTACTGGCAAATATGTAAAAAGTATATTTAATGTGATTTTGTGGTTAGTCTTGGATAAGAGAATCTTTACCTTTGTGAGTTTTGTGCTAATATGTCTCAAGTGTTGTAATACATACTTTTTTAATATAATCATGGACTCAAGGAGGTGTTTAAAATGTGCAAACCAGCTCATATGTTTGGCCAGCACAGATATAGATATGCATATGACATGCTGCCTGAGTGCTAGGAAAGCTTACTAATATTATAGCATTTAGTAAATAATTATGAGTATATGGCTTATCTTTCAGTAGTTGACGCTTAGCAGTATTTTAGTCTTCTGTTTTGAAATGTGATATAAAAACATAATTATGACAGCAAATTTCAACTTAGAGAACTCTAATCAGGAAGCTTGGGTTTGTGAACTCTGCAAAAATGACTCATTTTTGGTTATATAACATAATCTAAGTCAGTGTCCCTAGTATAAATACAGTCCTTGAAGATGTTAATACCACCTCTGTGCCAGATATCTTTCACTGTGTATTGCATTAGGAGGTGTCTGCTCCAACGCAGCTAGAAATTTTGTACTAAATTTGGGGTGGGAATGTTGGCGGAAACTTGCTGATTAAAGGAAATAATCCAAAAAAATACATAGATATAAGCCAAATAAGTGGTGATCTCGAAAAATGTTGTACCAGCACTTCCAGGAATTGAGGCTGCAAATTTTGCATTGCAAGAAATATTGTAGCAAGCATTGGTGGCAACCATCAAGATGCTCATGAGTAATGAGCACATGTTGGAGAAGCCTTTGTATATGATGATGCTGTTGATCCACTGCCAGCAGGGCTTGTACTTGGAGCTGTTCAGAATGAAAGGCACGATGGATCTGAGCTGATCTACCTAGACTATATTATAAACAAAAGCTTGTAGTTAAAAAACAGATCTTTCTCTTTAATCGAATCTGCCTGACCTAAACTGACCTGTTCCAAACTCTACTATCCCTGGTCTGCAAGAGTGTACTTCTGCTTTGCTGGATAGCACTGCCAGATAAAGTATGCTCACAATTTTAGATTGTATATCCTAACTAGATTATAAGTCATGTTGTAGAAACTATTTGTTATTCTCAGGCAAAGGGTTCAGTCATGCCCACTGAGACAACGTAAAAAGTGATGTTCATTCAGCTTCCAGCTCTTCCCCTACCTCCATCCCTTGGGCTAACTAGGCCATTGTGCCCTAGGAACAGGGACCACAGTGTTATCAAAAGGTTTACATTTTTGTTTTTTGATACGTGCCCCTCCCTAGTGGGAGCCGAACCCAGGGCTCTGGTCTGCAGGCCGATGCCCCAACCTCTGAGCCAAACTGGCCAGGGCAAAAGGACTGCGTTTTTAATGTGGTCATGTAAAAGGTGCTGGTGGTGGATTATGGAGACTGGGTTCTGTATTCCAATATCATAACACACTATCTTGAGCAAATGTGTGAGATCCTCTGGGCCAGAGGTTTATCATTTATAGAAGAATACTAACAAAAAGGGCTCAAATAAAACAAGAATACTAATATTTATCTCACAAGGTTGTTGTGAGGATTAATGATAATCTGACTCAGGGTAAGCACCAGAAAGTTTCACTTCATGTATTGATTCATAAACAATATTAATTGAACACCTACTTGTTGAAGCACCAAGCCAGGGCCGGGTTATTGTGGTGAACAGTGAGAGCATCATTACTGTTGTCTGAAGCTTACAATGTAGCCCCCTTCACTCGGTTCCTCCGTGTTTCCTCTCCCTCCTCCAGTACTCAGCGTTGATCATCCATGTGACAGCAATGGGAATGTTGTTCAGAAAGATCTCCCTCAAAACATAAGTCAACACAGTCAAAGCAGATGATTTGATAAAACATTTTCTCTAGTTAACATGGGTTTGGTACTACTCTTACCCATACATCATGCCTGCATTTATTACTTTTCTAAATATATTTTTGCAATCCTGTTGACATGGTCTAAGTATCAAGGCACGTGTGAATTTCATGAAGGGCTTCTACAAATTAAGTTCAAATAATTTTAAACAACCATTGTGAAATACTAGCTAGAATGTGATGAATTTTACTCTTTGTCCTGAAAGTGTGTTCATGTAACAAAAGGTGATTCTGTCCTTGGTGATGTGTGAACCGAAGAATAACATGACAAAACCTGTGCATGTCCTTGCTGTGTGTCAGACACTGTTCTAGACTCTTTTACACATCCGCTCTGCTCATCTTCACAGCAACGCTGAGGCAGATATGATTAATTTAACACGTTACAGATGAGAAAACGGAGGCACAGAGTTGAGGCTGATTTCCCTCAGGCACAGGTCTGGACAGCGTCGTGGCCAGGATTCAAACAGGCTTGTGGACTTTCAGAGGCATGTTCTTCTCTAGTAGGGAAGCTTTAGGGAAAACAGCAATGCCAACATGCATCAGCTAACAGGTTCCATACCCTATGCACATACCCACCCCTTTCAAAACAGTCATGCACAGAAATGAGATCGGATGAGAGTTGTTATTCTCTGCTTCAAATCAGCTTGGAGATTCGGCCACTCCCAGCCCATCTGAAATCTGTATAGAGGTCCTCAAAGTCTCGATCTGGGCTTTTTTCTTTTCGATATAATGCTCTCATGCTAACTGTTCCTTCTACTCCCTGGTGTATGAGTTTTCTATGGCTGCTAGAACAAATTCCCACAAATTTGGTGGCTTAAAATAACACATTTATTATCTTATAATTCCGAACATCACAAGTCCAACCCAGGTCTCACTGGGCTGAAAATCAACATATTGGCAGTCCAGGCTGTAGGGGGACCTTCATGTCTTTGCCTTTCAGCTTCTGGCGGCTTCCAGAGTTCCTTTCTTCATGGCTTTGAGTCTTCAAACTACACATGCAGCACAATGCATTTCTCTCTGACTCGGACCCTGCTGTCTCCCTCTTTTACAGACGCATGTGATGGCATTGGCCACTTGGATAATCTAGGATAATCTCCCCATCTTAATATCCTTGACTTGAAAAGCCCCTTTGGCTACCAGAGGGAACTTATTCTCAGGGTCTGAGGATGAGGTAGTTGACATCTTTGAGACCACACTTGGCCTACCAGACCCCGTGCTCCTGAATTGTCTGATCTGATATCTGTTTGAGCTAGGCCATGAGTGTTCTTCTCATAAGCAAAGCTCACTGAATGCAAAGTGGCCTTCAGTGACGCCAGCATTTCTTTGTTTCCAGCCCCTGCATTTCCAGACAACCCTGCTGGCTAGAAACCCCAGGGTTGTATTAAAACATTCTTTCCTTCTATTGACAAGAGTGTTCCTTATGTAGGCCGTATCTATAAAACCCTTTACTGGTCTCTTTACCAGTTTTACATAGAATGATAAATCTTGTACATATTTAGCTTATTACATCAAAGAGTTACAGTTTCTTTAAGTTGTTATATATCCATATGCTACAGAACTCAATTGATATTTTTATGAAACCTAAACTTGGTTCTTCAAACTTTCCATGATATGCTTGTTTCAGATGAAGTGAAAATTTAAGTTGGCTCTTTGTGCTGGGCACTGCTATATGCCAAAAATATTACAAATATATGCTTTAATCCTCAAAATAATTATATACGTGATCTGAATTCTGGCTTCTTCTGTAACCCTATTTGCTGACCCCTCTTTCATTGTTCCCTGAGCAGCAGCCCACTGGCCCCTTAGGATGCCTGAGACACACCAAGCACGTTCTCTATACGGGGCCTTTGTACGTGCTGTGCCCAGAAGTCAAAGGGCTTTCTCATTGTATCCAGGTCAGCTCAAATGCCACCTCCTCAGGAAAGGTCCTTGACATCTGTAGCATCCTCAGAACTCTCCCCTTGCTTTCTTCTCCAGGACATCATCAGAAAGGTTATTAAATAGTCTTTAATGTCTCCGTCTCTGTGCCCTCCGTTGGTGCACTGGCATCCCGCAGATCTGCAGCATGGTGTTACCGCCAGGGCCTAAAATCATGTGCAGCATAAGAGGAGCATTTCACAGGCCGCAGACTTGAGATTTAACAAGTGTCAGCAACATCCCCAGGTCAGAATCACTCTAAATCCATATCCAATATCTCATACCCCAACTGTTCCCAAATGGTGTTCAATCCTGTTGTCTCAGTCTACTTTTGATGTGTGACTACTTCTTAAATTAGATGCAAAGAAAAATACAAATGGACATATGGGCAAAAAATCTGTCATAGACTTATATGCCCTTTTCTGGTATATAAAATAGGAGCAGGAGTCTTGTTGCCCTTGATAGAAGTTACACCCACCTTGCTTCTCCCTGTTGAGTGCTGCTGTCTGGCTTTGCCATGCCAGGGTCCTGTTGTGCCCCTTGATCCTGGAGAGCCCGGTCCCACAGGAGCACCTCCTTTGGCCAACTCTGTACCGAGAAATAGCTCCTCTTTACCGCCATAGCGAGCAGCGTTTCTCTGTCGATCCCACATACTACATTCATTCTAACATCCCCGTCTTCCCGAGTCTTCTGAATTGTTCATCAATACTAGTCTGAGTTGCAGCAGCTCCTCATTTACCTGAGGTCACTGAGCAAGCTTCAAGGGTCCTAGCAGTGTATTAATGTGACCAACACATGCTAAGGCAGCCCCCAAACACCCCACCTCCTGTTCCTCTTGCTCTTGTACAATCCCTTCCACTGGAGTGTGGGAAGAAACTAGCATTTTCTTTCTAACCAGTAAATCATGGCTTTGATTACATTTCTATTACCACGTTTCATGGCACTGTAACCCCTCCTGCTAGGAGATTCTCTTGCTCCCCTGCTGGCTTAAATGAAGTAAGCAGCTAGGCTGTGAGCTGCTCTACAAAGAGACATGTCAAGAAACAGGGCAGTTGCCCTAGGACAGCCAACAACAACAACAACAAAACAGGCCACAACCCTGTAGGCCATAGGGTGTGAATTCTGCCAACTATCTCATAAGCTTAGAAGATCCTTCTCCAGTCAAACCTTCAGAAGCACTTGCAGCCCAAGTCAATACCTTGATTACAGCCCCTGAGACCTGCAGCAGAAGAACCAGACAAGCCCAGACTCCTGACCCACCGAAGCTGGGGTAACAGAAGCCTGGTGCTGCTCCGTCTGCGGCAGTCGGTTACAAGTAGTAGTCAGCTAATATGATCAAGGGCAGTTCCACATCTCCTTGCCAGGACACATCCTATGTCCAGAACAGTGCTCACATGTCAAGACATTCCCCCCTTTCCAGGCATACCATAATCCCAGTCCGACACCCTCAAGGTCTCCTTCGCTTGCTTCTGCCGCTACACAGAAGCCCAACCTTAGAAGTGTTTTATGAATGGATGCTATTTTTTCTCAGAGCAGAAAACACATCCCATGTTTGAGTTGTGCTTTAGTTACTGACCTGCAATGAAAACAGAGGGGTCACAAAGGAGAAGAGTGATGGGAATAAGTTTCATTTTGCATGACCTCCTCCTCACGTGACGTCTTTGCAGTGTCTCTAAACAGTATGAAGCCACTTGCTTATGAAGATGAGCAGGAAGCTGTGTCTAATATCCCACAACACATGGGGGTGTCTGGAGAGGAGAGGTTTGAGAACATTAGGTTTGTTTATCCAAATACCAAGGTCCCACTATTTTCTTATGCACCCAGTCTCATATTTTATACATCTGAGGTTCTACTACCTTATACTTAAGTCCTGAGGGCTCCTCAATTCCACAGCATGCTTTGGGGTGAAATTGCCTGACCTAAGCTTGTCATTTTATTTTCTGAAGGCTGTCAAAGCATTAAGGTAGGTAACTCCAGAGTCCTTATATTTATCCTTGACCTCATAACATTCAAGGGCACCGCTCCCACATAGGCCAATGCTTCATGCTCATCTGGATGTCATCTCTGCTTACCTCTTCATTGTCATGAATCTGTAGAAAGCCAGGGATTCACACTACACACCTGGCATCGGCAACAGAGTTTTTAGCTCTATAAGACTAGTGCAGCCCTGGCCAGTTTGGCTCAGCGGTTAGAGAGTCGGCCTGTGGTCCTGAGAGACCTGGGTTCGGTTCCCGCTAAGGGCACGTACCTCGGTTGCAGTTTGTCCCCGGCCCTGGTCGGTTGTGCGGGTGGCAACCACTCGATGTGTCCCTTTCACATCGATGTTTCTTTCTCTCTGTTCCTCTCTCTCTCTCCCACTCTACCTGAACAGAAAATGGAAAAATGTCCTCGGGTGAGGATAAAAACAAAACAAAACAAAGACTAGTGCATAATTCAGTTCCAGAATATCATCTTGGGTGTTTGTTTTGTCCCTTATGTGACACTTGACAGATATGAAGTGTCTTAGCCCGAGTTCCCTCTGGAAAGCAGAACTGGAGAAAAAGAACTTGCTTGAAGCGGTTTACTTTTCTTTCTTTTATTTATTTATTTATTTTTTCAATTAGTTTACATTGGAGTTTTTTTGCTTTGTTTTTTTAAGAAAGGGAAGCCCTTTAAAAAATTTTTTTTTCTTTATTGATTTTACTGAGAGAGGAAGTGAGAGGGAGAGAGATATAAAAACATCAATGAGATAGAACATCTATTGTTCGCCTCCTGCATGCCCCCCACTGGGGATTCAGCCCACAACCTGGGCATGTGCCCTGACCAGAAATCAAACCAGCGACCTCTTGGTGCAGGGTCAGTGCTCAACCACTGAGCCACACCAGCTGGACTACACTGAACATTATGTTGTATTAGTTTCAATTGTACATCATAGCAATTCTAGACAATCATACACTTTACAATGTGAAGCAATGTATTTTGACTGGCAATCCCAGGGAATGGAAGGCTGCCAAGACTCAAACAGAGATGGAAGGTGAGTCACCACTGTAGGCCACCAGGGTTGTTCCCCGGGGACTTTCTATGAAGCTGTTTAGAATGTATTTTAAAATAGAAGAAATATGGACTTTTGTTTCTGCTCCCATCACCAAACAGCTGAAGGTTAACCCAGGGGTGTTATCTTTGCCACATTTCTGAGTTGCCCATAAGACCTGTGGATGCTGAGCAGGCCCGTAGGTATTCTCCGCCGCGGAGTGGAGAACCGGCTGAAGCACGTGCAGGAGGTGAAGGCCATGCTTCAGGTGAGATGCTCTCAGGGTTCCGCTGGGAATGCCATTCTGGGGTCAAACTGTTTCATTTTCAGAACTTTGCAGACATTGCTCTGTTTTCATTGGTCTTTTACATCACTGTTGACAAAGAGGAGTGTAACCTGATGTTTCCAACTTCTGTGTAACTTGCTTTATGTGTCTAGATAATTCAAGAAGACTGTCTTCATCTTTGAGTTTAAAATGTCATGACCTGTCCTGGAACACAGTGGGCCATATTCATCTGCAATTTCTCTTTTTCCTTCATTTTGATTTCTAATATAAATTTGAGTTGTCTTGATCATTTTTATTAGTCCTCCAACCTAGCAAACAAATTGCCATAAAATTAAATTATGTTCTGTCTTCCATATTTATTATCTACTCTTAAGTTATGATAATCTTATAGCATCGTCTGCATTGACAGTGATAATATCAAGCTTTTCCTCTGTGTACTTCATGCTTTAGAGCCAGGCCCATTTCCTCATTAGGGTGTCTACTTTATTGTTGGTTTAGAAAGTTATTTATATATTCTAGATAATAGTCCTTTTGTTAGACATGTGGTTTACAAATAATTGGTCCCAATTTTAAGCTTTTCTTTTTTGTATTCTTACCAGGGTGTTTTGTGGAGCAAGCATTTTTTATGAGATCAGTTTATCAGTTTTCCTTTTGTGACATTTATGTTTATTTTTATTATTATTATTTTTTATCCTCACCTGAGGATATTTTTCCATTTTTTGTACAGATAGAGTGGGAGGGATAGAGAGGAAGAGAGAGAGAGAGAGAGAGAAACATCGACGTGAAGGGACACATCGAGTGGCTGCCACCCGCACGACCATCCAGGGCCGGGGACAAACTGCAACCGAAGTACATGCCCTTAGCGGGAACCGAACCCGGGTCTCTCTGTACCGCAGGCCGACGCTCTAACCACTGAGCCAAACTGGCCAGGGCTATGTTTATTTTTTATTGGAATAAGCTGTTGTGCTTACAGAAGAGCTAGGAAAATGGGAGCTATGGGCTGTGCAGGAGCAGGGGGCTGCAGATGCATGATTCCTGGGACAGGTGGTGAGTTCAGTTCCAGAACATGGTCAGAGGGACTGACCACTGGCAGGTGAAAGAAAACTGTGGAGAAATCAATGTTTGGGAAGGTAAATCCTTATTAGTTACAGGAATAGAGAATTGAGAGAATTTGAGTCTTATTGCCCATATTTACTTTGGATTAAAAGCATGGGTCTTCCCCTGAGAAAGATAAGAGCAAGCAGTTTGACACAGGTGTGAACTGAATACTGAGATAACTATAGGAGAGTCCTACTTCGGGTCCTTGGCAAGCACGGAAGCCCACTCTGGGGCTTTGGCTAGGGTTCTCAAAATCTTTAACCAGCAGACCTGCTTCAGTAGGCTACGTTAAGGAATAAAACAATTAATGTAAATCCTGTAAAAGAATCCTGCACTTATCAATCCTACCTAGGCCCTGACACTCCTTTGTCTAACATCTTCTGCTTAGACGTTAGTGTTTCAGCTCCTACTTAAGGCCATGGGTATAGCATGTCTCCAGTGACTGGCAGGAATCGGGGACTTGGAACTCAGCTTTTCCCTTTTCTTGGCATTGCTGTGAGCTGCAATAACACTTGTCTTCTTAGCCAATTCTTAAGGAAAGTGAGGTTTAGTGTCTTGTTTACACCCAGTCCTGACTAACTACAAAAAGTGCTGTTTCTAATATTTCCACCCATCAGCTGTTGCCCTTAGAAGCATTGCTACTTTACTGGTTATTTTAAGAAAAGTGCATTTGTGTTTAACAGTTCAAACTGTCGTGTATATATTTTTGTAACCAAATTTGTTCGCTATCTATAAGACAGACTGTCTTTATTAGAAAATAGGGTACGCATATTAACTGCATGGGCAAAACAAGTGTCCACATTCTTTGTTATATCCAGGCTGTTGCAAAAATATCAAAGTGGCAGATGGGGATTTTTGGCTCTTGTGATTGAAGAATGAATCATTTACCAAAAGCCAATAGTCTTTAAAGAATGTACTTTTTCCAGAAGCAGCAAGTATCAATCCTAAAGGTCTCAAAGGTTATTTGAACTGTTGCTCTTCTGAATTACATTTACAAAATTTCTTTTTGGATACCCAAAGGTCAGCTATTATTGTAAATGCATCCAATGTACTCACAAATAATAATGTAGCATTGACTGGATTTTATAGATAATTTCAAGGCAAGAATGTGAAACAGATTTCCAATTTCCTATGGATTATATCGGAATCAGAAGTTATGCATATTATATAATCTAGTTTAACACTTTGGAATTCTTACTGTTTCATGGTGGTAAATTATACAAAAGGGGCCACAGAGATTTCCAGTTTCAAGTTAAAATGTGATTTAATACAATTTTAGCATTATTATCTTCCTTACATACTCAACAATGGAATTTTTTTAATGTTTAAAAATATACAGTGATATTTGCATTTCCAGATACACAAGAAAGCACTTTGACTCTTTACCCAATTTGTAAACCAGACAGTTACTTATTATCTACTTTAATCTTCCTTTCTGATATGTAAGCAAAGATGTGTACCCATTGGAAGAAATACCCTAAGGTTCCCCAGAAAACCTAAAACAGTTGTAATTTTATTTCATTTTGAATCAAAGACTTCTACTCCATTATTAATAGCCAGTGATAGAAAGAGAAATTGTTTTAGAAAGCAACATTTTATTTAATTTTTAAATTACAGATGACATACTATATTATATATTACTACATATTATATTAGTTTCAGGTGTGCAACATAGTGATTATACATTTATATAACTTACAAAGTGATCTCCCCAATAAGGTAAGTACCCACCTGACACCATAATAGCTATTGCAGTGTTATTGACTATATTACCTATGCTGTATTTTACATCCTTGTGACTATTTTTATTATACCAATTTCTACTTCTTAATCCCTTCACCTTTTTCACCTATCCTCCCAATTGCCCTCCCATCTGTATCTATGAATTTGTTTCTAATTTGTTTATTTTGTTGTTTTAGATTCCACATATAAGTGAAATTATATTGTATTTATCTTTCTCTCTCTGACTTATTTCACTTAGCATAATACATTCTAGGTCCATCTATGATGTCACAAGTGGAAAGATTTCATTCATTTCTATGACTGAGTAATATTGCATTATATATACATCATTTCTTTACCCATTCGTCTATTGATAGATACTTAGGTTGATTCCATATCTTGGCTATTGTACAAAAAGCTGCAATGAACATAGGGGTGCTTATATATTTTAAATTAGTGTTTTGGATTTATTCAGATAAATACCTAAAAGTGGAATAGCTGGATCATATGGTAGTCTCATTTTTCTTTCTTTTTTTTTTTTTCAGGAACCTCTGTACCATTGTTCATAGAGGCTGCACGAATTTACAGCCCCACCAACAGTACATGAGGATCCCTTCTCTCTACCTTCTCACCAGCATTTGTTTGTTGATTTACTGATGACAGCCGTTCTGACAGTTGGGAGGTAACATCTCTTTGTGGGTTTTTTTGCATTTCCCTGATGATTACTGGTGTTGAACATCTTTCCATGTCTTTTGGCCATCTGTACGTCCTCTTGGGAGGAATATCTATTCATGTCTTCTGTTCATTTTTTAAATCAGATTTTTTTTTTCTTTTTGGTGTTAAGCTGTATCGGTTCTCTATATATTTTGGACATTAACCCCTTGTCGGATATATCATTGGTGAATATCTTCTCTCATTCTACTAAGTTGTCTTACTTTTTGTTGATGCTTTCCTTTGTTGTGCCAAAACCTTTTAGTTTGATATAGTCCCATTTTGTTTAATTTTTTGTTGTGTTTCTTTTGCCTCAGGAGATATATTAGAAAAAATATTGCTATGAGAAATATCTGAGATTTTACTGCCTATGTTTTCTTTTGGTAGTTTGATGGTTTCAAGTCTAAAATTTAAAATCTTTAATCCATTTTTAAATTATTGTATACAGTGTAATAAAGTGGTCTAGTTTCATTTTCCAAGACTGTTGGTAAAGCAGAGCGGAAACTAGTCTTTGATCAAGGAATGGAGAAGGTGAGCTCATGCTCTAGTGTCACCTTCTCCCCACTGGGGAGGAGCCTTTGTGTTTTATAGGTTGTGGGCTGGAGTGATTAGCCCTTGAGGCATGATGGTTATTCTTCTGTTGCACTTGGCCCTTTTGCACGTGGTCCTTTTTGCTCACAATGCCCCATCGCCATCTTGGCTTTTGCACTTGACACCTTGGTCTTTGCACTGGGCCCTCCTCCCCTTGCGGAGGAACCCTTGGGGAACCCTGTTCTGTTTCTGTAAGCAAGCATAGCTCCTGGCATAGTTTACGTATTGAGAAATGTTGGGGTGTTTGGATGATGGTCCCATGATTGAAACACAGGGTCTGAGCCTTCAACTTTCCTGAATAATTATCAAATGAGGTAATGCAAAGGTATCTGAGGCATGAAGCTTTATTTTTAATGTTTCTTTTCATTATATCTGACTTGGCAGACAGGAAGAAAAAGAAGGTGTGAGACTTACCTGGGACTTTAAACTTAGTAGAACTAGATGAACAAAACTATGCTTGACTTTATTAAAACTGAGTGGAATAAACTGCATACAAGAGAGAAAATAACTAAAGCTCCAAAGAACTTCGTATCGACTGCTCACTGCCGGGCAGCTGGGTCTCACCTGTCACAGATTTAAAGTATATTCTATAGAGCATTATATCTCTGTGTTTCATAAATCATCCTTTCTAGTTGCATGTTTTATTTTATTTTTAAATAAGGGAAAGAACACAAAATAGAATGAGCTTAAAGAAATTAGAATTTTGCAAACCTCTGAACGTCAAAAATTGATGGAGTATTTAGTTTTTCCTATTAATTATTCTACTGATCATCATGATATGAGCTGATGAAGCAATATCTCTTTAAATATAAATGATGATAAGAACTTTGAAGTATATAAAAATATGCTATTATGTCTCAACATCCAGAAAGACAAAGTTGCTTTAGGCTTTGCTATATATACATATATATGTATACATACACACACAATACATATATATACACACATATATATATGTGTGTGTGTGTATATATATATGTGTGTGTGTATATATATATCTGAGAGAGAAATATACATCCTGCTTGATTCACAGATATTTTCCTTTGACTCTCCCTCAAAACAGAATTTCTTAATACCAGTTTACTTTTTAAAATTTAATTTTAAAATTTATTTTTAATGTTGAAAGTATTACAGATGTCCCCATCCCCCCCCATTCACCCCACCCCACCCTACTACCCACCCCCATGCTTTCACCATACTATTGTCTGTGGCCATGGGTTATACATATAAATTATTTGGTTAATCTCTTCCCACCCCACCCTCTTCCCACTGAGATTAGTCAGTCTGTGCCATGTTGCCATGTCTCTGGATGTATTTTGTTCAGCAGTTTGTTTTGTTCATTAGATTCCACATATAAGTGAGCTCATGTGATACTTGTCTTTCTCTGACTGCCTTATTTTGCCTGTCATAATACTCTCCAGGTCCCTCAATGCTGTCTCAAAGGGTAAGAGAACCTTCTTTTTTTTACAGCTGCATAATCCATAATGTTAAATTTAATTTTATGTTCCTTAATTTATTTAAGTCTTTAGAAAACTATTTATAAAGACCTACTATGTGATGTAGTCTTTGCACTGTGTTGAGAAATATAAGGTTGGACAAATGATCTTTCTCCAAGCTTAAATAGAAAGCCAACCTAACAAATTAAAACATGCCATTTGAGGCCAGGCAAAGACCATGATTATGATGCTTTACAGGCACAAGAATTAGAAACAGTCACCTCCTGGGGGAGGGCAGGAATCTGTGCAGTGAAGCTTTTAGTTTAAAACTCATCGTTGAGTATTCTGGTAATTATAAATTGTGAAGTACCCACCACCTGTTCTCCTGTCATACAAACAGGGACTCTTTTACAGGAATCCAAAATGAACACAGAGAAATGGAAGACTGAACCAAGAAATCATGACAGAAACTTCAAAAACTAACTGATTCCTTTGGGAATCTTTTTAACTAGACAGAAGATAAGTGAGTCAGTATGCACAACTCCAGCATTCATTAATTTATCTGACACATTAGCAAGAACTTGAGGATGCTCTAAAGGTACTTCCTGACCTCAGCTCTCTTCTGGAAGTTTCTTTATAAATGGGACTCAGTACCCAGTTCTGGTATCTCCTCATACCCAGATTGAGGGGCTCAGAAATAGGAATCTGAGCCGAGAGTTCTGCTGAACTTTGGTGATCCTTTATACTCAGTGGTGACTGGCTAAATAATCAGATCTTATCCTTTTGGGGGACTTTAAATGTCAAACATACAAAGTACCTAAATTTTGTAAAATTGCACCAAAGGAGAGGCACATGGAGAAACTTCAATGAACATGAACCGTGAACAAAACTGTATCATAATATAGAGGCAAGAGTAGAATGTGGAGTCACTACGGAAGTGGGGGCAGGCACAGAAGGAAGAATCGCTGAGTAACTGTAAGAGTTAAAGGCTAAGGGATGAAGTGTCAGGTGCTTCTCTTGGGGATCAGTTACCTACAGTTGCAGTCAGAGGGTTGACTCTTATCTGTGCTGTACTCGGTGGGGCCTGTCAGCAAGGCTGCTGATACTCCCCACAGACTTGGCTCTTTCCTGTAAAATCTCAGAGTAAGTTTCTCCCCTCAAACACAGCTTTGTTAACTGAAGTAACCTAAGAATGTCTCTGTCCCTCACTGCACAAAAGGATCCTTGCCATATAAAGGAAGTGGCCTGGATCAAGATAGACTGACTCTCTGTTTTCACAATCAGAGTCATTTGAGGTCTGTTTTTTTTTGTTGTTGTTGTTTTTTCTTGCCCAACATGCTTGTTGAAGGATTTATACAGTGATTCCACTGAGGCAATACTTTTTATTAATAAAACCCAAGAGATTACATAGGCGTGAATAGCCCTCATGTTTCCTGCAGCATTCTGCTAACAACACTCCCCTGTGGGTGTGACACAGGTACCAGTACCATCATCCATGGGTGGATGGTGGTCATGAATGACGCAGTTTCATTCAAAGTTATTTCCTAGTTTCATAAATACTGCCTTTAGCAATAATGTGCAGGAAATGTTAAGGAGCTATAAAGGCAAACATGTCCCAACAGAAAACAATGTTTTTCTTGGAAAAATTTGCTTGAAACACTATCACCCATGGTTTCTTTTACCCTTTGTCTCAAATGTTTACTCCTAATCAAAGGAAGTTACTTTTCCAGACCAAATAATTCTGATTTGTTTTTAATGAACTTATTTCTTTTTTAAATCTTTAACATCTCTTAATGGACTTTTAAAATCTCTTATTGTTTCCTGGCCTGTGTTGCTCAGTGGTTGAGTGTTGACCCATGCCCCAAGAAGTCGCCAGTTTGATTCCCGGTCAGGGCACTTGCTCAGGTTGTGGGCCAAATCCCCAGTGGGGGGCATGCAGGAGGTGGCCCTCGATGTTCTCTCTCATTGATGTTTTTCTATCTCTCTCTCCCTCTCCCTTCCTCTCTTTCTAAAACCAATAAAGAAGAGCGAATTTAAATGAATAAAATCTCTTACTGTCTTTTTACATCAGAAAAAAAAAAAAATGCCAGGTGAAGCTTTGTTCATTGGAATTATTTTATTTTGATATGATACTATGATACTGATCATCATTACCTACAAAAAATAAAAGGGACAGAGGCAACGCAATAAATACCTAAAATGATGTAATGGTTTGTCTGTTCTCACAATATTTTCAAAATAATTAATAGAGGAATGTATTATCAGCCAGGAAAACATGAAGTGGACATGCTTCTAATGTCCACTTGATAGGATTTTTTAAATTAGGAAATTTGAAAACATGCTGCATTATAAAATAGATCAAAATAGCATAGTCATGATTATTCTAAGGAATGAAGATAATTTTTGATAATTATCAATAATATTTCTAGGTTAAAAAAATCACAAAAAATTAATTTTTATTAGTTACTTCCTGTATGTGTCCCAACCCAGGATGAAGCCTGCAAGCTGGGTATGTTCCCTGACCAGAAATAGAAACTCAACCTTCTGGTATACGGAATGACAGCACTCCAGCCAACTTACCATACTGACCAGGGCTAAAAATTATTTTTAAATGTGTTATTTGCAAAGAAAAGAAAATCAATAAAATGCATATTACTGAAATATATATATATAATATATATATATACAGATGACATTAAAATGATTCATGTACTGGCATAATTGTTTTTCCACTTGGAAAAATGTAGTACACCTTGCTCCATTTATAAAAATGAATCGTAGATGGATTGGGTAGAAATATAAAAAATAAATACATGAATATAAATTAAAACATATGCATTGAGGAATCCTTCTTAAAAGATAAACATTCAGAAGTCATCAAAGATAATGTAGACATTAACTCATTCAACAAAGATTTATTGAACACCTACTCTGTGACTGGACCTATTCAAGATGCTAGTGCTTCTCTTATGAGTAAGACAAACCCATCCCTGGCTTTTCCTGCAGTGCACATCTTAGTAATGGAGGCCAAACAATAGGATAATTTTAGTGAGTAATACCTTTTGAAAAGATAACAATATTGGAAAGTTACAGAATAAGCAGGGGATGGGCTACTACTTTGAATAGTAGGGCCATAGAAGACTGTGCAGATGGCATCTGAGCTGAGATATAAATGATAAGGAGAAAACCATAGAAAGATCTAGACAAAGGCATTTCAGAAAGAAGAAAAAAACTTTAGCAAGACTAAAGTTTTTGCAAATGCAAACTGAGGCATATTACAGAATTGAAAGCCAACCAATGTGGTGAGCAAGAATTTGGTGAGTGAGAAGGAGATTGGTAAAGAAGAGGGGGAAGAGGTAGTCAAAGACCACATCTTTTAGACAGTCTGGTAAGGAACTTGACTTTTATTTTAAGTGCAGTAGGAAGCCATCAGAAAGTTTTAAGCACAAAATAAATTGTTCTGATTTTATTGTAAAAATATAATAATTCTCTGATGTTTGCAGAATGAATAGTATCAGACAAAAATGGATGAAGAGATGCCAGTTAGATTGGCTATCTCATTAAGTCGGGTAACAGTGGATGGTGCCTTGGAGGGTAACAACAGAGGTTGAGCGAAGCAGGTAGACACAGAATATATTTCAGAGCTAGAGGAACAGAATTGGCTAAAGACTCAATGGAAGGTGTGAAGGAAAGAGAGGACAGAAGGATGATGTCTAACAATTTGGCTGAGCAATTAATGAATGAGGGCGCCTGCCATCTACTGAGAAGGGGAGGGACTGGCAGGGGTGTGCAGCACAGACTGTGGAATTCTCATCTGGACATGTGAAGTTTAAAAAGCATATTCAATCCCCAAGTGAAAATATTTAGTAGACAATTACATACAATGGTCTAGAACTCGAGGAAGAGGTCAGGGCTAGAGACAACAGTTGGGAGACATCTGTATAAAGATGATATTTAGAGCCACAGGACTAGATGAGATCACTAAAGGAAAATGTACAGACAAAGAAGAGGATACAGGATATGACTTTTTCTGAATAAAAATGAAAGTATCTGTGCATAGCAAACATGAAAAGGTAGAGCTTTGAAAGTTAAACTGAAAAATAGGTTGAATATAATCCAGCCAAGGGTTAATATATCTAAAAGAGCTGCTATAAATCAATAAAGAAAAATATAAAGTAAACAGGCCAGTAGAAAAACAATGAATAAAGGATATAGATGGGCCTTTTATAGTAGAGGAAATCCAGTTGGCCAATAAATGCATGAACAGATGGTCAACCTCACTAGCAATCAGGGAAATGCAAATTGTAACAAGTGTAATTTTTCATTTATCAGATAGGCAAAAGTTAAGGAGAACGTTAAATCCCTTGCTGACAAGGATTTATGGAAATGATGCTCAGAAATTGCTATTGGGAGCATGCATTTTTACAGAATTTCGGGAAAGATTTTTAGCCTTATCTATAATTAAGTATACATATTTTCTGACCTAGGCATTTTCAATTTTGAGAATCTATTTTAAGTGCTTAAAAACATGTTTATCAAGATGTTGGTTACAATATTTTTGTTATTGAAAAAATAAGTTGACTGGTTCATTATAGGGGAACAAAATATAATATGCTCATACTATGGAACATTATGCAGTTATAAAAAAGATTTTTTTTTTTATCCTGAGCAGAGGACATTTTTGCATTTCTCTTCAGATAGAGCAGGAGGAAGAGAGGGAGGAAGAAAGAGAGAGAGAGAACCATTGATGCAAGAGAGACACATCGACTGGTTACCACCCACACGACCCCGACCAGGGCCAGGGACAAACTGCAACCGAGGCACATACCCTTAGCGGGAACCGAACCTGGGACTCTCTGGTCTGTGGGCCGACACTCTAACCACTGAGAAAAACCAGCCAGGGCATAAAAAAGATTTTTAATATGTTTGCAATAAATTTTATTTTAAAAATGAAACTTGGAACCTATTTAAAAATAAAATACGTGTGTGTGTGTATACACATATAACATGTATGAAACAGTGTGTATCAAATAGGCACATGTCTTTTAATTTGAGGAGTGTGGGGTTGTGGGTCGGTAGTTCACTACTTTTATTTATTTTTATATTACTGGAATTATTGAAACCATAATGCACTACCTTACAATTAAATATAAATAATTATTTAAAGAAGTAAAGTATATGGTTGTTTTATTTATTTATTTATCATTACTTTTAATCCTCACCCGAGCATATTTTTACATTTATCCTCAGACATAGTGGAAAGGAAAGAGTGAGAGAGAGAGAAACAACGATGTGAGAGAGACACATCGATTGGTTGCCACCCACACAACCCCGACCGGTGCGGGGACAAACCATAACCAAGGTACCTGCCCTTGGCTGGAATCAACCGGACTCTTTAGTCTGCAGGCTGATGCTCTAACTGCTGAGCCAAATTGGCCAGGGCTGGGATTGTTTTTTCAATCTTCACCTAAGGATATGTTTTCACTGACTGTTTTTAAAGATAAAGAGTTGGGGAGGGAGAGAGAGGAGGAAAAACATTGATGTGAGAGAAAAACATGGATCTGTTTCTTCTTGTACACACCCTGACCACAGATCAAACCTGCGACCTAAGTATGTGCCCTGACAGGGCTCAAACCCACAATTTTCTGGGGTACAGGATGATGCCAGGGCAATATAGGGCTTGTGTGTGTGTTTGTTTTAAAGAAAAATGAACAAATGCATTTTCAAAGCTGTTTGATATTTAGAAATTCCTCTGAGAATTATGTTACTGAGACTGCACCTTCTACTCACTGCATCGAGCACCAGTGAGGGAGAAGAGGGGGTGTCAGGGAAGAGGGGGAGCGAGGAAGTTTCATTCTTTATGATAATATGCCTCTGTCCCTCAGCAAGGTAGGTCACCACTGTGGACAGACGGGCTCTGTGAAAATCTCTGAGGCTTGAAAACTCGTGTTGAGTTGTGCATCCTATCCTGAGAGGGTTTTCGAAGAACAATCTGGTAGTGAGCTGGGGAAGCTGCTGTAGAGGCCACCTGATCGGGCATACTAATTTCAATAATTTGTAAAGAAATCAGATACGAAGAAAGAGAAGAGCAGCCTGCAATTTTGACCAACACAGTCGTGTAACAAAGAATTCTTCCCAGCCCCAAAGGGAACAATTCAACACAAATAGTCGGTCACTGCAAGTATATTTACATTTCTGGAAGTATTGGACCACTTATGGAGATGAAATACTCCCCTGCTAAATATAATATATGCCAAACTAATCAAAATAAAGATGGATGACTCTGATGACCTGTGTATTGCTAACAAAAAAGACTTTAAAAAGTGTCTTTAATGTACCCTTATACTAAATGAATGCCATAAGTTATTTTCTGGTAAGAATACTGGTATATATATATATATATATATATATTTTTTTATGCAGAAAGTGGGACTATTCATAGTGCTTAAAAAAGGATGTAATTATAGGCCGAGAGCTGTAGCTTCACTTAGCACCTGGAAGTGTACCTAGGAGGAGAGACACTTTCCTTTTCCTACTTAATGGATAGATCATTGGCAATTGCTGAGTTTGATATAAGGAAGGATTTGGCACTTTCTACATTGCCTTACAATATGCAGTGGAAGAAGAGTCACAATCGAGGAAAATTGGGAGTCACATACTTGAGGTTGGTTTGGAAATAAGACCACCCTATCCAAAGGCAGAAAATAGAAAGAAAAAAAATGGCAGCGGAGTGAACGGAGCTACACAGACCGTCTCCCAGAACCAAATGGGAATTACAACTATAACACAGACAAATCGACAGGAAAAACCAACAGAAAAGCAGCTTGCGAGGACCATATAATGAGGGACACTGACTCCATCCCGGTAGGCTTGCTAAGGCGCGAGACGGGGGCTGGGAGCCCAAGGTCGGCAGGTCGGCAGCTCGGCAGCGGCTTCAGCTGGGAGCGGTGCCCTCGGGTTACACTCCCAGGCGGCTCCACAGAGCAGCCGGGACAGAGGCTGAAACAGCCACAGCCACTCACCTTGGGCTCCGGCAGAGGGAGGGCAGACTGGACTGGAACTGTGTCGGGACACTCGGGGTTTGGAGGGTGCTCAGAGCTTTTGCTGAGTGCAGCCACGCAGGACGGTGGCCACATTGCTCCTTCCCAGGGCTCTGAGGAGAGGCAGCGGCCCCTCCCTTGGAGATCCAACCCCACCCTGTGGGCCATTGAAGTGCTAATTGAAGCTCATTCACAACCAGCATCTCCCCCACCCTCGTGCAATCCCCTTGTGCCTAGCACCAGAGGGAGTTTTTCAATCAACTGACAACCCAAAACTCATCAAGTAACCCCGACTGCTAGCCTCCAGGCAAAAAGCTAGAGGATAACAGTACCTTTCCTGGACTGGCAACTTTAACCAGGAAAGTAAGACTTGACAGTGGTGTTCAACGTGGGTCCTCCCTCGCTCATCTAAACACAGGAGAGGGAGCCACAAACAGAAGAACACCAACACCCACAGGGAAAACTTGACAGGCTCCAAAGCCCACAGTGATAGCCAAAATGGTGAAACACAGAAACAGAAGCCAAATGAAAGAGCAAGAGACCTCCACCGAAGATGAGATCAATGTGGAGCAATTAGGCATGTTAACAGAGCTAGAATTCAGAGCCATGATCTTGAGGAAGCTGAACAGCATGAGTAAGGACATAGAGACACTGAAAATAAGCCAATTGGAAATTAAAAACCATCAAGAAGAGATAAAAAGTGACATATCAGAAATGAAAAACACATTGGAAGGTTTAAAAAGCAGAGTAGAGGAAGCTGAGGACCGGATCAGTGAATTAGAAGACAGGGTAGAAAAAATCAACCACTCAGAAAAACAAAAGGTACAAACTATTAAAAAACAGGAAGACAGCTTAAGTGAACTGTGGGACAACTGGAAACGTAATAATATTCGCATCATAGGAGTCCCTGAAGAAGAAGAAAATGAGCAAGGGATAGAGAATATATTCAAAGAAATAGTGACAGAAAACTTCCCTAATTTGGTGAAGGAAGAAGGCATTCAAGTTCAAGAAGCACAGAGAGTCCCAAGTAAGAAGAACCCAAACAGGCCCACACCAAGACACATAGTAATTAAAATGCCACAAATTAAAGACAAAGAGAGAATCCTAAAAGCAGCAAGAGATAAGCAACAGGTTACCTACAAAGGAAACCCCATAAGGCTCTCGGCTGACTTCTCACAAGAAACACTACAGGCCAGAAGGGAATGGCATGAAGTAATCAAAGTAATGAAAAACAAGAATCTGAATCCAAGACTACTCTACCCAGCAAGGCTATCATTCAAAATAGAAGGTCAAATAAAGAGCTTCCCAGACAAAAAAAAAGGCTAAAGGAATACATTAGCACCAAACCAGCACTGCAAGAAATGTTAAAAGCACTGCTGTAATTAGCAGTAGAAATGGGAAGAAAAACAGAACCACAATAAACAAAAATGGCAATAAATAAGTACATATTAATAATCACCTTAAATGTAAATGGATTGAATGCTCCCATTAAAAGACACAGAGTAACTGATTGGATAAGAAAGCATGACTCATCTATATGTTGTTTACAAGAGACCACCTCACAACAAAAGACTCACATAGGTTGAAAGTGAAGGGATGGAAAAAAATTTTTCCAAGCAAATGGAATGCAAAAAAAAGCTGGGGTAGCAATTCTCATATCTGATCAAATAGATTTCAAAATGAAGACCATAACTAGAGACAAAGAAGACCACTACATAATATTGAAAGGATCTATCCAACAGGAAGATATAACCTTGATAAACATATATGCACCCAATATAGGAGCACCAAAATATATTAAAAATCTTCTGGAGGACTTCCAAGGAGAAATCGACAACAATACAATCATAGCAGGGGACTTCAACACCCCATTGACAGCACTGGATAGATCCTCTAGGCAAAAAATTAGTGAGGAAACAGAGAGTCTAAATGAAGCACTAGACCAAATGGATTTAATAGATATCTACAGAAAATTACACCACAAAACTACAGAATACACATTCTTCTCAAGTGCACATGGGACATTCTCAAAGATAGACCACATAATAGGACACAAACTAAATCTCTACAAGTTCAAGAAGATTGAAATCATATCAAGCATCTTCTCAGATCACAAAGGCATGAAACTAGAAATCAATTGCAACAAGAACATGCAAAGACATTTCAACACATGGAGGCTAAATAGCATGTTATTAAACAATGAATGGGTCACCGAGGAGATCAAGGAAGAAATTAAAAACTTCCTGGACACCAATGAAAATGAACACACAACAACAAAATCTATGGGATGCAGCGAAAGCAGTTCTGAGAGGGAAGTTCATAGCACTACAGGCCTACCTCAAAAAAACAAGAAAAATTTCGCCCTGGCCGGTTTGGCTCAGCGGTTAGAGCATTGGCCTGCGGTCCGGAGAGGCCCGGGTTTGGTTCCCGCTAAGGGCACGTACCTTGGTTGCAGTTTGTCCCCAGCCCTGGTTGTGTCGTGTGGGTGGCAACCACTCGATATGTCGCTCTCACGTCAATGTTTCGCTCTCTCTCTCTCCCTCTCACTCTATCTGAACAAAATATCGAAAAATGTCCTCGGGTGAGGATAAAAAAAAAAAAAAAAAAAAAAAAAACAAGAAAAATTTCTAATTGACTGTCTAACCTCACAACTTAAAGAATTAGAAAGCAAACAAAAAGAAAACCCCAGAGCAAGTAGAAGGAAGGAAATAGTAAAGATCAGAGCAGAAATAAATGACATAGAGACCAAAAAAACAATTCAAAGGATCAATGAAACAAGGAGCTTGTTTTTCGAAAAGATAAACAAGATTGATGGACCCTTAGCTAGACTCACCAAGAAACAAAGAGAGAGCACCCAAATACAGAAAATCAAAAATGAAAGAGGAGAAGTAACAACCAACACCACGGAAATACAAAAGATCATTAACAACTACTATGAACAACTATATGGCAACAAATTCAACAATCTAAGCGAAATGGACAAATTTCTAGAAACACACAGTCTCCCAAAACTGGACCGGGAAGAGATAGAAAACTTGAACAGACCAATAACAACTAAGGAAATTGAAGAGGTAATCAAGACTCTCCCAGCAAACAAAAGCCCAGGCCCGGATGGCTTCACGGGGGAGTTTTACCGAACATTCAAAAAAGAACTAACACCCATTCTCCTCAAACTATTTCAAAAAATTCAAGAAGAAGGAAGACTTCCAAACTTGCTTTACAAGGCCAGCATAATTCTACTTCCAAAACCAGAAAAAGACACTACGAAGAAAGAAAACTACAGGCCAATATCCCTGATGAACATAGACGCCAAAATCCTGAACAAAATATTAGCAAATCGGATCCAGAAATACATCAAAAAAATTATTCACCATGACCAAGTGGGATTCATTCCAGGGATGCAAGGCTGGTACAATATTCGCAAATCAATAAATGTGATGCACCACATAAACAAAATGAAGAATAAAAACCACATGATCATATCAATAGGTGCTGAAAAAGCATTCGACAAAATCCAACATCCATTTCTGATAAAAACGCTCAGCTATGTGGGAATAGAGGGATCATATCTCGACATAATAAAGGCCATATATGAAAGACCTACAGCCAATATCATACTCAATGGACAGAAACTAAAAACATTTCCATTAAGAACAGGAACAAGACAGGGATGTCCACTTTCGCCACTCTTATTTAACATTGCACTGGAAGTCTTAGCCGCAGCAATCAGACATGAATTACAAAAAAAAAGGTATCCAAATTGGAAAGGAGGAAGTGAAACTGTCATTATTTTCAGATGACATGATATTATACACAGACAACCATAAAGACTCCAACAAAAATCTACTATACTTAATAAATCAATTTGGCAAAGTAGCAGGATACAAAATCAATGTCAAGAAATTTACGGCATTCTTGTACACCAATGATGAACTCACAGAAAGAGAAACTGAAAAAAAAATCCCATTTACCATTGCACCAAAAAAATTAAGATACCTAGGAATAAACTTTACCAAAGAAGTAAAGGACCTATTTGCAGAAAACTACAGGTCATTGAAAAAAGAAATAAAGGAAGATATAAAAAAGTGGAAGCACATACCCTGTTCATTTGGTGCAATGGATTGGAAGAATTAACATCATTAAAATGTCCATACGACCCAAAGCAATCTATAGATTCAATGCAATCTCCATAAAAATACCAACGACATATTTCATAGAACTAGAACAAATACTTCAAAAGTTCATATGGAACCAAAAAAGACCCCAAATAGCCACAGGAATCTTGAAAAAGAAGGACAAAGTAGGTGGGATCACAATACCAGATATCAGGTTATACTACAAAGCGACTGTAACCAAAACAGCCTCGTACTGGCACAAGAACAGGCATATAGACCAGTGGAACAGAACTGAAAACCCAGAAATGGACCCAAGGCAATATGCTCAATTAATATTT
This sequence comes from Molossus alvarezi, assembly GCA_037176705.1. Classification (NCBI taxonomy): domain Eukaryota; kingdom Metazoa; phylum Chordata; class Mammalia; order Chiroptera; family Molossidae; genus Molossus; species Molossus alvarezi. The sequence continues at coordinate 26,166,400 of CM073906.1, forward strand.
GACAAAGGTGGCAAGAGCATACAGTGGAGTAAAGACAGCCTCTTTAATAAATGGTGTCGGTAAAATTGGACAGCTACATGCAAAAAAATGAAACTAGACCATCAACCTACACCATACACAAAAATAAACTCGAAATGGATAAAAGACTTAAATGTGACCCGTGAATCCATAAAAATTCTAGAAGAAAATGTAGGCAACAAAATTTTGGACATCATACACAGCAGAATTTTCAATGATACATCACCTAAGGCAACAGAAACAAAGGAAAAAATGAACACATGGGACTACATCAAACTAAAAAGCTTCTGCACAGCAAAAGAAACAATCATCAAAATGGAAAGGCAACCCACTGTATGGGAGAACATCATTGCCAATGATGTATCAGATAAGGGGTTAATTTCCAATATATATAGAGTGCTCATACAACTCAACAAAAGGAAGACAAAGAACCCAATTAAAAAAATGGGCAGAGGAGCTGAATAGACACCTCTCCAAACAGGACATACAAATGGCCAAGAGACATATGAAGAAATGCTCAACATCACTAATCATCAGAGAGATGCAAATTAAAACAACAATGAGGTATCACCTCACACCTGTCAGAATGGCCACCATCAACAAATCATCAAACAACAAGTGTTGGCAAGGGTGTGGAGAAAAGGGGACTCTAATACACTGCTGGTGGGAATGCAGACTGGTGCAGCCGCTATGGAAATATGGTGTTACCTCAAAAAATTAAAAACTTCCATTGAACTTCCATTTGACCCAGTGATCCCACTTCTAGGAATATACCCTAAGAACCCTGAAACACCAATCAGGAAGAATATATGTACCCCCATGTTCATAGCAGCACTATTTACAATAGCTAAGATCTGGAAACAGCCCAAGTGTCCATCAGTAGACGAATGGATAAAAAAGCTGTGGTACATATACACAATGGAGTACTATGCAGCGGTAAGAAAGAAAGATCTCTTATCTTTTGAGACGACATGGAGGGACCTGGAACGTATTATCCTAAGTGAAATAAGCCAAGCAGAAAAAAGACAAATACCACATGATCTCACTTATATACGGAATATAATGAACATAACAGTCTGAGGAATACAGTAGACCCAGAAACATGGAAGTAGGGCACAGACTGACATCCCTCAGAAGAGGGGGTGGGGGGGGTGGGAAGACATAAACCCATGTATGTATGCATGAGCAATGGACATGGACAACTAAGCCGGGGACAGGGCGGGGGTGGGTTGGGGAGGGGGGTGCCAATGGGGTAAAAAAGGTGAAATATCTGTAACAAAAAAATAAATAATTTTTTTTAAAAAAGGCAGAAAATAAAATAAAATAAAAAATAAGTAAAATAAAATGGAAGTAGCATGGGCTTTAAAATCAGAGAGGAATTCTAGGCATGATGTTCGGGCTCTTCACCTTGTACCTCCAGAGGAGCATATTTACAGACATTTTCTGTGTCAGACTATTCGGGATTTGAATCCTGGCTTTGCCACTTTCTAGCTGTGTGCCCATGAATGAGTTGTGGACTTACTCCTTGCCTTTGCGCCTTTGTCCCCTGAGATGGACAGTGATGCAGGACCTAGTTTGAATGGAGATTAATGTATCTGGCACATTTTAATAGTAATGATAATAACAGCTAATAGCAATGCTGAAGTTACTGAGTATATTTTATCTCTAAGTGTTTTATACTTGTTAAATCATTTCATTCTCACAAACTTATACTATAAATACTTATGAAATAATAATTTATTATCTGTCATTTTATAGACGATGGAGTGCTCCCTTAATAGGGAACATATGTGAAGTTGCACAGCCAACATGTAGTGGAGCCAGAATGCCAACCTGAGCAGTGTCGCTCTAAAATTATTCATTTTTACACTCATCTTGATTAAAAAGATCTCCAACCCTCTGTACATCATTGCTAACATAGCATGTTGAATGAATTAGGGTCAAAAAACAAAATAGCCCAAATGAAGAAGAGATATTTACTTAAAATGTATGTATACTATCCAAAGTACATACTTTATAACTTAATCAATCTGTTTCCCTTTATTTACTCTTCTGTACATTCTGTCTTTTATTTCCACACTGAGACAGTCACGTGAGTGCAGGAGATATTAGAAAATTCTTGAGTTCTGCCAATATTGATGGGAAATAAAGAAATAACTCCTATTCCATCTGTACCACCTCTCTGGTCATGGAGTGAACAATCAATGTATAGATATTGAGCGGAACTCTCAATAGCAGTCATGCCTTTCCTGTCTGCCAAGTTGATTGGCGTGCATTGCAGATCAGGTGAGCTTTCAGTGGGATAGATGTCATTTATAAATTCCCACTGGCTATCTAGTTCCTCATAATTTTCTGTGTTCCTGCAGATCTCTGAAGTGTGAAAACTCAGCTCTTGAGTTAAATGGAGGCAAAGTATTCCTCTTATTGAAGAGAGAGCATAGAGACCAACTGCAGAACAGTTCACATAAGCACCAGGCTTAAAAGTAATCCTCATCCTGGCATAAATACAATCAGAAGAGATCCCAGTGAATGGTGTTAAAGTCTCAGAAAACAAGACAGATGGACACTGCATCAAAAGGGCTCCTGGGCACAGGTACTAAAATATGCAAATAGTTGAATGAAAGAACTAGTCTGTTCAAGATTTAATTTTACAACCTGTTCATCTCATGCCCCTGTCCATTTCCAACCATTGCCTGTGATTTCTACATGCATTTCTTCAAATATGTATTGAGTTTCAGCTCTGCACTAGGGATTATGCTAAGAACTAGGCATATAAGAGAAGAGGAAAATGAACAGTAGTGTCTTTACATTCATAGGGCTTCAATTTCAGTGGCAAGAAAATACAATAAATATGTTACATAAATAAAATAGATAATTTCAGATATTGACATTTAATGTGAAGAAAAAAAGCAGAGAGATTTGAAATAAATGAGTGTGGTTGAACCTACTTTAGATTGGTAGTTAGGAAAATCTTATATAAGCAAATAACTTCTAATTTGAGATTAAAAAAAAAAAATCAAGAAGAAACATTCAGCCCAGAGTTCTCTAGTCAGCAAAAACATCCTTCAAACAGAAAGACAAAATAAAGACGTAGATAGATGAAGATTGAGGTGACCTGTTGCTGGCACCCCTGCACCACAAGAAATCCTGAAGTGGTTGAACTGAAGAATAATTGTAACAGATGCAAACTTAGAAGAAATGAAAAGCACTAGAAATGACAAATACATTGTTAAAGGTAAAAGGATACACAATTTTCTTCTCTTAATTTCTTTGAAAACTAAATATGTTTTTAAAATTTATTTTTTATATTTTTATGTTGAATCTATTGGGGTGACATTGGTTCATAAAACAATACAGGTTTCAAGTGCACAACTCAATAAAACATCATCAGCACACTGCATTATGCACTCATAGCCCAAAGTAAAGTCTCTTTCCATCTTCATTTGTCCCCCCATAGCCCACTCTACCAACCCCCACTTCCCTTTCCCTCTGGCTGTAACTATAATGTTGTCTATGTGATTTTTTTTTTCTTAATCCCTTCACCTTTTTTCATCACCACCCCCCATTACTCCTTCCATCTGACAGCTGTCAGTATGTTCCATGTATCTATGTTTCTATTTATATTTTGTTAAATTATTTTGTTTATTAGATTCAACATATAAGAGAGTTCACATGGTATTTGTCTTTCTCTGACTGGCTTGTTTCACTTAGCACAATAATCTCCAGTTTCATCCTCTCTGTTGCAAAAGGTAAAATTTCCTTCTTTCTTAAGGCTGAGCAGTATTACACTGTGTAAATGTACCCTGATTTTTTACTCATCTACTTTTTTTTTACTCTTCTACTGATGTGCACTTGGACTGTTTCCAGGTCTTGGCTATTGTTAATAAACTGCAGTGAATAGAGGTGCATATATTATTTTGAATGGGTGTTTCTGGTTTTTTCAGATATATTCCCAGAAGTAGGATTTCTCGGTCAAAAGGCAGTTCCATTTTTTGAGGAAACTATCTACTGTTTCCCTATGGCTGCACCAATCTGCATTCCCACCAACAGTGCACAAGGGTTACCTTCTCTCTGCATCCTTGCCAGTGCTCGTTTGTTGATTTGATGGCAGTCATTCTGGCAGGCATAAGGTGGTATCTCATTGTGGTTTTAATTTGCATCTCTCTGATGATTAGTGACATTGAGCATTTTTTTCTATGTCTATTGGCCATCTGTATGTCCTCTTCGGGGAAGTGTCTATTCAGGTCCTTTGCCCATTTTTTAATTGGATCGTTTGTCTTCTTGGTGTTGAGTTCTATGAGTTTTTTATATAATTTGGAAATTAACCCCTTATCAGATGTATCATTGACAAATATGTTCTTCCATTCAGTAGGTTGCCTTTTCATTTTGTTGATGATTTCTTTTGCTATGCTAAAGCTTTTTAGTTTGATGTAGTCCCATTTGTTTATTATTTTCTATGTTTCCTTGCCCTAGGAGATGCATCAGCTATTAGAAATGTCTGAGATTTTACTGCCTATGTTTTCTTCTAAAATTTTTATAGTTTCACAACTTACATTTAAGTCTTTAATCCATTTTGAGTTTATTCTTGTGTATGGTATAAGAAGGTGATGTAGTTTCATTTTTATGTATGTATCTGTCCAATTTTCCCAACACCATTACTGAAGAGACTGTCTTACCCCATTATATGTTTTTGCCTTCTTTGTCAAATAGCAATTAACCATAAAGATGTGGGTTTATTTCTGTACTCTCTATTCTGTCCCATTAGTGTTGGTATAAGAACTGGCATATAAAACTAAATACATTTAAAAAGCAAAGATTGTAAGACAGTATTGTGTGGTTTAAGAAACTGATATAAATGACAACAGTAGCACAACCTGCTAGGTGGAGTAGTTTAATGGAAATACTTGTTGAATTTTGCATGACCTGGTAAAATGTGAATTCTTCACAGAATATAATTAATCAAGGATGTATATTTAATTCCAAAACAGCCACACACACAAAAAAAAGTAACTAAAATGTCAATAGATAAATTAAAATAGGAATTCTAATAAAATATTTAAATAATCCAAGAAAGGCAGAATAGAAAGAGCACAGAAATAACAAACAGGTGCCATGGATAGAAAAATGACAGAATGACTAAATCAATTAGTATCAACAGTTGTAGAGATGCAAATGTGTTTAACCCTGGATAAGAAAAAAATCTGAATATATGTTAATGCCAAAAATGAACTTTTAATATGAAAATGTTGATAATTTGAAGTAAAATTATTACATAAAAGATACATCGTGCAAACAGCACAGTAAAGCTACAGTGTTTATATTATTATCACACAAAATAGATTTGAAGACAAAGAGTATTATAACAAATAATGATAAAAGGTAATTTTGGAAAAAGTTAAATTCTATCTCACTTATTTGTGGAATATAATGAACAAAATAAGCTGATGAACAAAATAGACCCAGAGACGTGGGAGTAGGGATCAGACTGACAAACCTCAGAGGAAGAGGGTGGGGAGAGGGGAAGAGATAAACCAAAGAACTGATATGTGTATACACATAAACAATGGACACAGACAGCAATGCTGTGGGGAGTGGGGGTCAGGATCAGGAGGAGGGAGTCACTGGGAGAAAAAGAAGAAGCATCTGTAACAAAAGTAAATAAATTAATTAATTAACTAAAAAGAAGGAAGACTTAAAGTTCACGAATGTGGATGCACCAGTGAGCTCCCAGATGTATGAAACAGAAACTGATGAAACTAAAGGGAGAAAAAGACAAGTCCAGAATTGCAGTTGTAGATTTGAACACCCTAGATCAGCGTTTGAAAGAAAACTAGACAAGAAGATCCATTAGGACACAGAAGACGTGAAAAACATGAAAACCCACGCTGACCTCCCTGATTACATCTACATGTAACTATGTATAGCTGTAGGATCCAGTCTTTTCAACCACACATGGAATTTTCATCAAAAATAGACTGTCAAGTAAATTACAAAATACCAATGACAAATCTTAGCGAATACAACCTCTGGCAGCAGGAGAATTAAATTAGAATCCAATAACAATAAGGTATATGGAAAAGTCCCCAGTATTTGAAGATTGAGCATCACACTTCCAAATAAGTCATGGAGCAAAGAAAAAAACCACAAGGGAAATTAGAAAATATGTAAAACTGAACGATAGTTAAAAAACATCATATCACAATTTGTGAGGTGTACTTGAAGCAGTGTTTATAGGAAATTGATAGAATTGTGTATATTAAAAAAAGAAGAAAGATCTGCTTTTCTGTGTTTTCCTCTCGTTAAACTTGAGGGAAGGGGAGTAAAGGCATGTCAAGTCCTGCATCTGTGTTTAGGTGAGTTCATTTCATTGGTCCTGGATGGCAGAGGAATTTACTGAGAGGAAAGAGCTAGACCAGATACTTCATTGAAAATGTGTTCTTGTCTATGATTCTAATTCTATAAATATTTCCATGACTTTCTTAGGATCTGCTTTACTTTACATTCATAGCAAAAGCCCCTGAAATACCCCACCCTACTGGGACTCAGTCTCCACCAGGCTTGGGAGTCGGCCATCACAGGGCTGCACTGTTCAGCAGCTGTACTGCAATTACAAATGGAGCCTAGAATGTAGCATCATCGTTAATGGACACAGTTTACATTGGGCCAGAATGTCTCCTTGGATGTCCAGATAATCTTCGAGCCAACCTGTTCCCTGTTTCCCTATCACTGGAATAGCCTGGGATTCCACCTTTTCCATTATGTCCCCCCTATGAGGAACAGGGTGCTAAATCCAGACTACTGGTGGTAGCTAGTATTTTTCCCTACGCCAGGCCATCCCTTCCTTAAACGTAGGGAAGAAGGTTAGGGCAACAGCATGAAATTATTATTGGAAATAGTATAGAAAGATTATGCCTTGTATCATATCCCAGGATATATAGCTTATTCTGTTCTCTCTTTACTCTTAAAGTTGTATGAATATCTATTGTCTGCTTAAGCAGTATTCACAAATTTCTACCTGAAAGCCACACAGGAACATTTCTGCTCTTTGACAAGGAGGAAGAGGTTTTCCTTCTCACAACTAGTGGAACTTGGGGTGGTCAAGCTTTCCTTTGTCCACTTTTTAATTTTTGTTTTCCTGGAAGGATACTCTTGACAACTCAAGACATTCCCTCCACTTGGGACAGGTTAGGGGTCCCATGGCAAAAGCACTGGTCTCTTACCAAGTAGAGGCCTTCATAGCTCCCTGGCTGTAATGCCTATTGGCTTACAGTGAGCTCTCAACTCATACTGGGGATCGGGCCCACAACTGGACCTGTGCTCTGACGAGGAATCGAACCAGCGGCCTCTTGGTGCATGGGTGGCACTCAACCACACAGCTTCCAGGACCGCAGTTACAGTGCAAGGCGGTCATCCTCACTTCCGAGTTTCTCTTCCATCAGAAAATCCATTCCTATGAAGAAACAGAGAAATATATTTACCCTCTGCTTGGCACACTAGATAGTTAAGTGTCAACCAGACAATCCCCAAACCATTTCGCTAAGATATGCGGTGACTGCAAAGTCAGAGCTGAAGATTTCTTTGCTAAAGGTTGCTGAGTGCTTTGCCTTTCAGGGTTAAAATGTGCGCCTTATACACAAAGCCTGGTAATTCAAATGTAATTAAAACACATTTATTACCTCCCAAGAATCCACTGACACACAAAACTACTTTAAATAGGTATATGGACCCTAAAGAGGCCTTTCAAACATCAAAATGGGAAGTAATCCTATAATAATTTGATAGTGATCACGGCTAAGAAAATTTCATAAAAAGCTTCTCTTTCTATGATCAATAGAGTGATCTTCCTTAAAACATAAAAAGTAGCTGGTAATAGAATAGGTAAAAACAGTCCTTGACACACGAGACCAGCAGTATATATTTTGAAATTGTTTGGTCATATTAAAATCCTATGGGTTGTTTTGGTTGCTTTGTTTTGTTATTCAGCTTAAAATCTGCTTTAAAGTGTGGCAACAACCACTGCATGTCAATTTATTCAATTTATTCATTTATTTGTTTACCTTTATCTTTATGATTGAGAGTATTACAATGCCCTCTGTATTTACTGCATGTCAAGTTATAGCTCCTTCTTTATACCTAAACTTTGCTTTGTAAGTACCACTGTGATTATGGTTTTATTGCCTTTTGTCACAGGTGCCTGAGCCCTTTGGGGCTTCAAAGCTGCTTTTGCAGCTTGTGGTTCTTCCTTCCTTTTTTCTCCTCCCCTGGCTATGATGTGCAAATGGCTTGTGGCATGGCTAGATTTATTAGGGGGCAGAAGATGAAACACTGGAGGCTGACAATTTTTTAAAAACCCTATATTAATAGTTCCATTTTGGGGTGTGAAGTCAGAGGCAGAAAGCTGCTTTTCTGTGTTTACAGAAGTCTACAGATTGTTTAATGCATTAACTGACAGCATTTGTCTAAAACTATCACTGTCTGGATTCTCTTGAAAGATCAAAAGCTCTTTAAAAAAGCAGGCTTAGCTCTTTAAGTGATTACACTCAACTGACTCTTCTGCTCAGACTGGCTTGTCTCCAGTTGGCCAGTCTCCACTAAGTCTGTTTTACTCATTTGTATTTCCTTCTCAGCACTGTGGCAGTTGTTTGAGGTCTCTGGGTAAGGGCTTTGCTTTTGTCACAGAACCACTGTCCTTGGGAAGAGTTAGCACAGCAGCTGGGCCGTGTGCATTGTGATCTGTCAATATGAGTGTTTATCAGATCACTGACAATTTTACGGTGCATTAACCTCAGCTAGAACGGACCCATGACTTTAAGTCTTATGAATCTCAGTGATTTAAGTCCCCAGACAACCATTTCTCAATGTATCAATTATCTACTGAATCTTACCAAAGGAAGCACAGATGTCCTGAATCATCTGAGGAAACACTTCCCTGACCAGATGGTAATCCCAGGGAAAGACTCTGGAAATCTAAAGGGTGCCCCCTATGCTACTGACTCCTAGTTCAGTAACACAGCCATCCACCTTCATGTCCCCGGGTACACTTTTTTGTTTTGTTTTTTTGTTTTGTCAGTGATCTTTGGCCATTTCTATAGTAGGGAGAACATCAGTTTCCTTCAGTCTAACTTCTCAGTCAAGATGGATGTTCTGTGATATTCAGAGAAGGACACATTACAGTGATTTGAGACTCCTACAATATAGTCACCTTTTTATGCCTTACATTTTTACACTGCTCTTGTTATACTCCATACTACTCTAGCTGACAGTTACATATTGAGGATTTTTATTACATTGCAAAGCACACAGTGGCTTTCTATTTAGGAAAAAAACATTGGTTTTACTCATGGCTCCATCATTGGTTAGCTGTGTGTCCTTAGGCAACTAGCCTAACCTCTCAGAACCTCACGCATAACATCGATATAGTGCTGTTATTTCACTGAGTCAGAAGGTTACATAAAGTTATGCACATGGCAATGACTGCCAGTGTCTGACACTCAGTAATCAGTTAATAAGTATTAGTTTGCCCACTTGCAAACAGCTATTTTTTAAACAAAAAGCTGCTGCGATCTTTTGCTTTCCAATGTGTACGAGTCACTTTCTTTACTGAAAACCAACATCTCTATTTCCATTTCTGTGAAGGGGCATCTGACTGAAACACGAAGTAGTTATTGACAGGTTTTTGTTGCAAGGGAACCCAGCTCAGACTTTAAGGGAGAAATGCACTCTCTCCGAGCGATGGGTGGTAAGGTTTGATCAAGGACCGAAAAGACATATCAGTGCCCAGTTTCTCTCTCTCTGTTCTTATGACAGATGTCTCATTACTGACATCTTTCTCAGCAGGCTTTACCCTCATAATCCACATATTGCTGTCACCCACAGCAGAAACTATATGTATCTTCATTTATATTCAATAAGAAATAGAAGCTTTTTATATCCCTAGTTCATGAGTATGTTCCAGAATTGTCTCATTGGCCTGATTACCTTTAGTTACATCATATGCCCACTATGTCTGGGGAATTGGGATATGTTTATTAGTAGAGTCAAATTAGAGTCCACTCCCACAACTGTCATGGGGGACTTTTCTCATCCAAACATCATGGCTGGGGAATTGAAGTTTCTGATAGGAAAATGAAAGGGGGTGTGTGTTCAGAGGAAGCCAGGACCAGTGACCAACAGCCAGACTGCGTTCCTCATTCAGCTCTGCTTCAAGCTGCCCTGCATATTCTCCAGCTACATACTGTCCTCTCCAGAACGTGGGTGATGCCTCCTTAACCAGAGTTCCCTGAGACCTCTCTCATCTCTACCTGGTAAACCCCGTCTTTCTTCAACAGAAGGCAGTCTTATGCATCCACAGCCAGTGGGGTCCAGACTTGTGGCAAAACTGTGAAATCAGAACCCTGGGTTCCCTGGGTCTTCCTATCAGCTATATGGAATCGATCATTATCCTAACGATAGAGGACATAATCTGTCTTTCCTACACTGAAAATAAAACATATGTAGCAGTGTGCTCGCCATATAGAAATTGTCCAACAAATTAAATAATGGCTCTTCTTGTAATAATGTGACAAATCCTAGAGGATATGTCTATAAAACATTTTTCCAACTTTACCAAGTGAAGATTCTGCTCAGATCTGCTCCTGTGTCCCTCAGATAAGCACAGACAAATAAGTGTATATAATGTGAGAAGTGACACACACTTTCCATTCCACTAGTATAAAACTGGAAACCCCTGACAGCATGAAGATATATATTTTTATTTTTATCAGACCACTTAGAATATTAATATCTATTTTTAAAATGCCTGCAAGCCAATATTTAGTATAGATTTTGTCATAAGTGCTCAGCCCAAGTTTAGGGGTAGTTGGGTATTAACAAAAATGACACCATCAAGATGCTCTGGGTACTTTCCACTTAATAGAGGGGTCAATGCAAATACAGGGACATGCACAGGAAAGTGAGGCTGTCAGCACTGTAGGAGTTCTCTGGTGAGAGAAGACACTGCGGTGGAAGCAGACTAGGGATCTTCACCCAAAGTAAAATTGGACCAACTCTGAGATGGGTTTGGCTAGAAGCATATTTTTTAATTTTCCTTTCAGCTTTATTGAGGTATAATTGACAAACAAATATTATATATATTTGTCTTACAATGTAGTATATATATATACATGTATATAATAAATATATATACATACATTGTGAAAAGATGACTATAATAAAGTTGACTAACATATTCATCACTTTACATAGTTGCTACATTTTTTTGTGTTATGAGAACACTTGAGATCTGCTCAGTTAGTGAATCTCAAGTACACAATATGGTATTTTTTTTTTTTTTGAGTTTCAAATACTTTCTTTATTCCTTCCTTGATTCACTAAACATTCACCGAGCACTTATTGGACACTAGGCATTGTATAGGTATTGGGGATGCAAAATAAAAATGAGATGCAGACCCAGTTCTCTAAGTGGTCAGTGTTCAATAGTCTTCACAAACAAATAGGTTTTGTTTGTTGGAGGCAAGCAGGATGTATTGATAAAAATGACTTTCTAGAATTTAACCCCTATCGATGTATCATTGGCAAATATATTCTCCCAATCAGTGGATTCTTTTTTATTTTGATGCTGATTTTGCTGTGCAGAAACTTTTTTGTTTGATGTAGTCCCATTTGTTTATTTTTTTTCCTTTGTTTCTTTTGCCCTCAGAGATGCATTGGTGAAAATTCTGCTATGTGAGATGTCTAAAATTCTGCTGCCTACATTTTCTTCTAAGATTTTTATGGTTTCATAACTTACATATAAGTCTTTCACCCGTTTTGAGTTTATTCTTGTGTATGATGGTCTAGTTTCATCTACCTGTACAATGTGGTATTATTAACTATAGCTACTATGCTATATGTTACTTCTTCAGAACTTATTCTTCCTCTATAACTGGAACACTGTAACCTTTGACCAACATCTGTCTACCCTCGACCCTCCAGCCTCTGGCAACTATCATTCTATATTTTGCTAAAATTAGTTTGACTTTTTTAGATTCTACATATAAGCAATATAATGTACTTTAAAGAGAAAGCAGCCTTTTTATACTAATGGGTGAACTGGCAGATGTGCTGGTATCTTTGTTCAGAGAGAAATGGAAAAGGCAGGTGTGTAGTGACTAGAAATACCAAGGCAAAGGATGGTGAACAGAGAAATATAATGTGTGGGGAAATTGGAAAGGACCACAAAGCTGGCTACAGAGGAAAACAGGTTTTACCTTTTGAAATTATGACCAGTGAGTCCTTTTTGGAACTTCATTGGTCTTTTACAAATTTTTCTTTCCACTATTCTTTTTTCATCAACATAACCTCAAATCAGTGATCAGTTTTCTTCTTTTACCTCATTACAACCCAGACTTCTTTCCCTTGTGGCATCATTTCCTGCTGCTGGCAAATGAAAACACAAACACACACATGCGCATTTTTATATGATTTGCCAATAGCATGGCTTCTAATTTCTCCAATATTGCTATCTTAGCATCTGTAAGCATTTGGCATTGTCATTCTCATAAAAAGAATGGCATTACATTCTTCTAAGTTATGCAGAGGTTATCGAGGTTATAACAATGCTACATGTGCTTTGATTCTAATAAATTCCAAACTAAAAGCGTTCAATCTAAAATGTCTCTCTTTGAGGCGGAGAAAAAATGGCAGCGGAGTGAATGGAGCTACACAGGCCATCTCCCAGGACCAAACTGGAATTACAACGAAAATAAAGACAAATGGTCAGGAAGGGGCAACTGAAAGACACCTTGGAGGACCACATAACCAGGGACACTGACTCAATCCTGGTAGGCTTGTGAGGACGCGAGACGGGGCCGGGAGCCCATGGTCCGCAGCTGCCTAGGCTGGGACCAGCGGACTCGGCTGGGTGCTAAGCCGTCGGCTGGGACCAGGGGACTCTGCTGGAAGCTGCTGCCACCTCTGCTGTGTCTCGCTACCGCAGTTGAGTCCTGCAAACTCGGCTGGGTGCTACGTTCTCGGCTGATGCCACACGGACTCAGCCAGGACCAGGGGACTTGACTGGAAGCTGCTGCCAAATCGGCTGCGTCGGGCGACCGCAGCTGGGTCCTGTGACTTCGGCTGAGTGCTACGACCTCTGCTGAGTCCTGCGAACTCGGCTGGGTGTTATGCCCTCGGCTGGTGCCACAGCCTTGGCCGCCCTAGGCTGGAGCGGCGCCCTCGGGTTAAAAGTCCCAGGCGGCTCCACAACGCACAGTCTAGACAGAGGCTAAATTGGCAAAATTGGCAGCAGCCACTCACCTTGGGCTCCGGCAGAGGAAAGGCAGACTGGACTGGAACTGTGTGGAGACACTCGGGTTTTGGAGGGTGCTCAGAGCTTTGCTGAGTGCAGCCACGCAGGACTGTGGTCATCTTACTCCTTCCCAGGGCCTGGGGAGAGGCAGAGGGGGGGCCCCCCCCAGGGGGCCCCCCCCAGACTCAACCCACCTGGTGGCCATTGAAATGCTAATTGAGGCCAATTAACAATGAACAGCTGCCCCACACTCAGGAAATCCTCTTACACTGAGCACCTGAGGGAGTTTTTCAGTCAACTCAGAAACCAAGGCTATTCAGATGACCTCTACTAATAGCCTCCAGGCAAAAAAAGCTAGAGGATAACCACCATTAACTGGGCTAGCAACTCTAACCAGGAGAGCTAAGACTTAACAGTGGTGTTTAAAGTGGGTCCTCCCTGCCTCATCCAAACCCAGGAGAGGGAGCCACAGCAGAACACCAACACCCACAGGGAAAATTTGGCAGGCTCCAAAGCCCACTGTGATAGCCAAAATGGTGGAAAACAGAAACAAAAGCCAAATGAAAGAACAAGAGACCTCTACCGAAGATGAGATAAATGAGGTGCAGATAAGCAAGTTAACAGAACTAGAATTCAGAGCCATGATCTTCAGGAAGCTCAAAAGCATATGTAAGGCCATGAGCACCCTGAGTAAAGACATAGAAATGTTGAAAATCAAGCAGTTGGAAATTAAAAACCAGCAAGAAGAGCCCTGGCCGGTTTGGCTCAGCAGTTAGAGCTTCGGCCTGCGGTCCTGAGAGACCCGGTTTCGGTTCCCGCTAAGGGCACGTACGTCAGTTGCAGTTTGTCCCCGGCCCTGGTAGGTCGTGCGGGTGGCAGCCACTCGATGTGTCCCTTCACATCGATGTTTCTCTCTCTGTGTCTGTTCCCATCTCTCCCTCCCACTCTACCTGAACAAAGAAATGGGAAAGTGTCCTCGGGTGAGGATAAAAAAATAAATAAATTAATTAAATAAAAATAAAAATAAAAACCAGCAAGAAGAAATGAAGAATGACATATCAGAAATGAAAAGCACATTGGAAGGTCTAAAAAGCAGAGTAGAGGAAGCTGAGGACCGGATCAGTGAATTAGAAGACAGGCTAGAAAAAATCAACCAATCAGAAAACCAAAAGGAAATAACTATTAAAAAACAGGAAAACAGCTTAAGAGAACTGTGGGACAACTGGAAACGTAATAATATTCACATCATAGGAGTCCCCGAAGAAGAAGAAAATGAGCAAGGGATAGAAAATATATTAAAAGAAATAGTGACAGAAAACTTCCCTAATTTGGTGAAGGAAGAAGGCATTCAAGTTCAAGAAGCACAAAGAGTCCCAAGTAAGAAGAACCCAAACAGGCCCACACCAAGACACATAGTAATCAAACTGTCAAAAATTAAAGACAAAGAGATAATCTTAAAAGCAGCAAGAGATAAACAACAAGCTACCTACAAAGGAAACCCCGTAAGGCTCTCAGCTGACTTCTCACAAAGAACACTACAGGCCAGAAGGGAATGGCATGAAGTAATCAAGGTAATAAAAAATAACGATCTGATTCCGAGACTACACTACCCAGCAAGGCTGTCATTCAAAATAGGAGGTCAAATAAAGAGCTTCCCAGAAAAAAAGGCTAAGGAAATATATTAGCACCAAACGAACACTGCAAGAAATGTTAAAAGGACTGCTATAATTAGCAGGAGAAATGGGAAGAAAATAGAACCACACTAAACAAAAATGGCAATAAATAAGTACATATCAATAATCACCTAAAATGTAAATGGATTGAATGCTCCCATTAAAAGACACAGAGTAGCTGATTGGATAAGAAAGCATGACTCATCTATATGTTGTTTACAAGAGACCCACCTCACAACAAAAGACTCACATAGCTTGAAAGTGAAGGGATGGAAAAAAACCTTCCAAGCCAACGGAAAGGAAAAAAAAGCTGGGGTAGCAATACTCATATCTGATAAAATAGATTTCAGAATGAAGGCCATAACTAGAGACAAAGAAGACCACTACATAATATTGAAAGGATCTATCCAACAGGAAGATATAACCTTGATAAACATATATGCACCCAATATAGAAGCACCAAAATATATTAAAAATCTTCTGGAGGACTTCAAAAAAGAAATCGATAGCAATACAATCACAGCAGGGGACTTCAACACCCCGCTGACATCGCTGGATAGATCCTTTAGACAAAAAATCAGCAAGGAAACAGAGAATCTAAATGAAGCACTAGACCAAATGGATTTAATAGATATCTACAGAGAATTACACCCCAACACTACAGAATTCACATTCTTCTCAAGTGCACATGGGACATTCTCAAAGAGAGACCACATGTTAGGGCACACACTAAGTCTCTACAAGTTCAGGAAGACTGAAATCATATCAAGCATCTTCTCAGATCACAATGGCATGAAACTAGAAATCAATTGCAAAAAAGAACATACAAAGACATTTGAACACATGGAAGCTAAATAGCATGTTATTAAACAATGAATGTGTCACTGAGGAGATCAAGGAAGAAATCAAAAACTTCCTGGAAACCAATGAAAATGAAGACACAACAACACAAAATCTATGAGATGCAGCAAAAGCAGTTCTGAGAGGAAAGCTCATAGCACTACAGGCCTACCTCAAAAAACAACAAAAATCTCTAATAGACTATATAACCTCACAACTTAAAGAACTAGAGAGCAAAGAAAAAGAAAACCCCAGAGCAAGTAGAAGAAAAAAAAATAGAAAAGATCAGGGCAGAAATAAATGACATAGAGACCAAAAAAACGATTCAAAGGATCAATGAAACAAAGAGCTGATTTTTCAAAAAGATAAACAAGATTGATGGACCCTTAGCTAGACACACCAAGAAGCAAAGAGAGAGAACCCAATTACACAAAATCAGAAATGAAAGAGAAGAGGTAACAACTGACACCACAGAAATACAAAAGATCGTTAACAACTACTACGAGCAATTTAATGACAACGAATTCGACAATCTAAGCAAATAGAGAAATTTCCAGAAACACATAGTCTCCCAAAACTGGACCAGGAAGAGATAGAAAACTTGAACAGACCAATAACAACAGAAGAAATTGAAAATGTAATCAAGACTCTCCCAGCAAACGAAAGTCCAGGCCCGGATGGCTTCACGGGGTAGTTTTACTGAACATTCAAAGAAGAACTAATACCCACTCTCCTCAAACTATTCCAAAAAATTCAAGAAGAAGGAAGACTTCCAAACTCGTTTTATGAACCCAGCATAATTCTAATTCCAAAACCAGAAAAAGACACTACAAAGAAAGAAAACTACAGGCCAATATCCCTGATGAACATAGATGCCAAAATCCTGAACAAAATACTAGCAAATCGAATCCAGCAATACATCAAAAAAATTATCCACCATGACCAAGTGGGATTCATCCCAGGTATGCAAGGCTGGTACAATATTCACAAACCAATAAACGTTATACACCACATAAACAAAATGAAGAATAAAAACCACATGATCATATCAGTAGATGCTGAAAAAGCCTTCGACAAATCCAGCATCCATTTCTGATAAAAACGCTCAGCTATGTGGGAATAGAGGGATCATATCTATACGTAATAAAGGCCATATATGAAAGACCTACAGCCAACATCATACTCAAAGGGCAAAAACTAAAGGCATTTCCCTTAAGAACAGGAACAAGGCAAGGATGTCCACTTTTGCCACTCTTATTTAACATAGTACTGGAAGTCTTTTAGCCACAGCAATCAGACAGGAAGAAATAATAAAAGGGATCCAAATTGGAAAGGAGAAAGTGAAACTGTCATTATTTGCAGATGACATGATACTATACGTAGAAAACCCCAAAGACTCCATCAAAAGTTTCTAGACTTAATAAATGAATTTGGCAAAGTAGCAGGATACAAAATTAATGCCAAGATATCGATGGCATTCCTATGCACCAATGATGAACTCACAAAAAGAGAAACTAAAAAAACAATCCCATTTACCATTGCGGCAAAAAAATTAAGATACCTAGGAATAAACTTAACCAAAGAAATAAAGTAGGTTGCAGTTTGTCCCCGGCCCTGGTTGGTCGTGCAGGTGGCAGCCACTCGATGTGTCCCTTCACGTCAATGTTTCTCTCTCTCTCTCCTTCCTCTCTCTCCCTCCCACTCTATCTGTACAAAAAATGGAAAAATATCCTCGGGTGAGGATAAAAAAGAAAAGAAAAAGAAATAAAGTACCTATTTGCAGAAAACTACAGGTCACTGAAAAAAGAAATAGAGAAAGATATAAAAAAGTGGAAGTACATACCCTGTTCATGGATTGGGAGAATTAACATCATTAAAATGTCCATATTACCCAAAGCAATCTATAGATTCAATGCAATCCCCATCAAAATACCAACGGCATACTTCACAGAATTAGAACAATTACTTCAAAAGTTCATATGGAACCAAAAAAGACCTCGAATAGCCACAGCAATCTTGAAAAGGAAGAACAAAGTAGGTGGGATCACATTACCAAATTTCAGGTTATACTACAAAGCCACCGTAATCAAAACAGCCTGGTACTGGCGCAAGAACAGGCTTATAGACCAGTGGAACAGATCAGAGAATCCAGATATGGACCCAAGGCAATATGCTCAATTAATGTTTGACAAAGGTGGCAAGAGCATACAGTGGAGTAAGGACAGCCTCTTTAATAAATGGTGCTGGGAAAAATGGACAGTTACATTCAGAAAAATGAAACTAGACCATCAACTTATACCCTACACAAGAATAAACTCAAAATGGATAAAAGACTTAAATGTGACTCATGAATCCATAAAAATCCTAGAAGAAACTGTAGGCAACAAAATTTCAGACATCATACACAGCAGAATTTTCACTGACACATCACCTAAGGCAATAGAAACAAAGCAGAAAATGAACACATGGGACTACATCAAACTCAAAAGCTTCTGCACAGCGAAAGATACAATCATCAAAACAGAAAGGCTACCCACTGTATGGGAGAGCATAATTGCCAATGATATATCAGATAAGGGGTTAATTTCCAATATATATAGAGTACTCATACAACTCCACAAAAGGAAGACAAAAAATCCAATTTAAAAATGGGCAGAGGAACTAAATAGACACCTTTCCAAACAGGACATACAAATGGCTAAGAGACATATGAAGAAATGCTCAGCATCATTAATCATCAGAGAGATGCAAATTAAAACAACAATGAGGTATCACCTCACACCTGTCAGAATGGCCGCCTTCAACAAATCATCAAACAACAAGTGTTGGCAAGGGTGTGGAGAAAAGGGAACTCTAGTACACTGCTGGTGGGAATGTAGACTGGTGCAGCCACTATGGAAAACAATATGGTGTTACCTCAAAAACTTAAAAATTAAACTTCAATTTGACCCAGTGATCCCACTTCCAGGAATATACCCTAAGAAGCCTAAAACACCAATCAGAAAGAATATATGTACCCCCATGTTTGTAGCAGCACTATTTACAATCGCTAAGATCTGGAAATAGCCCAAGTGTCCATCAGTAGACGAATGGATCAAAAAGCAGTGGTACATATACACAATGGAGTACTACGCATCTGTAAGAAAGATCTCTTATCCTTTTAGACTACATGGAGGGAACTTGACAGTATCATCCTAAGTGAAACAAGCCAAACAGAGAAAGACAAGTTTCATATGATCTCACTTATTTGTGGAATATAATGAACATAACAGTCTGAGGAATGGGGTAGTCCCAGAGACGTGGAAGTGGGGTACAGACTGACAATTCCCAGAAGAGGGTGTGGTGTGGGAGAGATAAACCACAGAACTTGTGTGCATGTATGCATGAACAGTGGACATGGACAACTGACTGGGGCCGGGGCGGACAGGGAAGGGGAAGGGAGAATCAGTGGGGGAAAAATGAGAAACATCTGTAACAAAAATTAATTAATAAAAAAAAAAAAGAAAAAAGAAATAAATAAAATGTCTCTGCAGTAGTACATACCATGTCTAGAGGAAACATTCATTGTTTTTGGTTCATTTGACTACTTCCCAGATTCCCTTACAAGCAAGGGGATTTGAATGAAAAGAAAAGATGAAAGGAACACTGTTTAGCCATGGAGCAATGCTGAGACAGAAAGCTGAGCTAGCAAGAGGTGTAAATGGGAAGTTGGTAGAGGGAATGATGACAGCTTGAGATGAAAATGTTGAGTGTTTCCGTATTATGGATATGCTTTTTCATGAACCTGTGAGTACCTTGCAGTTACAGGTACATGATAAAATATTCTCCTCTCTGCGAATGTTCCTGGTAAAAAAAATATACAAAGTTCTCCACTGATTCAACCCCATAAAGAGTGAACTACCTTCTTCCCGTGAGCATTTAAAGAAAATTCTAGATTAGGAGGTCGTTCCTATTAAACAAAGTAATGAGAAACTTTTTGTAGGGCTTTGACTATTTACAATATCGGATATGTTTCTCATCAATAATTTCCCTTCAAGTGCCCTTGTAACTTTACTTTGGGTATGTAAACTTCAAGAGAAGTGATCTTAGAGAGAACGAACCCTTAGAGAAAGAACTGAAGCCACCAGCAAGCTGGAACTGAGGATTACCTGGCCAGCTGCATTCCTTAACTTAACAAGATATTTCTGGGCAAGTCACATGGCTTTACTCAATCTCAGTACCATGAATAAAACAATAGGAATTGAACCAGAAAAAAAATAGTGCTTGCATATTTTTGTCCTAGTATTTGCCACATATATATCTTATCTTGAACCTCTACAATAAAATCCTAAGAGATATATTTTAGCAAATGAAAAAACTAAGGCCAAAACAGGCTGAACCACATGCTTAAGATCACTCAAGACTAAATAGTAAGGCAAAAGTTTGAAGCTAGTTCTGTACTTATCAGCCCATAGATGGTAGATGAAATAGCTATAGAGCCCTAAGATTCTATCACCATATTCAGGTGAAGTTTCTTGTCTCTCAGAAAAGTTCAAAAACTTTAAAAATACAGATTTATTGAATGTCTCTTTTATGCTAATTATAGGAACTGGATAAAAGATACCTATTTTTAAAAAGGGACAAAAGATAACATTGCATTGCATTTGAGAGACATAGTGCATCTACTGTGGGAGGTAAAAATAAATATAAAGATAATTATGATGCAACATGTCAAATGATTGAATATTAGAAAAACACTTGTCACTCTGTCTTCATATTAATTGGCATTAAAAGCAACTTGAGCACAGAGGCTCTCTCTTGCTCAAATTACAGAGCCTAGTAATCATATTAACATTTCTCATGTTGTTAAAGGAAAAGTCAAATTGTTATGTAATAGAAATTATCATCAATATTGCAAAGATATAAAAATATTTACTTTTAAAAATATTCACTCTACCCTGGCCAATATGGCTCAGCAGTTAGAGCGTCAACCCGCAGACCAATGAGTCATGGGTTTGATTCTGGTCAGGGGCACATACCTCGGTTGTGCTTCTGTCCCCGACCCTGGACAGGGTCATGTGGAAGGCAACCAGTCAATGTGTCTCTCTCACATCAATGTTTCTCCCTCTCTCTCTCCCTCCCTTCCACTCTATCTGAAGATAGAAAAATACCCTTGGGTGAGGATTAAAAAAAAAAAAAATGTTCACTCTAAATATCAGAAGTGATCTAAAGCAAGAACCTCTGTGGGAAAAGACATATATATGATGCACAAGTTTTGCAGAGAGCCAAGGGGTGGATTTCTGAAGCCATGGGGCCACCCTGTTTATTTTATATTTAGCAAAGGGCCAGAGAGGTTTGAAGGATATGGAAAATGGCCTGTGAGAATACTCAAGTAAAGTAAACAGGTGCTAGGTAAAAGGCTATTGAGGTAAAGGTCACAAAGAAAGATATTTCATTATAATTAACAAGGATCAACAGTATATTGAAATATAGAAGTATCAGTTGTGAATAATAAGGTAAGAATTCAAAACCTAAGAGAAATTGGAAATAATTTTTCTTTGATACCCCAAAATATTTTCTGCATGAGGATATTTGTGTTAAGCTAAATTGTTTAGAATGATTTATTCTTTGAATGGAAGAGGATGAGTCTGTCTGGTCTCACTGAGAAGATCCTCATATAGATTGCTTAGGTAAAAGCAGGTACCTGAGAGTTCAACAGAAAGAAGGAAAATAGCAGTCTTTTTATAAAGTGCTACTATACTAACCATCTATATTAAGGACTATTTTTTAAAATATCTATTTCATATAGACCAATATTTTGAAAACTTTATAACAAATATTAAATAAAAAAGACATACAAAGTGTAAGCCTAACTTTTTTAAATATTGTATTCAATAGACAAAAAGTACACTGTCCATTAATTATACATTTCCTAAATTCTTGCTCTCAATTTCTATTCTTAAATTGTCATGAACCAGTAAGATCTTGCAGACTTTTTCAGGCCATTTTTCGGCTAGTACTGGTTTAGTCCACCAACATTGTGTTAGTCAGGATAATGTTAACTGTGGTAACAAATAAATCCCTAAATATATAATGGCTCCAACATGAAAAAAGCTTATATCTTGTTCACAATAGTCCAAGGTGGCCAACCCCAATGCAATAGTGCCAGAGACAAGATTCTTCCATCTTGCAACTTCACCATGCCTAGAATACCAAACATGATCTTGACCCAGGCATGGAAAGAGAAAGAAAACCTGCAGGGGCACCTGCTCCTTAAAAACCCTTGACTCGAAAGAAGCATTCATTGCTTCTACTCAGATCGATGAGAATGAGACATGTGATCACATGTAGACAACTCAAAGGAGTCTGGGTAATGTAATTACAGACTGGACAGCCACCTTCCAACAGAACTCTACTGTGGAAGAGAAAGCATGAGCTTTGATGGACAGCCAGTTCTCTCTGTCTTGACTCATCAAAAACTGATCATTGTTTTGGCTTTACTCTATCTTTTGTTATAAGATCAATGACAGGAGAAATAAATATAATAATGGCAGATAAGAGTCATTATTTATTGAGAACATCCTATATACCAAATATAGAGCTAAGAACTCTTAGTCCCTATTTTATTTTAAAAAGATGAATTTACATTTTATTTATTAGTAAGGATTTGTTGAAGGTATTTGGGTATGATTGCCTCTAGATGAGCTAAAAAATATTCTAGACTTTTCAGGCTGAAGGCTGGATTTTAGAAAGAAATCTCTCATGAAAATGTGTGTTTGTGTATGTGTGTGTGTGTGTAATATCTTTCCCTTGTTTTTTGTTTTCCACTGTGAATATCAATAGGCACACAGGTTTTAAACACTTCACAGAGGTTGAAGGGGGAAATTATTCTCTGGCTTCTGTAATATTTGGGATTTATGAAAGAGAGAGGTAGAACTGTACTGTTTTTCTTCCCACTTTGGCTGGGAAATTCATAGGACAATGAGAAGTCCTCTCATGTTTTGGCATACTTTCATTATGATTATTTATCACCATCCCAGGCCAGATGGGGCACGAGGAAATTTTCCATGGTTAACAGGTCAAAAAGCCATTTGGTCTGACTTGGAAAATAATATAACACACTTTCCAAGGAGAATTTTAAAACATCTTCCCAAACATTGTGGTTTTCCTTTTCCTTATTTAAAAAAAATCACTTTAACTTGGAGTATTCTTTATTTGACATCATAAAAATAAAATAAACATGACTAACATGAAATAGGAACTGGAAAAGGAGAAAATAAAACCAGTGAACTTACTTTCACTATAGTATCTGTTGGCTGTACCCTTGTATGGAGTCAAGGGCTAGAGCTATATTTTTAGCAGTATTGAAGTGTTGAGAAAATCATTTGAGGAGGCAAATGATTCTGTGTTGTTGGGTCCATTCTAACAAAAAGAAAAATTCAGATAATCAACAAAATTATAACTTTTCTTAATACAGCAGAGAGTGGAGGTTATAAGGTAACAGGATGAATTGAAGGTTAACAAGGATGAAACCCTCCTTGGAGAAACAGGATGCATGAACTGTTTCACCTCTGACAGAGCATAGGATGTTAGACCTCTATGTAAAAGGGTAAGGTGAATGCAACTAAACTTTAATGAGTTTTAAAGGCTTGGTGATGACAAATGTAATTCCTGAGAGCCGCAGATTCGAGAGTATACATGCTCACCAGCTCTTTGCTCTAGACCTCTATATGGGTTCACATGAAAGATTAGGGGTAGGGCAGAAGATGTGAGACATACAGGCAGAAAGTCCTATTGTCCTCCCAGATCTATTTTTTATTCAGAGCAAATGTTTTAAACTGCTGAGGGAGGGCTAGAAAATAGTTTCACCCCAAGCGCTCTGGCATGCAGGGCCTCCTGAAAGCTGAGCACAGAACAAGGACTCTGAGGCAGATGTGGGGCAGTCTGGGAACCAAACTAAATGAGGTAGCATCTGGGTACTGCTGAAGTGCAATGCGCTAGAGCAGCAAAAACACAAACTCAGTTTAACTACTGACCAAATTAATTTATTGACTTTTCTTTTCTTTTTTTTTTTTGGTGCATGCCCCTACCAGGAACCGAACCCGGGACTCTGGTTCGCAGGCCAATGCTCCACCTGCTAAGCCAAACTGGCCAGGGCTGATTTAATGACTTAATCCCCATACATACTCTAACAATGTGATGGAAGAGGTAAGGCCATTTTGAAGTTTAAATCTTAACAATTTAAGTCTCTGCTGTCCTATATACAATGGACAGAGTTTAAAATTTTTAAATGAGAGACACAAAAATTTAGGTGCAAAAATCCACTATTAAATGATCAAGTTAACAAAAACAGACCCAAAGAAAAACCCCTTGGTTGGGATTATTTAAAGGGAACATTAAAACAACCAGTTAGTAAGTTATATGAAAGAGTGCAAAAGTAGAAAACATGCATGAACAGATGAATTTCAGCACTGACATGGAAATTAGAAAAATTAAACAGAAATGTCAGAACTTGAGAGAATGTTTTCAGTGAGCTTATTTGCAGAGAACAAAAGGGTAAGAAATTAGTGACCTTGAAGACCAGTCAGTCAAAACTATACAAATGGAAAAGGTGAGGAATCAAAGAGTGAAAATATAAAACAAAGCAGAGTAGCTAACACTTGTAGGTAACATCAAACATTCTAATATAAGAATAATCAGAGTCCTAAAGGGAGAAGCAAGAGAGAACCAGGCAGAATAAATATTTAAAGAAATAATGGCAGAGAATATTTATAATTTCTTATAAATTTATTTATTTTAAAATATTTTTAGCCCTGGCCTGTTTGGCTCAGTGGTTGGAGCGTCGACCTGCGGTCCAGGGAGACCCAGGTTCGGTTCCTGCTAAGGGCACGTGCCTCGGTTGCAGTTTGTCCCCAGCCCTGGTTGGGTTGTGCGGGTGGCAACCACTTGATGTGTCCTTTCCATGTCGATGTTTCTCTCTCTCTCTCTCTCTCTCTCACTCTATCTGAACAAAAAAGAAAAAATGTCCTCAGGTGAGGATTAAAAAAAAATGTGTAAAATATGTTTTTATTAATTTTTTTAGAGAAATTGGAGGGGAGGCCCTGGCTGGTTTGGCTCAGTGGTTAGAGCGTGGGCCTGCGGTCCAGAGAGAACCGGGTTTGGTTCCCGCTAAGGGCATGTACCTCGGTTGCAGTTTGTCCCCAGCCCTGGTTGGGTTGTGCAGGTGGCAGCCACTCAAGGTGTCCCCTTCACGTCGATGTTTCTCTCTCTCTCTCTCTCTTCCTCTCTATCCCTCCCGCTCTATCTGAACAAAAAATGAAAAAATGTCCTCGGGTGAGGATAAAAAAAGAAATTAGAGGGGAGAGAATGATAGAACTATCCATGTGAGAAAGAAACATCAACTGCCTCCTGCATGCCCCCTACTGGGGATTGAGCCAGCAACCAGGGCAGACCAGGAATTAAATTGGGGACCTCTCAGTCCATGGGATGACATCAATCCCCTGAGCCTCACTGGCTGAGCAATAGAACTTATCAATTTAAATAACACTTTTCCCAGATTCAGCATTCTCACATATAGATATACCTAAGAGAAATAAAATAAGTATGCCCACCCGCAGACAAAATGTGGATATCTATGGCAGCTTTATGCACAACATCTGCAAACTAGAAACAACCAAAATGTAAATTAGCTAGTAAACTGATACACAAATTGTGTTATATCCATAGAGTAGACAAACCCTCAGAAATTAAAAGGAAGCAAACTATTACACATACTATAAAATGTTTGACTCTCAGAAGCATTGCGCTGAGTGAGAGATGCTAGACACAAAAGCCGACATGATTCCATTTACATGACATTCTAGAAAAGCCTACCATCAGAAGTCAGATTTCTGGTAGCCAGAGGCTGAGTGGGAAGGGGGAGAATCGTCTACAGGGTGTTATAAGGGAACTTTCTGGGATGATGGGAATATTCTAAAATTTCCTTGTGGTGGCAGACATAATTGTCAAATTTTATTTTACTTTATGCTAAATGATAGGATGAATTTTATTACAAACAAATGATATTTCAGCAAACCTGACTTAAGTAATTTGGGTGAAATTAAGGAGAATGTGGAAGTCCTTGATGGAAATATTTTGATAGAATAAGGTCACCCCATCACAATTCTTCTAAAATTATAGGGAAAACTTCCTGCTGTGTCTTAATAAATTGAACTTCTTAGAGTATTAGTTCACTGATATCTTTGAAAATCTGCAAAACAGGATTCTGGCTATAACTCCAAGAAGAGCTGTCAATGAAGTAGAAATAAGATGATGTTTGTAGGGAGAATACACACATGTGCACACACACACACATGCACACACATACTCAAAAGTAGTAACACTATTTACCAGCAAAGCTACGTCATTAAAATGGTTCTCAGACCTTCAACAGTTGTTTTAAATGGTCCCCTGGGAATCTTTTGAAAGATATGATCTCTTAAGTTACATTGAGTTACTTCTATTGATTAAGAAGAAAATAGAAAATTAAAGCTGAAAGGAAGGTGAGTTGTTTTAACTCTTAAAAACATATTTTTTGGGTAAAAGTTATTAAAATAAGATTTGTACATTTTGACCTTCAATTTTGCTTTATAAATCTAAAATAAACAAGAAATAAAATTTAAAAAATCAGAATGTTTATAAGTATTATTTTTAATAGTAAATTGTTTGAAATATCTGAAATTTCTTAAAACATTTGAACAGAAATTATTATAAAAATTGTAACATCAATAAGCTATGTTATTTTCTGGGGGACTGGTGAAAAAAGTGAAGGGATTGAGAAGTAGAGATTAGAAGTTATAAATAGTCACGGACATGTAAAGTACAGCATAAGAAATATAGCCAATAACATTGTAATAACTATGTATGGCGCCAGGTGGGTACTTGAAACATCAAGGGGAACACTTTGTAAGTAAGGTATATGATTGTCTAACCACTCTGCTCTATACCTGTAACTAATAAAATATTATTGAATATAAACTGTAATAGAAAAAAATTATAAAATTTTTTTAAAAATAAGAAAAACTGTTCTCTTTAAAAATCATTTAAAAGGCTTAAGACTATCATATTTAGTATTCAGCAGAACAAAAAGTTAGATCTGAAATGTGATTATAATTATGTCAAAACAAAAACTGCAAATATATTCACAAAAAATAAGAAATAATGTTTAAATAAAATGGCGTTGCTTGTTTGAGGACTGAGAGTATAATGGATATATCCTTTTATATTTCACTAAATTCTGCATGGTACTAATTAATGTTAACTTTGCATGAAAAAAATGTTTTTGAAAATCTTATACTGTTCCCATGTTGTTGTCAAAGTAGTCTGGAGGAACTGTGATCAAATGTGAAGTCAGAGCTGCGGGCTAACGGCTTTATTCCTGTCTGAGAAACCAGGCTGGTTCAAAACAAGAAAAGATAACTGTGGTAGAGGCAGTTCAAAGAGAAAGATCCCTAAGTTGGCTTTCACTGGTAAGCTCTTCATAAATACAGTCTAGTTAGTATTTTATTATTGTGTTTTTTCCTCTGTGGCAGGCTGTAGTACATCTATATTACTAGACAGTCAGAACTTCCACCGCTGTTATTATATTGGTTATCAATTGCTGCATACAAGTGACCTCAAAATTTACCACTTAAAACAACAAATACTTACTGTCTCACAGCTTCTGTGGTTCAGGAATCTGAAGGTGACTTAGCTGAAGGCCTCTGGCTCAAGCTCTCTTGTGAAGCTGTAATCAACCTGTGGGCAGGGGTTGCAGCCACATCTAAATGTTCAGCTCACTACGGGTGGGGTGGGGTGGGGTGGGGGTGGGGGTGGGGGTGGGGGAGTCTGTTTTCAAACTTACATAGTTGCTTCCAGACCTTGGTTTCTGACATAAGGGCCCCCTCATAGGCTGCTTGAGGATCTTCGTGACATGGCAGCTTGTGATAAGAAAAAGAAACAGAGAGAGGGAGGAAAAGAGAGAGAAAGAAGAAAGAAGAGAGAGATTACCCAAGATGGAAGTCACAGTCTTTTTATAACCCAATTTAAGAAGTGGCATCATATCTCTTTTGTCAAATTCAGTTAGTTACAAATTACTCAAATCGGGGAGTCTGGCTGACATTCAGGGGGAGGAGTTACACGTAGGTATCCATACCAGACATCCAGGGTGATGGGGGGCCGTCTAGGAGGCTGCCTACCACCGGTCTCCTCAATTTCCATTGCCAAGGTTCACCTGTAGGAAAGTTTGACCCTTTCCACCTGGCTTATAACTGTGTTGGCTGACACACATACACACTTTCTAATCTGAATTAGTGACATTAACACATTTCTACTTAAAGACAGATTTCTTCTAATGTGTTAAGTAGTCCTCTTTTTATCACATTAATGATAAATATGAGTGATTAATAATAAATATCAGTTGTTTGAGGGTCTCTAAGAAAACCATAATTCTATGTTAGGTAATTAATCTAAAATGAGAGAAAATGTATACTCAGCTGCTTTGTTAAGAGCTGGATAAAAGCAGTAATCATTTTATAACAGATTGACAGACTATACTTTGTGACATAAATGTCTAAAAATGTAAAGCATGTTCATAAATACAATCTAATTTGTAGGAAGCAGATGCTATAGGTGATTTTACCATTCCTAGATATTTATTGTTGCTGAAATAGAAATTAAGCAACATAACCTAGTAACCTAGAATCCAAGCTTGAACCCTCTGGGATTAAAAAAATAATAATAACCTAAAGTCCAATGACTTAGGCTAATTCTGAAATGAGAGTGGCATAAGCCTATTACTCAAATAAGACTCTCTTAGATTATCTATGTGATCTACCAAAACTGAGCTCTGCAAATCTATTCCAATTGATAGTTGTGGTTAAGTTTATAATTGATTCAGGGTTGTTCACTGTTTTGCTTTTTTCTCCCCTAAGCACTCACATCTTATTCTGAAACTGTCCACTATAATATGTAGTTCCTGAGAAAACTACCATCTTCTTAGATATCCTCTTTTTTCCCAGCCACATGGAGTCAGGGCATCTGAATTATGTTGACAGTCATTGTAGTCCGTTCTGTTGAACGTACTCATTGGCTTGGGATATGCACATATCAGCCCATCGGAGCTTTTCTCACTGGTATGTAGAGTAAACTAGAAAGAGGAGCCCTTTTCCCATTGGCAAAGGGGAGAAGATGAGAACCTGGAGCTGCCTGTGGCGGCCCCTGTTGTAGAGCATGGAAAAGGTGCTCCGAGACAGATCAGAGCCGGAGCCAGAGCGTCCACCCACCTTCCTGGCCCTGATTTCTTCACCTTCCCTTGATCTTTCCCAGACTGCTCATATGGGGTCAAATCTTCTTGTTTTTTGTTTGAATTTGTTTTTGAAAGCATATTTAAATTAGGTTAATGTTACCAAATATCATCAGATCTTAGTTCATGCAGAAATATTTATACTTGCATATGATCAGGAGGTAATAATATGAATGAAATAAAAACTTGAGAGTAAAATGGACAATAAATAGATCAGAAAACTAAATAATATATTAATATAGGATAACAGTAAATGGTACATTAAGAACAAGTGTTTGAGTGAGGCTACAGAAGGGTCATGAGTTTGATTCCCAGTCAATGGCATGTACCTGGGTTGCAGGTTTGATCCCTGGCCCCAGTCACGGAGGTTATACAGAAGGCAACTAATTGATGTGTGTCTCTCACATGAATGTCTGTCTCTCCTTCTCTTTCTCTTTCTCCCTCCCTCCCTCACCTCCCCTCCTCTCTCCCTTCCACTCTTTCTACAAAACAATGGAAAAATATCCTTGGGTGAGGATTTACACCAACAAAAAATAGAAATGTTCACTGAGAGTTTATTATGTGTCAGATACTGAATCATGACTTCAATACACCTGGATAAACTTTTAAAGTTATTATATAGTGAATTTTTAGCAATCCTGAGAGGCGGGAATTATTTTCATTTTATTGTTGAGGACACTGGTTCCAGGGGAGGTGGCTGCACTTACTTCGGGCATCTAATAAACGCAAAGTCAGAATTTCAACGAAGATCTGCATAACACCAAGTTTGCTTTAGGTCATGAGTACCAGACTAAGCAAGTTAGCTTTGTTCTGTAGGCAATAGAGGATGAATGAAGTGTGTGTGTGTGTGTGTGTGTGTGTGTGTGTGTGTGTGTGTGTTTAAAGCAGGACCAACCTTTGGGAAAGCTGTATTTTTATTTATTTTTTATTATTATTTTTTTTAATTAATTAATATATTTTTGTTACGGATGTTTCTCCTTTTTCCCCACTGATTTTCCCTTCCCCCTCCCTCACCGCCTTGTCCCCAGCTTTGTTGTCCATGTCCATTGTTCATGTACACACACATATAAGTTCTGTGGTTTATCTCTCCCCCACCATCCCCTCTTCTGGGGATTGTCAGTCTGTATCCTACTTCCATCTCTCTAGGACTACACCATTACTCAGACTGTTATGTTCATTATATTCCACAGATAAGTGAGGTCATATGACACTTATCTTTCTCTGTTTGGCTTGTTTCGCTTAGGATAATACTTTCCAGGTCCCTCCATGTCATCTCAAAGGATAAGAGATCTTTCTTTCTTACAGCTGCATAGTATTCCATTGGTATATGTACCACAGGAAAAGCTGTATTTTTAGAAGGCAAGTTTTCACAATCGTGTACAGAAATGAATCAGGAAAGGGTCAGGCATATTCAGGAAGCTTAAAAACCAGTCCATGTGTGAGATGATACTGGAAAATTTTTATAATATGTCAAATTGCATGTCTGTTAGTGACAGGAAACGTTTCACTATCAATAAAATACAGAGCCATATTTTGTTAGTATGGTTTACTATTCCCCAGGAAGTGTATATGATAGGTACTCTGACTGTGAAGGTAAATATATAAGATTTCTTACCTGATCAACCCTCGCAGCAGCAAAGCCATCCTTTCTGTGCGGAAAAATAAGTAAAAGATGCTAGGCCCCCTGGGATAGATTCAGTGATGCTATGCTACCCAGGCTGGAATCACTTATAATTATTTAGTTGATTTATAGTAACTGCTTGTCCCTATACCCCCAGTTGTCTAGGAAACCATTTATATTTGCAGCCTACATGTCATTATTCCTAGTTTCTTCTTCCTTGCTTTTATTTTGATATCACTCAGAAGACAAGGAATTGATGAATACACTTATCATAGTCCTGGTATAACATATGTTTATGTCATATGTTTATCCCCTTACTTTTCTCTACTTTACAAGGAAGCAGTATAATTCAAAGACAGAGCAAAGAGACTTTTAAATTTCAAATCTTCAGCCACAAGCTATATAACATGCCTGAAGAAACTATGTAGTTTCAACATGCACTTCTTAAAAATCTGGCATATGTCAGGTTTTAGAAGACCCCAACCTCATTGAGCTGAGAAGCTAATTTACATGAGATCAATCAATGGGTTATGGACAAAGATACAGTATTGATTTATGCAGTCAATCAAGAATGGGACATTTTAATCAGACCCCACAAATTAAAGCCAACTTAGAGCGCCAGCTATCACTAAGCACCTTGGAGGAGTCAATGATACAAGCAGTAGATTCTCTATTATCATTGAAAGATGGTTGAGACCCACACTGCTCTTGTGCAGCTTCATCCACAACAATGATTTGACCACATTCTACCAGTGGTAGGGAACCATTTTTCTGCCAAGGACCATTTGGATATTGATAACATCACTTGCGGGCCATACAAAATTATCAACTTAAAAGTTAGCCTGCTGTGTTTGGTCAGGCTAATTTGGTGATGTGTGTGATGTGAGCTTGTATTGATTTTGCAGGCCTTACATGGCTTGTGGGCCAGATGCTCACACCCCTGCCTGAATGAGACTATTTATATACCAGCATCCCATTACTTAGCCTCTCTAGTTCTGGGGCACTTCTCAAAACTAAAGGCATAGCATGGTGATTTTTCTGTTCACAGCTCTAAAGAAGCACACACCAAAGTGAAAATACAACCTCAAAGGAATTAAAAAGGAGTAGCATTACCCTAGTGAAGGAAAGAAGAACTCATTTGGGCACTGACATCATGCGAATTAAAGTATTCAGGGAACCTTGATGTTAGCTTAACATTTGGATTAAATATATTAACATCATTGTTCACAGTAGTGAGTTTATGATTGTTTTATCAAACCTTATACATAGACTCAGAAACATGCCTATCCCTATCAACACCAGTGTTGTTTCCAGAATTCCTGAAACAAAGGGATTTAGGGAATGCAATGTGGTTTGGGGTGGGATGAAAGGGGGTGTGATTCAAGAACATTTGCTTAACACTCCATATAAGTTTTAAAAAATATTATTGTCCATGTTAAAGAATAGGGGGATGCTCCAGGCTTGGGAGGGTGCTCTGAACCCTAACAAGGCCAGTGACTCACCCATCACACCTCTTCTACCAGCGACTCCTCGGTACTGTCACTCAGGGGCAGTGCTGGCTATTCTAGGATGTCTAACTGAGTTCATTTAAGCTGAACACAAGTGGTTTCTGCTTGGCTGCTTTAAATTTCACTCAAGTTTTAATTATTTTATCTACCCAACATCAAACAAACATTCTAAGAAATTTTCACATAAATAACAGAATTGGTCAATTGTGACACTTGATAATCATAGCCCAAAGCTACCTCACTGCATTTAGAATAAGCAACCACATTAACATCAAATATGCAATTTAGTCATTTGTACAAATCAAAGCAAGTCATAACAACTATTTCAGAGTTTGTCTAGAAATCTGTTAGTGGGAACTGTAAATATACAAAAGTGACCTTTTGTATGTATAAATGAATTTTAGCAAGTTAATTAGTTCTCTCTACAATGAATTCTATACACTTTGAAAACATTGCACCCAAAATTAGGAAGAAATGACTTGTTTAAGCAATGAAAAGACCTCATTTTAATGAATGCATACTGCAATCTTTTCATGATAGCTTATATTTACAAAGTGTCCACGCTACAGACTAGCATTTCATATATTTTCTCATTATCTAATATTTTAATGAAAAAATTGAAATAGGATAGATTAAGCAATTTGACCAGGGTAATACATAAGAACTGGAGCCATAAATTATGCTTGGTCAGTCCAATTCTAGAATATTTGCTTATTACCCCTATCTTAAATTGTCTCTTTTGTAGGAATCATGGAGAAATAAACTATATGATTCATTCAGAATAACTTGATAGTAAAATTGCATTTACCAAAGGAACTCATAACCAAATAATTTTTTTTTTTTGCTTATATTTTTTTAGGTTAGCCGTGGGAGCTTCTTTAGTGGGCTGTCTTTGATACACTTCTATTTTAGTGATTTTGTTTTGAGCATTTTCTTACTTTCTCGTCCTACAAGGTACCCCAGATTCATCCCAAGTTTGCCTCCTACCTAACAGTAGAATTATCCCTTTCTTCTAGGGGACCTGGTTCTCTTATTGGGGAATAGTACTAGAAATAAGAACTGGGTGAGAACTGTGACAGGTGTCATTTTTATAATCCCCCTCAGCAGACAAAGCAAGAAATATTTGTGTCTTCTGACTCTGTATAAATATATCTATAAATATTTCTATATGTGTCCATCTGTATCTATATTAAGCTAAATATAAGTTCACACTTTCTCCAACTCTAATTCACTGCGACATGAGACACTCTAGCCTTCTTCCCTTGTTTGTAGCCTCCACTCCAGTAGTGAGAAACCTGACTCCTCACATCAGCCCTCCATTTACTTTAATTGTTTAATTCCCTATACATGTAGGGTATTTTGTTATCACAGTATTTACTCATCCTAGACTCCTCTAGCCTCTTCAATTGTATTTTGTTTAATTGTATACACTCAGATTCACTTTTTGTCCTGTAAAGTTTAATGAATATTTAGAAATTCATAGTATCAAGTTTACCACTGTAATATCATGCAGACTATCTTTATAAATAAATTAATGGGGAAGAATAGGCAAAAATCTCTAGCACAAATGTATTTCAAAGAAATTATGTAGTTATTGCACCCTCAAGGAGATAGAGCATAACTTCCCACTCATTAAGTGTAGTCTGTACCTAGTGATTTCCTTCTCAAGGGAGGAGGAGGAGGGGGATGAAACGGAACTTTACTATGGGAACACCCTACAAACACTACTTCCGCCAGGTGATCACAGTCATTGTCAACAGTGATAAATCATGTCATACCCTTCACATGATGTGATGGGAATAGCCCTTTATTTTTGTGGTCTTCCTCTTCAAAACCCATAACCCCAGTCTAATCATAATAAAACATCAGATAAAACACAGTTAGGGGATATTCTGCAACATATTTGATTAATATTCCTCAAAATTGTCAAGGTCATTAAAAACAAGGCAAGTCTGTGAAATGGTCACACTCTAGATGAGGTTCAAGAGGCCGGATAACCAAGTGCAATGTGTATCCTGGATGGGATCGCAGAACAGAGAAAAAGTCCTTAGTTAAAAAGAAAGATGATCTGAATAAAGTATGAAGTTTGTTTAATAATAATGCTTCAAAACTGGCTTATTGCCCTGGCCAGTTTGGCTCAGCAGTTGGAGCGTTGGCCTGTGGACCAGAGAGTCCCAGGTTCGGTTCCCGCTAGGGGCATGTACCAAAACAAAAAACAAAACAAAACAAAAAACTGGCTTATTAATTTTGGCCAATATACTGTATTTATGTAAGATGCTAATTACAGGGAAGACTGCGAGGGGAGTGCATGGGACTCTCTTTACTCTCTTCACAGCTTTTCTGTAAATCCAAAATCATTCTAATATAAAAGAGTTTCTTTTAGAAAAAGAAACAAAATATGAGGAACAACCTTTAAAGAAACATAAATCTAGCACAGATTAACTTCTTATAAACTAGGTAAACATGTATCAAAGATGTGATGAAAAATTTCATGGAAATAGTAACTCTTAAGATTCCAAGTAGAGTTTTCAGAAAGACAAATAAGCAAGCTGGAAACAAGAAGTTGTTCCGAACTAGAGGTGAATTTTGGGAAATGGTTTGCATGGAATTTTAAAAATTGGCTAAATTACTCAACATGTATGAGAAAGATGTGAAATGTAATCACCATCTCTATTTTCAGGAATATACAAATATTTGATGTGTGTAATTGGCAAATAGATTTGAACAAATCTAAGCTTCACTGGTTTTTGGAAGAAGATGAAGGTACTTTTCCGAGAGGTGCTAATGGAGCTGCTGAACTCTGGGGCACACTGCAGACACTCCCTTGCGAAGATCACGCATTGTGAGATTAGATGATGCAGTTTTGCTTCTCTTATTCCAGAGATTTCACTGAGCTCCAAATGGAAGACTTATTCATAGATGTTGCTTTTACATATCTTTGGGAAAAAAGCATTTTATACAACCTAAAGAATTTTTTCCCTTGGGTAGTCGTTATGTTTCAAATTTCCCTCTTCATCAGTCAGTGAATTCATGTATTTTCTTTTCTTTTTTTGTCAGGTAGAGTTTGTCTACAGTGTTCCTTCTGTCTGACAATGAGAAATTGGTGGTGCCTCTGGAATTCGGATGTGCATCCTGCTGCTAAGTGATTGGTCGTGTACATTTCAGCTACATAAACGTCTCCCCATTAATTACAGTTTAACTATCAGAGGAGTATAAGGAAAGTAGTACTGGGTTGTCACCTACACCTTTGCAAAAGCTTCTTTTCTCTTAACTGTTGAAGTCCCAACTTTATGGCAGGTGTGACTCTAAGAGAATCGGCACAAAGTGACACTAATCCCTTTCTAAAGAAAACAAAGAGGGTTTGCTAATTTCTGAATAAACTTACAATCCATAAAAGCATAAGTTCCACCACGCAGTTCCATCCCACTTCTCATTGACTGTAAGACAGGCAGAGTTCACCCTGGACAGAGAGAATCTTGTCAACCACTGCAGCTAGCTCCTTAAAATGACCTCCCGAATTCCCTCTGCTAGTGACTCATTCTTGTACAGATATTTTGCTTAAATGTAGCATCATGAAACACTGCTGCAGAGGATGTGCAAAACAAACAAAATTGTACACATTGCAGTCTGTAAGGGATTCTTTCTTTTTATGTCTGGGGTGTTATTCTGAGCAATCGTGCGCATGCGTCTGGGCAGCCTGCCGTTTCTCTAGCTCATTCATAAAACAGTTGGAATGACTACCTGGATGCTGTTCACAGAGAGGCTATAATGTGACAGAGCTGCTCTTCCATTGAAATCATTATTGAGTGTCCGAGAGAGGAGTGGGCATTGGTTTAAAGATCATCAATGAATAATGACAAACTAAGTTTTCAAAAAAGTAACCTGAGGTTCCTCTTGCATTTTTGCATGAGAGCTGCCCGTGGGGAAGCTCAAGAAGAACCTTACGTGTCAACCGAGAATGGTTTTCTATTGACTTTGGAACAAAATATAAGAATCATGTCCTTGTTCAGCAGAATAGTCCACAGTGAGTTTGGAGAGATCATGGTCACCAAAGAGTACAGTTTATAAGATGTATATGATTGGGAATAGACAAATCAGGGATTTCCAAAGATTAATGGTTCTGTGAAGTAATTGCTTGCTTTCCTGAAGATAAAAATCATTAACCACACCATTTGGTGACTGTGTGTGTGTGTGTTTGTGGTGTGACATATCATTCTAGCTGTGGCATATTTAACAAATATTTTAGTAAACATTAATTATATACTATATACTCACACACATATATGCATATACGTGTGTGTATATATATGTGTGTGTGTATGTGTGTGTGTGTGTGTGTGTGTGTATATATATATATATATATATATATATATATATATGAATTAGAAAAGGAGCTACAAAATGAAAGAAGCCTGGCCACACTTGCCATATGGAGTTTATTTTTAATGAGGGAGACAGTGTCACACAGCATTGTGACCAAGTTATGAGGGGCATGACACAGTTCTTCTTCTGTATAAGCTCCCAAAGCCTCCACATTGCTCAGGAGACAGGAGGATGAATGAGCTTCAGAGGAAATAACACTGGCTCTGTTTCCTACACCAGTAGGCCACAAGTCGAGCCGATTGAGTAGCGTGTGAAGTATGGCAGAAGGTCTGGAATGAGTGCTGCATAGGCCAATAATATTGTCTGCAAAGGAGGGACCAAGCCACAAAGACTGTGAGAACAGTAGGTCTGTAACAAAAAGTGAGCGTGGAGCCAGAAGAAGCTGAGATTGAAGCAGGGATTCCCAGCAGATGTTGTGCATTTGTGCTGGGAAGTTGGGACTTGCCACTGGGGGCAGCATCGTCCTGTGTGTTCCTGTGTAATTGGTTCCTGAAAGTGCTCTGTTAAAAAACAGTGTTCAGTAGAAAAATACTTTAGTGAAACTGTGACATCTGTCCTCATCTTAGAGATTCGTGATTCATATCAGGAAATAAAAGTCTTGGAGAAGACAAAAAAAATAAAGCAGTTTAACTAAGTAATAGAGAGCCAAACAAAAGGTGTAATGCAAGAAAAGAGTGCTCATAAGGCTTATTTTTAGGAGCAAATTCTACCATCATTGTGGAAAGTGAACTGAAGTCAGGAAGCCTGGGAGAAGGGAGCAATGTTACAAGTCCATGGGACAGTGATGAGGCTCAGAGAAAGACATGAGGAAAGGGTTGGAAGGACTCAGAATGTTTCTCAGGAAAAATAGGATCTGCTCCGTGTAAATAATGGACAGAATGGCGTGTTTTCTGTTGGACTAACGATAACTTTGTGGGCACAGTGCCACTGATGGTGTTAAAATTAGCTGTCATAAGTTGAATATTGACTCTGTGTTTCACAGTGGGTTAGACATTTTAAATATCTTATCTCATTTTAATTTCACCACAATCCAGCTAAGTTGGCATTTTTTAAGGGACAGGATCCTCATAAAACTTGAGTGCACTGACCCATAACCCTATACTTAGCAGCTAACAGAGATATAATATGGTACAGATTTTCCAGCTCCAGAGATTTTGTGATTATAACATAGGGAGCAAGAGCACACATTGGAGAAGAACATCTATTTGGAAGGGACATCTCAGTACAGATGCAGATGGTGTCAGTGATGTTTGCTAAGATCAATACCCTGCTTGGGGATCAATACCCTTACACAGTCCTGCTTTAAACACTAGGAAGTTTGCTAATAGCAATGGGGGAAAGAAAGATGGATACTAGAAAATACCTCGTGCAGCCATATGTTTGCAATGCTGCCCTATTTTCCAAGAGTCCATTCAGCCAGTAAATTCATTCTTCCCAACTTTCCCCCAAATCAGGATGAAGAATGGAGTCTGCTTAACAGCTGAACCTGGTGGCATAAAGTCCTTGCACAGAAGTTTGTGGACCTAATGTATTGGACAATACTTTGGTTTTTCATTCATTTCAGACCTAATTATTAAAGAAATAGTAATGAAGTCCCTCAGACTTCAGCAATGGGATTCATGGTCAGTGATGAGCACAGGGTACCACTCCCAGAGACCAGAAGCAAGCAGTGAACACCAGCGGGAAAGGATAATCAGGGGAAGCCGAGGGGAACATGGTCACCATTTCTGGCAGAAAAAATATACATTCAAAGAAAAGAACACATGCTTAGTAGCAAATATAGAAAGAAGTGTCAAGGGAATCCTATTTTTTATTTACTTATTTCACAAAATGTCTTAGGCACCTTCTACATGCCAGGATAGATGCTTAGTCTAGGCACAGTAACGTACACCAGACATAAAATATATGCATGGAAATGCTGAGCCGATATTTTCTACCTAGCTCCTGGTGTAAGGGCTTTAAAGGTATCCTTTCCTTCTCACCAAGGGGTCCTCTCCGATGCCGCACATGAGGGGTAGCCAAAGAGAGAGCTGGGATCCCAGTATTCTGTATGTGCATGTGACCACACCTATAGGGCGTGATGGAGACCAGGTTGCCCAGAGGTGTAGGAGATGCTGTGCCTAGAATCCTTCCTGTTTTATATTTGTCATAGTGTGCAGTGGTGCCGGGTGATTTTTGACAGCAGCACTGACATAGTTTGAAATCTTAACTGATGGACTCCTGTTAGCCTGGAACCACTGTCATTCCTGCTGAGACTTGGAACAATATTTCCTGGCATCCACTTCCTTGTGAGGGGAACTAGCAAAGGATTTTTGGAAGGTAGAAGTGAACAAAGTCATTAATTTGTGGAGATAGTTACAGCCAGGTGAATGTAGGCGGATGGGAGATCCCCAGAAGTTTCCTATAGAGTTTCTCCAAGAGATCAGCATTTGAAAACTCTTGTTTCTTACTAATAAATTCCCAAATAAACAACACTCTGAAGTGTAGTATTTAAAGAAAGTAGTCTGAAAATACACTTCACTATAGTAAGTTGTTTATTATAACACAGCTGCACAGGCAGTGAAGCTATATTCTGGATATTGAAGTCAGGGCCTCACTTTTCTGCAAGGATTAGCATGGACACGAAACATTCAGTCAATTTTTAGCAACATTACAGTGTCTCTTTTATGGGAGAAACACAGAGCTAGGTAAAAAGATGAATGCCTCAATCATGGAATACCCTTAATGTTTACCTTCTTTGCTGTCAGGCCACTAATCCCAACTTAGACAGAAAGTAAGACGTTTGCAGCCAAGGAGAAAGAGAGGCAGACTTGACATGCTCGCAGTAGAATGAGAAGACCTGCCTGAGGTTTAAGCGACCCTCACACTGCCTCTGCTGATTATTCTGAAAGCTAGGAAGGTACAGCCAGGTGTTTCTGTAAATTGTAGAGGCAGAGGAAGAATTCTAGAGAGTAGGGTGGGGTGTTTGGGAGGGAGATTGAGCAAGAAAAAGAGAGCGAGCGAGCTCACAGCCACGGACGACATGTGGTGGCTGTGGGGGTGGAGAGGAGGGCGGAAGTGCAGGATGGTGACGGGAAACGATGATGGAAATAAATAAATAAATAAAAAGATAAATACAATTTTGTTAAAAGAAATGAGACTAATCAGAGGAGAGCACCAAGGACAAACTCACTTCACTCCTAATATTACAGACAAAGTTTGGCCTGAATATGATCATAATAGC
This sequence comes from Molossus alvarezi, assembly GCA_037176705.1. Classification (NCBI taxonomy): domain Eukaryota; kingdom Metazoa; phylum Chordata; class Mammalia; order Chiroptera; family Molossidae; genus Molossus; species Molossus alvarezi. Next base: position 26,206,251 of record CM073906.1, read on the forward strand.
ATGAGCACAGGGGGAAAGTCTAGCCCTTTTTCTACCACCACTAACTGACTTAAACTCAGCTCCAAAAGGGACAGAGTATCTCTGTCATGATTAGAAATATTAAAGGATTTTACAATCACAAAATTTGAAAAACACAAGCATTTTAATATGGGTGTCTAAAAGAAAATCAGGAGAGAGAAAAATGGCGGCGGAGTGAATGGAGCTACACAGACCGTCTCCCAGGACCAAACTGGATTTACAACAAAATAAAGACAAATCATCAGGAAAAAGCAGCTTGCGAGGACCATATAACCAGGGTCGTTGACTCGATACTGAGACGCGAGAGGGGGGCTGGCAGCCCACGGTCGGCAGCGGCCTCAGCTGGGCGCGGCGCCCTCGGGTTACACTCCCAGGCGGCTCCAGAGCGCAGAGCCGGGACGGAGGCTGAAACAGCCACAGCCACTCACCTTGGGCCCCAGCAGAGAGAGGGCAGACTGGACTGGAACTGTATGGGGACACTCGGGATTTGGAGGGTGCTCAGAGCTTTTGCTGAGTTGCGGTCACACAGGACTGTGGGGATCTTACTCCTTCCCAGGGCTCTTGAGAGAGGCTGCGGCCCCTCCCTCGGAGATTCAACCTACCCAGTGGCCATTGAAATGCAAATTGAAGCTCATTAACAACCAGCATCTGCCCCACCCCCGGAAAATCCTCTTACTCTGAGCACCTGAGGGAGTTTTTCATTCAACTCAGAAGCCAACGCCCTTAAAGTAATCCCTACTGATAGCCTCCAGGCAAAAAACTAGAGGATAACTGTACCACTCCTGCGCTAGCACCTCTAACCAGGAAAGTAAGACTTGACAGTGGTGTTGAAAGTTGGTCCTCCCTGCCTCATCCAAACCCAGGAGAGGTAGCCACAGACAACAGAACACCCACAGGGAAAATTTGGCAGACTCCAAAGCCCACTGTGATAGCCAAAATGGTGAAAAACAGAAACAAAAGCCAAATAAAAGACCAAGAGACCTCTACCAAAAATGAGATAAATGAGGTGCAGTTAAGCAAGTTAACAGAACTAGAATTCAGACCCATGATCTTGAGGAAGCTCAACAGCATACGTAAGGACATGAGCACCATGAGTAAAGACATAGAAATGTTGTAAATCAAGCAGTTGGAAATTAAAAACCACCAAGAAGAAATGAAGAATGACATATCAGAAATAAAGAACACATTGGAAAGTCTAAATAGCAGAGTAGAAGAAGCTGAGGACCAGATCAGTGAATTAGAAGATAGGGTAGAAAAAATCAACCAATCAGAAAACCAAAAGGAAAAAATAATTTTAAAAAAACAGGAAAACAGCTTAAGAGAACTGTGGGACAACTAGAAACATAATAACATTCCCATCATAGGAGTCCCCGAAGAAGAAGAAAATGAGCAAGGGTTAGAGAATATATTTGAAGAAATAGTGACAGAAATGTTCCCTAATTTGGTGAAGGAAGAAGGCATTCAAGTACAAGAAGCACAGAGAGGCCCAAGTAAGAAAAACCCACACAGGCCCACACCAAGACACATAGTAATCAAAGTGACAAAAATGAAAGACAGAGAGAATCCTAAAAGCAGCAAGAGAGAAGCAACAGGTTACGTACAAAGGAAACCCCACGAGGCTCTCAGCTGACTTCTCACAGAAACACTACAGGCCAGAAGGGAATGGTATGAAGTAATCAAGGTCATGAAAAACAAGGATCTGAAACCAAGACTACTCTACCCAGCAAGGCTATCATTCAAAATAGAAGGTCAAATAAAGAGCTTCCGAGACCAAAAAAAAAAAAAAAAGGGCTAAGGGAATACATTAGCACCAAACCAGCACTGCAAGAAAGGTTAAAAGGACTGCGGTAATTAGCAGGAGAAATAGGAATAAAAATATAACCACACTAAACAAAAATGGAAATAAATAAGTACATATCAATAATCACCTTAAATGTAAATGGGTTGAATGCTCCCATAAAAAGACACAGAGTAACTGATTGGATAAGAAAGCATGACTCATCTATATGTTTTTACAAGAGACACACTTCACAATAAAAGATTCACATAGGTTGAAAGTGAAGGAATGAAAAAAAAAATCTTCCAAGCAAACAGAAAGGAAAAAAAAAGCTAGAGTACGAATACTCATATCTGATAAAATAGATTTCAAAATGAAGGCTATAACTAGAGCCACTACATAATATTGAAAGGATCTATCCAACAGGAAGATATAACCTTGATAAACATATATGCACCCAATATAGAAGCACCAAAATATATTAAAAATCTTCTGGAGGACTTCAAAGGAGAAATTGATAGCAATACAATCATAGCAGGGGACTTCAACACCCCGTTGACATCACTGGATAGATCCTCTAGACAAAAAATTAGTGAGGAAACAGAGACTCTAAATGAAGCACTAGACCAAATGGATTTAATAGATATCTACAGAGAATTACACCCCAACACTACAGAATTCACATTATCTCAAGTGCACATGGGACAGTCTCAAAGATAGACCACATAATAGGACACAAACTAAGTCTCATATCAAGAATCTTCTCAGATCACAATGGCATGAAACTAGAAATCAATTGTAACAAGAACATGCAGACATTTGAACACATGGAAGCTAAATAGCATGTTATTAAACAATGAATGGGTTACCGAGGAGATCAAGGGGGATATTAAAAACTTCCTGGAGCCCTGGCCGGTTTGGCTCAGCGGTTAGAGCGTCGGCCTGCGGTCCCGAGAGGCCCGGGTTCGGTTCCCGCTAAGGGCATGTACCTCGGTTGCAGTTTGTACCCGGCCCTGGTTGGTCGTGCGGGTGGCAGCCACTCGATGTGTCCCTTTCACATCGATGTTTCTCTCTCTCTTCCTCTCTTCCCCTCCCACTCTACCTGAACAAAAAATAGAAAAATGTCCTCAGGTGAGGATAAAAAAAAAAAAAGAAAAAAAAAAACTTCCTGGAAACAAATGAAAATAACACACAACAACACAAAATTTATGGGATGCAGCAAAAGCAGTTCTGAGAGGGAAGTTTATAGCACTACAGGCCTACCTCAAGAAACAAGAAAAATCTCTAATAGACTATCGAACCTCACAACTTAAAGAACTAGAGAGAAAACAAACAAACAAAAAACTCCAGAGCAAGTAGAAGGAAGGAAATAGTAAAGATCAGAGCAGAAATAAATGACATAGAGTCCAAAAAAAAATTCAAAGGATCAATGACACAAAGAGCTGTTCTTTCGAAAAGATAAACAAGATTGATGGACCCTTAGCTAGACTCACCAAGAAACAAAGAGAGAGAACCCAAACACACAAAATCAGAAATAAAAGAGGAGAAGTAACAACTGACACCACAGAAATACAAAAGATTGTTAACAACTACTATGAACAATTGTATGCCAACAAATTAAACAATCTAAGCATAATGGACAAATTTCTAGAAACACATAGTCTCCCAAAACTGGACTGGGAAGAGATTGAAAACTTGAACAGACCAATAACAACAGAAGAAATTGAAGATGTAATCAGGACTCTCCCAGCAAACAAAAGTCCAGGCCCGGATGGCTTCACGGGGGAGTTTTACCAAACATTCGAAAAGAACTAACACCCATTCTCCTCAAGCTATTTCAAAAAATTCAAGAAGAAGGAAGACTTCCAAACTCATTTTATAAAGCCAGGATAATTCTAATTCCAAAACCAGAAAAAGACAATACAAAGAAAGAAAACTACAGACCAATATCCCTGATGAACATAGATGCCAAAATCCTGAACAAAATACTAGCAAATCGAATCCAGCAATACATCAAAAAAATTATCCATCATGACCAAGTGGGATTCATCCCAGGGATGCAAGGCTGGTACAATATTTGCAAATCAATAAATGTGATACACCACATAAACAAAATGAAGAATAAAAACCACATAATCATATCAATAGATGCTGAAAAAGCCCTCGACAAAATCCAGCATCCATTTCTGATAAAATCGCTCAGCAATGTGGGAATAGAGGGATCATATCTGGACATAATAAAGGCCATATATGAAAGACCTACAGCCAACATCATACTCAGTGGGCAAAAACTAAAATCATTTCTCTTAAGAACAGGAACAAGACAGGGATGCCCACTTTCGCCACTCTTATTTAAGGTAGTACTGGAAGTCTTAGCCACAGCAATCAGACATGAAGAAAAAATAAAAGGGATCCAAATGGAAAGGAGGAAGTGAAACTGTCATTATTTGCAGATGACTTGATACTATACATAGTAAACCCCAAAGACTCCATCAAAAATTTACTAGACTTAATAAATGAATTTGGAAAAGTAGAAGGATACGAAATTAACCTGAAGAAATCGATGGCATTCTTATAAACCAATGATAAATTCACAGAAAGAGAAACTAAGAAAACAATCCCATTTACCACTGCAGCAAAAAAATTAAGATACCTAGGAATAAACTTAACCAAAGAAGTAAAAAACCTCTTCACAGAAAACTACAGGTCATTGAAAAAAGAAATGGAGGAAGAAATAAAAAAGTGGAACCACATACCCTGTTCATGGATTGGAAGTATTAACATCATTAAAATGTCCATACTACCCAAAGCAATCTATAGATTCAATGCAATCCCCATAAAAATACCAAAGACATACTTTACAGAACTAGAACAAATACTTCAAAAGTTTATATGGAACCAAAAAAGACCTCGAATTGCCACAGCAATCTTGAAAAAGAAGAACAAAATTGGAGGAATCACATTACCGTATTTCAGGTTATACTACATATGCCACTGTAATCAAAACAGCCTGGGACTGGCACAAGAACAGGCATATAGAACAGTGGAACAGAACAGAGAACCCAGAAATGGACCCAAGGCAATATGCTCAATTAATATTTGACAAAGGTGGCAAGAGCATACAGTGGAGTAAGGACAGCCTCTTTAATAAATGGTGCTGGGAAAATTGGACAGCTACATGCAAAAAAAATGAAACTAGACCATCAACTTACACCATACACAAGAATAAACTCAAAATGAAAAAAAGACTTAAGTGTGACTCATAAATTCATAAAAATCCTAGAAGAAACTGTAGGCAACAAAATTTCAGACATCATACGCAGCAGAATTTTCACTGATACATCACCTAAGGCAACAGAAACATAGGACAAAATGAACACATGGGACTACATCAAACTCAAAAGCTTCAGCACAGCGAAAGATACGATCATCAAAATGAAAATGCTGCCCACTGTATGGGAGAGCATAATTGCCAATCCTTTATCAGATAAGGTGTTAATTTCCAATATATAGAGAGTGCTCATACTAGTCAACAAAAGGAAGACAAAGAACCCAATTAAAAAATGGGCAGAGGAACCAAATAGACACCTCTCCATACAGGACATACAAATGGCTAAGAGACATATGAAGAAATGCTCGGCATCACTAATCATCAGAGAGATGCAAATTAAAGCAACAATGAGGTATCACCTCACACCTGTCAGAATGGCCACCATCAACAAATCATCGAACAACAAGTGTTGGTGAGGGTGTAGAGAAAAGGGGACTCTAGTACCCTGCGGGTGGGAATGCAGACTGGTGCAGCCGCTATGGAAAACAATATGGTGTTACCTCAAAAAATTAAAAATTGAACTTCAATTTGACCCAGTGATCCTACTTCTAGGAATATACCCTAAGAAGCCTGAAACACCAATCAGAAAGAATATATGTACCCCCATGTTTGTAGCAGCACTATTTACAATAGCTAAGATCTGGAAACAGCCCAAGTGTCCATCAGTAGACAACTGAATAAAAAAGCAGTGGTACACAATGGAGTACTATGCAGCTGTAAGAAAGAAAGATCTCTTATCCTTTGAGACGACATGGAGAGACCTGGAAAGTATTATCCTAAGTGAAACAAGCCAATCAGAGAAAGACAAATACCACATGATCTCACTTATTTGTGGAATATAATGAGCATAACAGTCTGAGGAATGGGATAGTCCCAGAGATGTGGAAGTAGAGTACAGACTGATAATTCCCAGAAGAGGGAGTGGTGTGGGAGAGATAAGCCACAGAACTTATATGCATGTATGCATGAACAATGGACATGGACAACAAAGCTGAGGACAGGCAGGGAGGGAGGGAGAGGGGGGAATCAGTGGGGGGAAAAGGAGAAACATCTCTAACAATAATAAACAAATTAATTAAATTAAATTAAAAAAGAAAATCAGAGAGCAGGTTTATCACCCAGTGAGACTATTTTCCTTGGGCTATAGCATAAACCTTTGAATTGTTTAGACTAATGCTGATCTTCATGGTAATCCTATTTTAAAATGTCAAACTAGGATCAAGAAGCTAACACTCTGAGAAACTCATTCATGGTAACATGTTATGGCATAAAGCTGAAGAAGTTAATAAGTCACTAATTGCAATCTCTGCATGTTTAAAAGACATTCCAAAACATAAAATTGATGTTTTTTTTTAAATATCAAATACATATAAGAAAATCTGTCATGCCTGGGCCATTTTCTCTGTATGAAAAAGTCCTCTTGTAGGATCTTGCCAGAAAGAAATACATTTTAGCCACATGCGGAAAAGGATACCGTGGCCGTGTTGCTGAATCAGAATTCTGAATGATTGCTCTTTTTCTCTCTCTGCTTTTCCAGGTTCTACTGCATGTCTTAATTCATTTACATTGATTGAAGCCTAAGAAAAGTTTTCAAACCTGCCCCAAATCCTAAATGCCTCCATCTGAATCAACATCCATGCAAGTGAGACAGCACCTGATGTGAACATTGCCCAGCCCTGACTTTACCAGGAGCCCTAAATTTCCTTCAGTCACATCAGCCAGGCTCTTCTCCTCCTGATCACTAAAACAATTCAGGTTCTGGTACCCTGAGACATTCCTTAGTACTCTCCCTCTACGATGTACACCAGTGCTTCTCAATCTTTTTCATCTCATGTCACACGTGAACCAATTACTAAATTTCTGCTGCACACTAAAATATATGTTTTGCCAATCTGATAAAAAATACACACACACACACACACACACACTTTTGATTAATTCACACTGGACAGCTACTGTTGTGTTGGCTATTGTCATTTTTTTATTTGACAGGGAAAAGTGGTCAGTGCCCCTGACTAAATAGTCAGATATATGTTTCAAAAATTCTTGCAGCACACTGGTGTGCCACAGCACACTGGCTGAAAATTGCTGATGTAAGGTCTGTCTCTTTCCTTCAAAGTTGAATTCTGAAGGATTTGAGGAGCTAATTGCCACTGACACTTAGATATCTAATCACAGTGATGAAGAGGGAGTGTCTGGCCTTTATAGTTTTCCAAAGTGCCTATATTGAAAGCATGAAACATTGTTTCAGGAATGACTGAGTGGATGGTGTTCTTTATACTGGATTCAAATGAGGTCTTTTGAAATCTAATGCATATTTTGCAAGATTAATGCAGGCTATACTGAATATAGTCAAACTATAGCACTTTATTTTATTTAAGAACAAAAGTCCAGAAGAAGAAAGAATAATTAGGCATTTAAAAATACAGAGACATAGTAATGATTTTGGCAGCTTGTGGTGCTGAGCACCAACTAAAATGCTTGACCCCCCCCCCCCCCCCAAATACCACTTCTTATGATGAGTCAGATTATTCTCTCTTCCTATAAGCATGAGAGATGTTGGCACGGCCCACTTCTCGTGTGCACTGATGTGAGTAACCACTGTCTTCATAGTTACCTGTACAGTCCAATCTCATATACATATCTTACATTTTTATTGGTATGTTTTGCTGTCTCCATCCATCAGACTTTCAGACTGCTGTGAAATCAGGCTACAAAACAGAGTTGGACAAGGATCAAGAACAATAATAAGCAAATATATTAAACTTTAAGCAGACCTTTGACCATGCCTGTATATCAATTTAGGAATTCCATTTCACCAACGTGCTACATACAGATTGGTTGCTTTAGGCCAGAGAGGATCTCCAACCACATGTCACACCCAAGAAACTTTTAAGTATATCTTGGATTTGCAGAAAGTCTTCAAGAAAGTGCAGGTCAGAGGGAAGACTGGTCTCTGTAGTCTGGCATCCCAAGATATGTGATCTTGGACAAGTTATTGTCCTTCACTGAGCATCCATGTTCAACATCTATAAAATGTAAAGACTAATAGCTAACTTTTCATAATAGCTGTGAGTATTCAATGAGGTAAAAAATCAGAATTCTGAGTAACTGCAAAACACATCATTTTCTCTCTCGGCCTTTCCAGATTCTACTATGTGTCTGAATCCATTTACGTTGATTGAAGCCTAAGAAAGTTTTAAATCCTGCCCCAAATCCTAAATGCCTCCGCCTGAATTGACATCCATGAAAGTGAGACAGCACCTGATGTGAACGTTGCCCAGCCCTGACTTTACCAGGAGCCCTGAATTTCTTTCAGTCACATTAGCCAAAAAAAGCACCTGGCTTAATGAATAGTAGTTTGTTGCATTATTATAATATTTTTATGAAAATAGTTTCTAAGTTTTAAGCAGAAAAGTCTATTTTCTCCTTACTCTCACCTATTCACCTTCCCCTGCCTCTAGCAAAAAAAAAAAAAAAGTTATCTTATTAGACCTAAAACTAATAGATTTTATAGGAATGGGTAGATTTATGCTTACTCTTGGGTTTTGTGTCAGCATCTCCTATTTAAGACTCTACATGGTCATCCTCTCAAAAAGGGGAAATCCTCAGTGATAAATAAGTAAGCCTAGTGTCCACCGAGAGCATGAAAGATTTCCTTGGCTTCTAATAAAAAATGCATGCTACTCTTTCTTATTCCCAAAGCACCCCTGAGAGAACAGTTATCATCTTTAAAGCAAAGTTGCTGTGAGCTGCGGTGCCCATTCTAGCACTGAGCCCTGAGGACACTCTAATTACTTGTTGCAGTCACAGGGTATGCCACAGGCTTTTAACTATGTGTCAACAGACATATCTAATTGATATCAAGAAGTCCTAACAATCCCATACCAATATTTTAGCCTTCTACTTCAATAATCAAGTAAAGTAAAGTTTTCTTCACCCTAGCAAAAATGGGGTTTTGTGGAGCTCTCTGCCCCAGCTCATATGCTTGTCACATCTCTTAGGTCACCTAATAATGTCCCATCATTGCATTTATAATTGAAAACTCACAGCATGCAATTTACATGTTTTCTGGGAATGTTGCATAGCACTTCTTTCCACCCAGGCTGCCAATATAAAAGGCTAATTTCAGAAACACCCTCCCTTTCTCCCACTTTTTTTTTAAGTGAAATATTTGGGAGTTTATTTTTGCTTTTATTTGGTGGGTATAAGCTTTATTATTTTTTATTTATTTATTTATTTTTAGAGAGAGGGAAAGGGAGAGGGAGAGAGAGATAGAAACATCAATGAGAGAGAACATCGATTGGCTGCCTCCTGCATGTCCCCCACTGGGGGTTTGGCCGACAACCTGGACATGTGCCCTGACCAGGAGTCGAACTGGCAACCTCTTGGTGCATGAGTCGATGCTCAACAGTGAGCCACACTGGCTGGGCAGCTTTAAAAACACTGTAAATCACTCATCAGCTCAATAATTGCACAAAACCTGAAATACTCTAACACTTTGTATTTCTATGTATCCCAAGCTTAAGTACAGGGTTACGTTTTTGAAAGAAATCTTATGTGCTCAGAGTTGGTTAAGTTTACTGCTACTCAGATTCAATGAGACCTTTCCAACTGGAAAGAGCCATTTGGGTTTTGACACGATTGACACAATTTCTAATTAGGCATTCTAGGCCTAGTGATATTCTAAATAGTCCTGATTTCTTAAGTGCAGGAACTTCCATCTGGGAATGATTGCACATATATTGGAATTAATACCTTGAACTGGTTTTCTCAATCACAGAATGACTACACAGCCCATTTCAACTGGTTTAAAATGTTTTGTATTAATAGAAAGATGGAGGTTAAAAATTTGTTTTTAGCCCTGGCCGGTTTGGCTCAGCGGTTAGAGCGTCGGCCTGCGGTCCGGAGAGACCTGGGTTCGGTTCCCGCTAAGGGCATGTACCTCGGTTGCAGTTTGTCCCCGGCCCTGGTTGGTCGTGAGGGTGGCAGCCACTCGATGTGTCCCTTTCACATCGATGTTTCTCTCTCTCTCTTCCTCTCTCTCCCTCCCACTCTGTCTGTACAAAAAATGGAAAAATGTCCTCGGATGAGGATCAAAAAAAAAAAAAAAAAAATTTGTTTTTAAAGTCTTCAGCTGACCATAAATCATTAATAATTTCTAGGAAAAAGTCTTTCAATGTGTTATATAACCAAGCAAATAAATAGTCTTGCGACCTTGGGAGTTGACTTTAAACAATCATTATAGTTTAAGTAGAATTTACTTTTGCTGTTGTCATTGTTTAATGACTTCTTTATATTCTACAAAAAGTGAATGTTCTAAAATTATTAATTCTTTCCCAATTAACTTTCAAACACTTAGATCACTAAAAAAAATCTTAGTACAGTCTCAAAAATAAAATATCTATTTTGTCAAAGATTTATTCTTGATACATTACAAGACATTTAAGACCTAGCCTCCCATCTACTTTCATCAAATGAAATGAAATGTACAAAGAAGCAGGAAAAAGCTACATTTGTAAATTTCAAGAAAGGAAAACATACATTATTCTCTTCTGACTTGGAGAGTAAATGTAATACAAGGCCCCTAACTTAAGAAAGTAATACTTTATCAGAGTAGTGTGAGGAAGGGGTTTGTAACTGCTGGGCTCAGAGTCAGGAGGACAGACACATCTGCCCTCCAAATGACTAACACACCCCACTCGAAAAAGCAGGCATGCCTAGTGCAAATAAACCAATTCACAGGAAAAGTCAAAAAAGGGGAGTCTGACAGTTCAAAATTCTTCTGGAAGGTGTTTGCTGGGTAAACTGTTGCTATACCCAGGCTGCTGAGGGTGGTAAGTAAGAGAAGGGAAGAGAGCTTCCAATGCATTTCACCCATCATTCTCCATTTAAGGCAATGAATGAAATTCAACGCAAACTGCTTTGTCTAAATATCGGGATACCTATAAACTTGATCTTTTTGGTTAACTTGACTGTGCTAATCATTGAAGTAAGGAAGTTTAATTAAGGTAATGCAAGGTTTCTTTAAAAAAAAAAATATCCTCAAAACCAAAGCTTTAGTATAAACCTCATTAACAGTCTTTACTTACCCAGATATACACAGTATATATATACCAAAAGCCATATATACCAAAAGCCAGGAAGGTGGGATTTTTCTCATAAAGTTTATTTGGGAAAATATCACATCCAAATCCCAAACAAAACCTTATAATTCAAACTGAGCTGCTGAACATTTATAGATTTCTCTATCACAGATTCTCTAAATCTTTATCTAGAATTTGACAGTATACAACATGTAAATGGTACTTTACCTATTTCTGAATTCTTTGCCAGAAGCTATTAAAAGAAAAGTAACTTGAGGTTTTTTTTATCTGGTTCTTGACATTTTAAATGTGAAAAGAAGCTCACTCTGTTGCCTTACAAAATATTGTTGGATATGTAGAGTGATTAGTGGAGAGAAAATAAAGCAAGAAATGTTTAAAATGGCCCATAGCCCTGGCCGGCTTGCCCAGTGGTTAGAGCATCGGCCTGCAGTCCAGAGAAATCCGGGTTTGGTTCCCACTAAGGGCATGTACCTCGGTTGCAGTTTGTTCCCAGCCCTGGTTGGGTCATGCAGGAGGCAGCCACTCAATGTGTCCCTTTCACATCGATGTTTGTCTTTCTCTCTCTCTTTTTCTCTCTCCTTCCCACTCTATCTGAACAAAAAATGGAAAAATGTCCTCGATTGAGGATAAAAAAAAAAAGGATAGTGATAAATAGAAACAAATGTATCATAGACAATGTTTGCTCTGATAGAGAGTACTTTATTCACTAGGCTTCACTACTGTCACATGATTGGAGTTGCCCTTCGGAAGCTATGGACAGACCGTGGAGCTGTTTGCCATCTGGGATGCAGCGGCTTAGGCATGGATCTCATTCTGGATGATTCGAACATTAATAAAGAAAGGCACTGGAGAGCGGTGATGTTCACAACAGCAAAACCCAAAATTCAGACTAATTACAGAGGCTACCAGCAAGTATCTGACTTCACAGCTCTAGGACCAGCTTATTAAGAAAGGTCCGTTCTGATGCTCAGCTTCACAAAAACACTTTGAAGTTGTACTTTGTATTAACAAATCTTTAGAAACGATACTAACATTTGATATATTTTTTTGTGACAAAGATCATTAATGATGGAATAATGGTCACAAAGAAGTGTTTGAGTTCCCGAGGATGTGGGTCCCATGAATGTGTTCCTATCCAGACAGCTCTTTCTACAGCAAAGAGCAGACTAATAGGGTGAGGACTGAATGTTGCTGGTCCCAACTGGCTCATTACCTAGACCTGATCAAAATCAGTACAGGGATACTAGGAGGACTATAGGTCAGCATGATATTAATGGCTAATAAAAATTAGTAAAATAAAAGAACCCAAACCAAAGGAGACCTGAGTGTGTATATGTATACATGATAGATGTATATAGATGATTGATTGATTGAGAGATAAATAGATCATTTCTTTGTTTTATTTTCACCGAACTTGGGGCAATAATGTTCCTTAAAATTTCATTTCCCAGTTATCAGCGTGCCTAACAGAGCTCTGAAACATTTTTATTTGACTTTTCATTAAACACACAATCCCTCCTTATTCCACAAAAGACACCTGCTGTTAATGTCCTTTACAAGTTTTTTTGAAAGGGTGTCACTTCTAAAATACGTAGTAATCCCACTTCTAGGAATATACCCTAAGAAGCCTGAAACACCAATCAGAAAGAATATATGTACCCCCATGTTCGTAGCAGCACTATTTACAATAGCTAAGATCTGGAAACAGCCCAAGTGTCCATCAGTAGACGAATGGATCAAAAAGCTGTGGTACATATACACAATGGAGTACTACGCAGCTTAAGAAAGAAAGATCTCTTATCCTTTGAGACGACATGAAGGGACCTGGAAAGTATTATCCTAAATGAAACAAGCCAAACAGAGAAAGATAAATATCATATGATCTCAGTTATTTGTGGAATATAATGAACATAACAGTCTAAGGAATTGGGTAGTCCCAGAGATGTGGAAGTGGGGTACAGACTGACAATCCCCAGAAGAGAGGTGGTGGGGGAGAGATAAACCACAGAACTGGATGCAAGAACAATGGACATGGACAAAGCTGGGGAGAGGGCAGTAAGAGAAGGGGAGGGGGAATCAGTGGGGGGAAAAGGAGAAACATCTGTAACAAAAATTAATTAATTAATTAATAAAAAATAAAATATTTTTTAAATCCTCAAAAAAATAAATAAAATGCTTGGTAATCATGAAAAAATGTATATGTGTGTGGGTGTATTTATGTTTCCATAATAGAATAATGAATATAAAATTCACAATAGAACTTACCTCTGGAGAGAGGCCATTGACTGAACTAATTCCATACTGTTTGGTAAAGAGATGCTGCTCTAGCTCATGTGGGTATTGTCTCAGCCTCCTCACCATCCCTCATCTGTACCTCCCCTCACTGAAGTGTCTTCAAGTTCAGGGAACTAAATGTTTCCCCCTTTAGCATAGCAGCTCCAAAGTCAGCTCTTGAAGTTTGCCCACGCCGGCTCTCTTTGTGCCCTGTTCTCTCGTTGTTAGATAATGTATTATGCTCAGGCCTATTGTACATTTTTTGCTAATGTTTTATTTCTTGGGTTGGAGTATAAATGTACTGGGTGTTTATAATTATGCTATGAATTAAATATACACCAAATAAAGGAAGGGAGAAAGCACCAAAAGACAAGTGGACAAGTGAGCATTTTACCAAATTTGTGAGTTTTTCCAAAGCTGCGTGACTTATTGCATAACAGGCTTTAGTTCCTCTTCTGCTTCTAACTGGGGCCCAGCCAGAAAATGTGTCCTGCATGTTTTTCTGGGAGATGTAATCCTTACTGACATCATCAATACTGGGAGCACTGCCCAGGGAGCGAGATTCAATATTAACCATTATTAAATATTGAGCATGGCCTGCATACCTTGGATTACTCAAAACACAAGAGATGAGCTCTCTGGCCTAAGGATGAGCATACAGTTTTAATGAGGGAGCCAGGCAAATTTAGCTGATGGGATAGACAGAGAATCCACGTTCTCTCTGCTGGCTTCCTAGCTGTCTCTACTCACATCCTGGTGAACATACCCAGGTCACTCAATCCTGGCAGAGATCTTGGTCAAAGAGCTATATTATTGTTGTTTTTTACTTTTATTATCTGTTTGCATACATTTAATGTATTTTTACACCTAACATTTCTACAACTTTTTGAAAACATTTTAAAATTTATTTTTTAATTACAGGGACATACTATATTATACTAGTTTCAAGAGTACAACATAGTGACTAGACATTTATATACCTTACAAAGTGAGCACTTCAATAAATCTAGTGCACATGGGATACCATATATAGTTATTACAATAGTACTGATTATATTTCCTATCTTATACTTTATATCCCTATGACTATGTTTATAACTGGCAGTTTATATATTTTTTAAAATTATTTTTATTAATTTATTTTTGTTACAGATGTTTTTCCTTTTCTCCCCATTGATGCAATTTATATTTTTTAATCCCTTTCACCTTTTTCACTCATCCCCTCAACCCGCCTACCATCTGACAATCATTAATTTATTCTCCAAATCTATGAGTTTGTTTCTGTTTTTTTTGCTTTTATTTCATTGTGGTTTTTGTTTGCATTTCTCTGATGATTAGTGATTAACTATCTTTTCATATGTCTGTGGGCCATCTGTATACCCTATTTGGAAAATGTCTATTCGGGTCTTCTGCCTAATTTTTTAATTGGATTGTTTGTTTCTTTGGTGCTATGCTATATGAGTTCCTTATATATTTTAGATATTAACCCCTTCTTGGATGTATCGTTGGCAGATATCTTCTTCTATCTTTTGTTTGTTGATGGTTTCCTTCACTGTGCAAAAACTTTTTTAGTTTGCTGTAGACCCATTTGTTGTTGTTTTTTTGTTTACCTTGCCTGAGAAACATATCCAATTATTATGGCTAAGCGTGTTGTCAAAGTACTTACTGTCTGTTTCTTTATAGGAGTTTTATGATTTCAAGTCTTGCATTTAAGTCTTTAATTCATTTTAAATTTATTTTTGTATATGGTGTAAGAAAGTATTCTAGTTTATTTTTCTTTTTGGTATACACCTGTCCAGTTTTCTAGATACCATTTACTGAAGAGACTGTCTTTATTCCATTGTATATTTTTGCCCCTTTTCTTTAGATTAATTGACCATATAAGCAGGGGCTTATTTCTGGGCTCTCTATTCTGTTCCATTGATCTCCGTGGCCATTATGCCCATACCATGCTGTTTTGATTACTATAACCTTGTAATATAGTTTGATATCAGATAGCACAATATTTGCAATTTTGTTCTTCTTTCTCAATATTGATTTGGACATTTTTGGTCTTTTTGGTTTTATATAAATTTTTAGATTATTTGTTTTAGTTATGTGAAAAATGCCATTAGTATTTTGATAGGAATTGCATTAAATTTGTAGATTGCTTTGAGTGTTATGGACATTTTAATTATGTGAATTTCTCCTATCTATGAGCATAGTATATACTTCCACTTGTATTTTCTTTAATTTTTTCCTTCAATGTCTTACAGTTTTACAAATACACATCTTTTACATTCTTGCTTAAATTTATTCCTAAGTATTTTATTCTTTTTGATGCAATCATAACAGGACTATTTTCTTGATTTCTCTTTTTTGATAGTTTGTTATTGATTTATAAAAATGAAACCAATTTCTGAATATTAATTTTAGCCCTGGCCGGTTTGGCTCAGCGGTTAGAGCGTCGGCCTGCGGTCCTGAGAGACCCGGGTTCGGTTCCCGCTAAGGGCATGTACCTCGGTTGCAGTTTGTCCCCGGCCCTGGTCGGTTGTGCGGGTGGCAGCCACTCGATGTGTCCCTTTCACATCGATGTTTCTCTCTCTCTCTCTGTTCCTCTCTCTCCCTCCCACTCTACCTGAACAAAAAGTGGAAAAATGTCCTCTGGTGAGGATAAAAAAATAAATAAAAAAATATATTAATTTTATATCCTGCTGCTGTAGTGAATTCATTTATTAGTTCTAATAGATTTTTGGTGGAATTTTGGGAATTCTTAAATATAGTATCATGTCATCCAAACATAATAACAGTCTTACTTTTTTTTTTTTTAAGAAAATCAACAAAGGCCAACCTTGAGATAACTCAGATATTCAAGTAAGCATAGAAGGATTTTTTTCTTTATTAAATTTTAGAGAGAGAGGAAGAGAGAAAGAGAGAGAGATAGAAACATTGATGAGAGAGAACATGGATTGGCCACCTCCTGCATCTCCTGTATGCCCCCCACTGGGGATCTGGCTCACAACCTGGGCATGTGCCCTGACCAGGAATTGAACCAGTGACCTCTTGGTGCATGGGTCAGTGCTCAACCACTGAGCCACACTGGCTGGGCTTACCTTTTTTTTTTTTTTTTTTTTTAAGTGGATGCCTTTTATTTATTTCTCTTGTCTGATTGCTATGGATAGAACTTGTAATGCTGTGTTGAATACAGATGGTAAAAATGAGCATCCTTGTTTTGTCCCTGATCATAAAGAAAAAGATTTCAGCTTTTCACCATTGAGTTTGATATTAGCTGCAGGTTTGTCATATATGGCCTTTATTATGTTGAGGTATGTTCCCTCTATCTCCATTTTGCTGTCAGTATTTATCATAAATGAATGTTAGATTTTGTCAATTGCTTTTTCTGCATCCATTTATATGATCATATTCTTTTTATCCTTCATTTGTTTGTGTGGTTTATCACGTCAATTGACTTGAGGATATTAAACTAACTTTGCATCTCAGGAATAAATCAGACTTGATCATAGCGCATGATCTTTTCAATGTATTGCTGAATACTGTTTGCTAATGTTTTATTGAAAATGTTTGTATATATCTTCATCAGAGATACTGGCCTATAATTTTCTTTTTTGTAACGTGTTTGTCTGATTTTGGTAATAGTGTAATGTTATGGCTGGCTGTTTAAGTAATGTTATTTGTGGAGTACTAAATGATCCACTATCATATTGTGTCTCCAATAAAAATGTTTTCCAACATTTGTTTCTAGCTATGTTTCTGAGAGTGTGCTAAACGTATTATTTCATCTAATTTTTACTAAGTAAAAAACAAACAAACAAAAAACTTTGGTATAAGAGTAAGAGTTTGTAACAGTAGAAATAGGCAAAAAGTAGAATAGTTTTTAGAAAGAAAGTTCTTATATTGTTAATGAGCATATTTAGATATAAAAAATGATTTTCTTATTTTCCTAAACTCTGAGAATTATTTCTAAGGAGAGTTTGTAACTATTGTAAATTGTTCTGCTTATGGAAGTAAATAGAAAACTGGAATTTTTTACCCAGAAACTTGAAGATCTAATGACTGAGGTACTTTAGATTTGGAAATAAAGAAACATGTGAGACAATGAAAAGGATAAAAGTCTTATAAAAGCACTCGAGGCTGAGCCCAGCTGAAAGAGAAGCCATCAAGAAATTCCCCAAGGAGGGAACAACCAAGTTTTTCAGGACAATAATAACTGATATTCTATTTTAAGCTATTCTATGTTTGGAGTTATAGTAATCTGTGCTAACCCAAACTTTTGGTAAAATCCCTTATATACTCTTGATTCCAATGATACTTCTATAGAATGAGGAGAAGGTGATAGGTGGAGTATCTAAAATGACTTGTAAAATGTGTCTCAGCCTAATGTACAGGACCTCCTTATATGTTATGTTTTCACCTCTATGCTCACGTGATGTTATCTAGTTGACTTTTTTGTTGTTTTTTTAATCCTCACCAGAGGACATTTTTCCATTTTTTGTTCAGATAGAGCGGGAGGGAGAGAGAGAAAGAAACATCGATGTGAAAGGGACACATCAAGTGACTGCCACCCACACGACCCGACCAGGGCCAGGGACAAACTGCAACCGAGGTACATGCCCTTAGCAGGAACCGAACCCCGGGTCTCTCTGGACTGCAGGCCAACGTTCTAACCACTGAGCCAAACTGGCCAGGGCAATCTGGTTGATTTTAAAATGAGGATCTTATAGATAAGTCTGATCTAATCACATGAGCTCATAAAATCAGAGCTTTCTCTGGTTAATAGCAGAAGAGGAATTCAGAGAGAAGGACTCTATGCTCCAGTGTTTCTTTGAAGATGAATTGGGGTCATGTGAGAAGGAATGTTGATTGTCTTAAGGAACTGAGAGAGGCCCCTGGCTAACAGCCAGCAGTGAGCCTAGAACATTAGTTCTACAACCATAAATAACTGAAATATGCCAACAACATGAATAAGCTTGGAAGTGGATGCTGTCCCTGAGACTCCAGATAGTGAGCCCAGGCAACACTTTAATTTTAGCACTGAGCATAGGAACAAGTCAAGCTCCTCTGGATCTGCAGAACTGTGAGCTAATAAATAGCTATTATTTTGAGCCACTAAGACTGTGGTAATATGTTACACGGAAATAGAAAACTAATACGAGTCATCATAATTGTGGGCCAAAATTAGTGAACATAGAAGATAATCATAGGAAATGAGACAGAGAGCATAAAGTAGCAATAAAATAGGGAGCAAAGATGGACAGAGATGTGTAAGTTGCATTAGGAGGGCTCAAGTTTTCCCACAGAAGAATGGATGCTCATCCATTATCTTTAAATATTAAATTTATGTTTAATAACCCAAAGTGTTCAGATTTGGAGGAGTATCCCATGGAAAAGATGTAAAATTGTTGTACACCTTTCATAAAGTAATTGGTTATTAGGAAATTTTAGTGACTGGGTCATGAGGGAAGGTAGAAGTTCTTTAGATGGAGTAAATTTATGGAACTGTATTTATTCCACCTTGAAACAATATATTATTTTAAAGATGGAAACTGTGAAAGTTATAAAGACTAAAAACTAAAAGCTGTAACTAACCATCTCATATTTCAGATGCAGCAATCAAAGATCAGAGATCTCTTTCTGTGGACTTCAAGATAGTACCAAATAAATCTACAAATGATAGTCTGCTCATGACTATAAGGGTACAGTATTACACTTGCAAATGGATGACATCTAGGCCAGAAAATCAAAGGTCAGAATATCAATAGAAAGGTGAGGTAAAAATAGGTTTACAGTTGTGAGTAAGTGAAACACAAAATTTATTTTTGTATCATTATTTATTAATTATTGTATTATTTTCTATATAAACAATGGAAAACCTCCTTGCCCCACACTGTATATGGATGCTTTCTAAAGACTGCCTGTTAAACATGGAAAACTCATCACACATATTCACTGCTAATCCCATCAAAATTCCACTAAAATGTTCGTTAAAAGATTTTTAGAAAGCAGAAACCTGAAAGTACAACAAAACGGGAGAGGCAAATGCAACAACACAACATTGGAAACCAGAAAGCATTTGAATGGTCATTGACTTTGAGTTGTTCTGCAGACCCAAGATAACTTTAACTAGCCATGGGGGTGGGGGTGGGGCAGCTCCAGACACAGTCATGTTATAGGAAAAACTTAGGAATTGAAGGTAACAGGTAAAGCTGACAGGTGATGCTGTACACAGGTGTCCTGTTTGAAAGTCTCTTAGATCATATCCTACACTCTACAATGTTGTTTACTCTTTTTTACCCTTCACAGCCAGACTGAAAATTTACTTTTGGGAGGTTGGCAGATTCACTTTAATCCCAAGAAATACTATTCTATTTGAGAATAGAGTATGATATTGAAAACAGGAGGATTTAGTGAAAGACAGTATATTAGATGATGATGTCTCTGGTTCCCATGTTTCACTAGGTTCTGAATATTGACAGTCGGGTTTACAGCCCAGAGGAAGAGATGAGAGCAGGACTGGAAACAATAGCCTGCTGTCTGTTTTTATAAAGTTTTACTGTAAAACCACATCCTTCTTTTGTCTGTGGTCTATGGCTGTTTCTTGCTACAATAGTAAAGTTGAATACTTATGGCAAAGGCTATATAGCTGATAAAGCATAAAATATTTGCTATCTTGCCTTTTATAGAAAAAGTTTTCTGACTTTTGGACTAACAACTCATTTCAAGGGAACTGACTTGGTCAAGACAAAATCTATAGATTTAGCGTGTCCAAATAAAATGTCCAGGCAAGTTTGTCCTACAGCAAGGCCACCAGTCCATAAAGCCAACTATGCAAATAGGCTTGGTGAGAGTTTGCAGTGCTTCACCTTTCGTTAAATATAAAGGAACAACCGAGGATTATCAGACATTGAAGTGAAGCCTCTAACATAAAAGACAAAAACTGAGGGGTGGGGGGAGGGATAAATAAATTAAAATAAACTGAATCAATAAAGATAGCACAAGAAAACTCCAAAATAAAGAAAAAAATTTAAATATATCTATACATATATTGAAATATCCTTATAATCTAAATTGCATCCTTTAAAGACGAACAGGCCATACATTAAAGGTGCTCAGATAAGCCCTGGCTGGTTTGGCTTAGCAGTTAGAGCATCAGCTCTCCGACCAAAGAGTCACAGGTTTGATTCCAGTCAAGGGCATGTACCTCAGTTGCAGTTAGATCCCCAGCCCTTCAGGGTCCTGTGGGAGGCAACCAGTGGATGTTTCTCTCTCTCTCTCTCTCCCTTCCACTCTGTCTGAAATAGATGGAAAAATATCCTTGGGTAAGGATTTTTTTAAAAAAGCACTCAGATAACAAGAATTTTCCTAAAAAGAGGTATACAAATATACAATAACAGAAAAAAAGATCAGAAGAATTTCTAGAAGGTAATTTTTTTTTAAACCTAGAAAGTAGAATATCAAAGAAAGTATCAAATAACTAATTCCAGAAAGTTCCTAAAATAGAAATACTGATGTTTCCAAACTAAGAAGAGAAACTGCATGTTCACCACAATGTAGGAAAATATTCATATTTTTTCTGGGATTCTGATACAATAACTGCTACTCGGCAAGCTGCAGTCTTTCAAACAGCAGAATTTATATAATATAAATTTTGAAAAAATCACTACTATACATGGTCAGTACAACTAGTTTTTGTTCTAGTAACTGTAATAACCTGCTCCTATCACTTTGTCCTGATTAAATAAACCAAAGGCCAACTATGAAGCTTTCAGAGGCAACCTGAGGAAGTACCAGCTGGCCTGATACTCCTCTAAATGAATGTGTCCTCTAAACAAATTTGTTAGTTTTTAGAACTTAGATAATAGAATGAATAGCAGGATAGATGTGTGCTGACCCAGTTCACCCAGTTCCCTTCCACCTCAGCTCCCTCCCACCTCCATTCCCTCCTGCTTATTGCTAACTGCCTCCGCTTCTGTGCACACAGCTTGCTTGCTCTGCTGAACTCTTGAATGACCCCTGTCCTATATAAGCAACCCTCCTCCTGAGCTCGGGGCTGCAGTTCTCCTCTGTGTAGGTTGGCTGCAGTCCCTGCGCAGGTAATAAAGCTCCTAATATTCAAAATTTCTTTGTGTCCAAAGTGAGGTTGACTCTCCTGGGTCACAGCATGTGGAGGCCCCAGCGAGATCACTGCGAAGTCCCCCTCCCTTTGGGGTAGACCTCCTTGGACCAGGCGAAGGAAGCCTCCATACCCTTCACCTCAAATTGGCTTTCGATTTGACCACGAGCTTTTTAAATCTGTCCCGGGATGGCTGGAGGTAAGGGAAACCCCATCCCTTTCCGACTGCTTTCGGTTGTTCCCTGAGGGCTGTATCGGGTGCTGGGCAGGCGGGATGCTGCAGAACTGCCTCACCCCGGTCGAGACGGGATGCCTTCCCAGCTTTATGGTTTCGGATCAGCTTGCGGATTCAGCTGGTGTTTGAATGAAAGTGGGCGCTCATTGTCTGTTATTGTCCGTCCTTGTGTTGTTACTGTCATGTGCCAGCTACTTTTCTTTCCTACAGAAGGGGAAGCCAACTTGAAGGCCCAAACCCCGCTCCAGTGCCTGCTCAGTAACTTCTCTGATTTCTCTAAGGCTCCTGTGACTATGAAAAGCCTGCCGACCCTGGTTTCCTGAGAGCACTCTGTGAACTTGAATGGCCTGCCTAAGGAGTTAATTGGCCACCCGAAGGTAGTTTCAATTTGCAATTGGCTTTTATGGTCCATCAGAAAATATGCAGGAGCCCTGGTCACCTGGGACAAATGCCATATATTGATATTTGGATTGACATAACGACTGACAAACCCAATTCTATTAAGGAATGTCAGTGTCCAGAAGTTCGAATAAAAGGAAAAACAGTTTTGTTAACAATGCCTCAGCCTGCCCTGAAGGACAGTAACTCCTCCCAGCCCCCAGAGGAAATTCTATCCCGTCCTTCAGGAGCCCCCCTGAGGCTATACTAAAATGTTAATTAACCTGAGTTTGCCTACTTTGGGTTCTTATTACAGAAAATCTAGAAGATAAATTTGGATTTGTTAATGATCTATTGATTCAAAAAATGTCTATTGAAAATATGAATATATTTGCCAATCAGAGGAATGTTAATTACATGTACTTGTCAAAAAAAATTCAACATTTCTAAAAGTTAAAAGTTCAGATTAAGTTAGAAAAAATTTATATGGTTTCGATAAAATAATGTAAGATATGGAAATATATATATATTCTTTAAAAGAAAATTGTTCTAAAACTGGTTATTTCTGAATGGATAAAAAGGTTTATGAAAGTTAAAAGATTTGTTAAGAGAAATCTTAGAAGGAAATCATAAATAAAATAAATAATAAATTTAATAAGATACATGAATCTAAAATAAATTAATATAGAATTTATTCGGTTCTTTTTCAACCTGTTAAAAGGAAAAAGTTTTTCCCAATATTTGCCTGGGAAACAAAAGTTATATATATTATTGAAATGGTTTTATGTTATGTTAATCAAGTACTTGATTACTTAAAGAACCATTTTCTTAATTATAGGAACTGAAGTTTCACTGACCTATGTTTATGTTTAACATCTGTTGTTGTCACTTTAAATGAATAAATAATTGAATACTATTTAATAATAATACTACTATATAATCTTTTGGTCAAATATGTTTGGCCACCTTTCCAGGATTTAAATTTTAAAAATCTTTTTCTTGACCTGGAATCAGTTTTGAGTCATTCCAATAGGACCTGGAATTCCTCAGAGATTTGTCTTCTCTTCTTATGAAAGGAAATCAAATCAATGCATATCCTCATACGTCATGTGGATTGATGAGCTGCTGGGGTAGCTGTAAAGCAACTTTATCACTTTGATAAAGAATTTGAACTTGCAACAAATATATATATATATATATGTATATATATATATATATACACATACACACACATATATATATACACTGGTTTTTAGGGGAATCAAATCTTTGATTCTTGTTGTTCATCTAATAGGAACCTTTGATCTAATAGGAACCTTTGGCAATGAGAGGCCAGCACTAATAATTTGACAGATTGGACCCTCTCTCTTACGAAAGCTATTAATTTGTTTATAATTATAGTCTATATGTCAGCCCTAGAAATAGGAGTGGGAGGGGTCTCTAGGGCAGAGAGAAGAGTAGTGAGCTGACAGCTCAACCGAGACAATGACAATTTACCCTGGGTCCTAATAACACCTGAAGGGACTTGGTTTGTATATATCTTTGGATTTATCCACTGCCTAACATCCTTATTAGACCACTGGATAGTCATAATCAGAAAAATTAGAGTCCCGATAAATGTAAGAGTCTTATTTTTAAGGGATCTGGTGAGGCCTGCACCGTCCATTTTGGTTTTTCTGCCTTCAGCTAGGAATGGTGCAGCCAGACAGGGACGCCGTTGACCTTGTCAGTAATTGGTGCAGGCAGGATGACAGTGTATGGTCCCTTCCAGGCTGGAGTTAGTCCCTGGGTGGTGAATCTCTTTATTTATATTGAGTCCCTGGGCTGGAAAGGGTGCACAGGGTTTGAGGTGGGCACAGGCAGGGCATCGCAGATGTGTTTATGGACGGCCTTCTGGGCAGACTGCAGGACCTGCAAGAACTGTAAGAGGGTGAGAGGGAGCTGAGTGTTCCAGTTTTCACCGGTTTCTAAAGTCCTGTTCATGTGGTTTACCTGCCTGGAACTCTGTGGGCAGTAAGCACAGTGGAGCTTCTAATTTAAATTTAATCCCTTAGAGGCATCTTGTGATATCTTTGCTATCAAGACAAGGTCATTGTCTGATCTAAGGGTCAGGAGTAGCCTAAATCTGTTATTCCCTTTAATATATCCTAGACTGTTATTCTATTATTAGAGGCAAGTTCTCCCTCTCTCAGTGTCTTATTTTCTTTCCTTCTTGAGTATTCCTCCAATGTCCTGTCTCCCTGTAATATGTATGTCCCTTTCTATTATCTTTCCTTATCTTTTTATTTCCTCTTCATAATCCTTCTCTTTTTATTTCTTCCCTCTCTATAATTCTTCTTCAGCTTGCTGATAGACCCTCTATGACTTACATAATCCTTCTTCAACTTACATAGACTCTCTGCGACTTTTCTATTTCTTCCCCTGACATGAACTTAAGAGCTTGTTCAATCTATCTGCTGTCTGCACATTCCCCAGCTTTTCTTCTCTTCCTTTATAATTAGACCTATATATTCCTGCTTCCTTCCACCTTCTCTTTTTTCCTGTGACCTTA
Source organism: Molossus alvarezi (assembly GCA_037176705.1). Classification (NCBI taxonomy): domain Eukaryota; kingdom Metazoa; phylum Chordata; class Mammalia; order Chiroptera; family Molossidae; genus Molossus; species Molossus alvarezi. The sequence continues at coordinate 26,231,032 of CM073906.1, forward strand.
CTGGACATTGTCTGCCTCTCAGGAGTTCAGTGAGCTTGGTGTACCTAAGTGGGTAGTCTGCAGAATATGAAAAATGTACAAGTTTCAAGAATAAAGTGAAAATGAATTTCTTTCAAAAAATGAAAACAAAATATAATTTATTTTGATATCTGCATACCTGTTATTTTTTAAATAATTGCTAAAACATTTATTTATGGTTCCTGTATTTAAAAAAAAATAATATGGGCTCAGTATCATTATGCAAACCATTGATTAAAAATTCATCAACTGTTAGCTTCTTCTTTTTCCAGTTCATGGGCATGATTAGTATATATTTAGATTATATTCTTTTGTTTTCTTTTAGGTAAATTTTTATTGAAGTACAATATACCAACAGAAGAGCACAAAAATCATAATCATATAATGATCTGGATAATTATATACAAAGTGAGGCCACTCATATAATCAGTGCTCAAATTAAGAGAGCATGTTGCTAATATTGAAAGAATCTATCCAACAGGAAGATATAACCTTGATAAACATATATGCACCCAATATAGGAGCACCAAAATATATTAAAAATCTTCTGAAGGACTTCAAAGGAGAAATAGACAACAATACAATCATAGCAGGGGACATCAAAACCCCGTTGACACCGCTGGATAGATCCTCTAGACAAAAAATCAGTGAGGAAACAGAGACTCTAAATGAAGCACTAGACCAAATGGATTTAATAGATAACTACAGAGAATTACACCCCAACACTACAGAATTCACATTCTTCTCAAGTGCACATGGGACAGTCTCAAAGATGGACCACATGTTAGGACACAAACTAAGTCTCTACAAGTTCAAGAAGATTGAAATCATATCAAGCATCTCAGATCACAATGGCATGAAACTAGAAATCAATTGTAACAAGAACATGCAGACATTTGAACACATGGAAGCTAAATAGCATGTTATTAAACAATGAATGGGTTACCAAGGAGATCAAGAAAGAAATTAAAAACTTCCTGGCAACCAATGAAAATGAAGACACAACAACACAAAATCTATGGGATGCAGCGAAAGCAGTTCTGAGAGGGAAGTTTATAGCACTACATGCCTACCTCAAAAAACAAGAAAAATTTCTAATTGACTGTCTAACCTCACAACTTAAAGAATTAGAAAGGAAACAAAAAGAAAACCTCAGAACAAGTATAAGGAAGGAAATAGTAAAGATCAGAGCAGAAATAAATGACATAGAGACCAAAAAAAAAAAAAAACAATTCAAATGATCAATGAAACAAATAACTGGTTTATCAAAAAGATAAACAAGATCCATGGACCCTTAGCTAGACTCACCAAGAAACAAAGAGAGAGAACCCAAATGCACAAAATCAGAAATGAAAGAGGAGAAGTAACAACTGACACCACAGAAATACCAAAGGTCGTTAACAGCTACTATGAACAATTATATGGCAAAAAATTTGACAATCTAAGCAAAATGGACAAATTTCTAGAAACACACAGTCTCCCAAAACTGGACCGGGAAGAGATAGAAAACTTAAACAGACCAATAACAACTAAAGAAATTGAAGAGGTAATCAAGACTCTCCCAGCAAACAAAAACCCAGGCCTAGATGGCTTCACGGGGGAGTTTTATCGAACATTCAAAGAACAACTAACACCCATTCTCCTCCAACTATTTCAAAAAATTCAAGAAAAAGGAAGACTTCCAAACTTGTTTTATGACACCAGCATAATTCTAATTCCAAAACCAGAAAAAGACAATACAAAGAAAGAAAACTCAGGCCAATATCCCTGATGAACATAGATGCCAAAATTCTGAACAAAATACAAGCAAATCGGATCCAGCAACACATCAAAAAAATTATTCACCATGACCAAGTGGGATTCATCCCAGGGATGCAAGGCTGGTACAATATTTGCAAATCAATAAATGTGATACACCACATAAACAAAACGAAGAATAAAAACCACATGATCATATCCATAGACACTGAAAAAGTATTCAACAAAATCCAGCATCCATTGAAGATAATTATTTTCAAGAATAAATTTGTTAGAAATTAGTTGAGTAAAAATGTAGTATTTCTCCATCCTCAGTATTCCTTCATGAATGTCTCAGGGATACTGGGGACTCAAGGTTCAGAATGTTGAATTAAGTAGTGTCGAGTGTCATTTACGTTCTACTTCTGATAGATAAGCTTATGAATGACAAACTATTGAATTTAATTATTAGTTATTAGGTGGGAGAGAATTTGGACAAGCCATTGCTTTCTTCCCACTTCCAAAATCATGTTATGCAATACACTCAGACATTCCTAAAATTCCCCTTTTCCTCACCATTTGCCTTCAAAGGAACAGTATATTTTGCAACTGTTATTTGAGTAGGGTAATGCAATTAACAATTTTAATTCTTGTTTAAATTAGCATTCAACTGGTTATCTAGTCATGGGCCAAGAAACTAAAGAAGAAAGCCACAGGCCAGGGAACTTGGAGTGGAGATACGTGAGTATGGGCTGGACTGCAGGAGGGGTGCACGGAGCACATGCATCCTAAGGAGCAGAGGGCACCCACATGGCCCGGCACCTACGAGAATAGTGAATGGACAGGGCGTATTGGATAGTGGATAAGCAGGGGCTACAAACACATTGTTCCTATGCACAGCCAACCAGTGGAGAATCCAGAAATCAATTCCTGCTTCTGGACATGAAATTGTGGGCCCTATAAGAGATAAGATTTGTTTTACTGTGTGTGTGTGTGTACAACCTAAAGACTTTAAAAAGAATTTTAATTACATATTTAATATATAAATGCACTCTTCTTATAAAATCAGCTATTACACATAAAACAAAAGTGTCTTTTATCACCATCCACATTCCAATTTCTTCCCTATACATGGATGTACCAATGGAGAGTATACATCCAGACTTTTTCTATTTTAGTTATATTTGGTTTATGAGTTTATTTTTATATCATATACAATTTAAATTATTTTTATTTTAACAATATAATTTTGATATATTCCCATGTTAGCACACATATCTACTCTCCTTAGCTATTAGATATTGACATGTTATAATTTACATAAGCATTTCTTTTTTAGTGGACACTTGTTGTTTTTTAATATATTTACCATTATAAACAATGCAATAACAAATATGTTTTGAAAACTCTCTTAAACTCATGTGCTGTGTTTTTATATAAACTGATAAGTAGAGTTGCTGGGACTTAGTCTGTATGTATATATGCATGTGCACGCGCATGTGTGTGTGTGTGTGTGTGTGTGTATCATAAGAGATGCTGCTAAATTGCTTCCTAAATGTATAGATTTATACTTCCACCGACAGTGGATTAGAGTTCCAACTTCCCATACCCTTACCAACATCTGACTTTATGGTCTGAAAGGACTCCAGTGCTTTATTTCTGTAGTCAGTCATTTCTGAAAGAGCTGCGGAACTAAGTTAAAGTAATTCCTATGCAAGAATTCCACGGTCTTCTTTTTCCAGATGCACAGGTTCTCTTATGTATGTTCATCAAAGGTTAAAAAGAGCTAAGGATGCTATCAACCAACTAAAAGCTAATATTCTGATCTCTAGTTTTCAGTCTGAAAAGAGAAAGTGGAGGAGAGAGTAAGAAGAAGACACTGAAGGAGGGAGTGACAGACATAAATGACAAGGAAAGAAACTCACATTTCTTAAATAAGTGCAGTTATAGAGCAGGGTGTATGGTAGGTGTTCTGCTAGGTGGAGAAAGAACGTAGAAAAGATGGTCCCTCCCCTAAAGAAGCTCTCAATCTAAAGAGATAATCAATTGATATTTATATGTAAATATGATAGGTGTTAGCATGAAGGAGCTGTGGGAACACAGGAAGGGGCACCTGACCCAGCTAAGAATCCTGGCCCTGCTCTCTGACGAGGAGGGCACAAAGAGGTGTCAGTTGAGAGAACTACCATGTGTACCAAGGCAGATGCTACACTGGGATTTATTATCTACACTGAAATCTGGATACTGCATAACAGAGTAGCTATTCTCATAGCTCATGCAACGGAGCAGCCTTATAACTCAGACAACTTCTTAATAGTTCTTGTGTGACTTGGATGGGATTCAACATGGTCCTTCCTTCTTATGAAATCTATACTCTAAAGTGCATTTGATGAAGAAGGTCCTCATATCTTTAAAACATTGAGAAAGGAAAAATGGCTTCTGTAAATAAGTACTAAAATTATAAAAGAGGCAAATAAGAATATTTTAAAAGTCAGCCCTGGCCGGTTTGGCTCAGCGGTTAGAGCGTCGACCTGCGGTCCTGAGAGACCCGGGTTCGGTTCCCGCTAAGGGCGCGTACCTCGGTTGCAGTTTGTCCCCGGCCCTGGTCGGTTGTGCGGGTGGCAACCACTCGATGTGTCCCTTTCACATCGATGTTTCTCTCTCTCTCTCTCTCTCTCTCTCTCTCTCTCTCTCTCTCTCTCCTTCCCACTCTACCTGAACAAAAAAAAAAATGGGAAAATGTCCTCGGGTGAGGAAAAAAAAAAAAAAAAATTAAAAGTCATTTTTGGGGTGTGGGGGTTAATCCTAGGAAAAGCAAAGAGGGATATGTGTAAGGGTATTACGGCTATCTGTGGAAGTGGACTGTAAAAACACCAGGAGCCCCCAGAGATGACGAGAGCAGGGTGGTGTGAATGTACTCACTTTTACACAGAGCCTTTGCCCACTGCAAACCTCTGGGTACATCTGCAAAATTAAAAACAGCAATATGATCAGCACACTGAAAAAAAACAAACCAAACAACAACAGCAAACAAACAAACAAAAAACAGCTATAACTAGATAGTGCCCCAAACTTAAACTCTGAACATTCTCTGAGAAATACATGTTCCTAGTGAACAGCAGACTGAGCCAGTTATTGCAACATATCCAATCCTTTGAACCAGCACAGATATGGTATTTCATGGTGCAGAGCTTTGACTAGGAATGTCCTTTCCCATGCAGAACTTGCCTCTAATGATTTCTTTTTTTTTTTTTTTTTTATCCTCACCCGAGGACATTTTTCCACTTTTTGTTCAGGTAGAGTGGGGGGGGGGGTAAGAGAGGAACAGAGAGAGAGAGAGAGAAACATCCACGTGAAAGGGACACATCGAGTGGCTGCCACCCACACAACCGATCAGGGCCGTGGACAAACTGCAACCGAGGCACGTGCCCTTAGCGGGAACCGAACCTAGGTCTCTCAGGACCGCAGGCCGATGCTCTAACCGCTGAGCCAAACCGGCCAGGGCAGCCTCTAATGATTTCTAAGTTTGGCAGAGCTCTTAATAAAATAAGTGTCTTCCTTCGTTGGGAGAATGAAACAGTGCTTTCCATTGGCAACCAAAAGCCCTTGGGGGTGAGGCTGTTCCATTCCCTTTGTGAAGCAGCCATGGAAGAAGGGGTTTCAAAGACCAGCTGCTGCCACAGAGCTGGAGCTAGCCCGCCCTCTGCTCTCCTCTTCCCATCTCTCTCTGCCAGCAACCTGTCATGGAGGGCTCTAGGATTTCTGGAAGGCTCTTTCTCCCAGCTCACTATATCTAGTGAAGCTCATTTCCACTTTAAATTCTCTGTACTTGAATAAAATTCAATCCCAGCTCTCAGTCATGTTCCAGTCTTAAGTGGCTTGGTTTGTTTCATAGCTATTCACACACAAGTGCTGGGGGAACTAATGAAAGGATTGCTGAGAGGAAGTACCTCCCCAGCGGCTCCCACTTGCTCCTGAGAGAGAGGTACACTGTAGGGTACACGGGGCTCGAGTGTCACTTGTCGTTCCAACCAATAATGACCTATTTGCTCTCAGTACGGGAACAGGAATGATCTCTGCCCACATTTACCGTGGAAACAACCAAAAGCATATGTTCTTGCAACAAAAATACATCCTGTCACTTCTACTTTCGGTAATAGTTGTAAAACAAGTTTGGAACCTAGCTGAGTCAGAAAACAAACTGCTTAGATGCAAAATAATTGGCCTATTGATGTTTCATCCTCATAAGTTAACATGTAAATATTCAAAATGCTTCAATCTTGGTGAATGTAGATGATTTATTTTTAATTAAGAACACGGATTGCCCCAGAAGTATGCTTGGTGGACGTCCAGGGAGACGTTTTCCGCGGGGGGCCCTGCAGATGGAAACCGTGGTTGGCTCTGGGCTCTCAGCTTTCTTGTGTCCTGCTCTCAGGTCTCTGGATCATCGCACACGCTGATGCTCCCTGCATCATGCGTCTGCAGTGCCGGACACAGCTAGATACAAGTGCAGGCTGAGACAGGTGCGAATGACGTTCAGTGCCTATGTAAGGATTGAAAGGACACTTCTCTCTCACAGTTGTTCTTCAGAGAGTAATTGTGATTCTCACTCACTCCAGTTTCCATAGGTTGCTCCCTGCACCACGTTGCAGACTGTGAGACAATCACGACTGAAACGGTGCACGAATGTACAACCTGGAGGCCGCTTACTGTTTCAACTCAGCGCTTTCCCTATTCTTTTACATTTTCTCCTTTATGCCATTTGTATACATGCCTCTGTCTTCTATCCAGTTTCCAGTCCCGAGACACCTAGGTCATATTTTTTACATCTTTATATAACTTCCAACTTGGCCCCTCATCATTAATAGTTGTAATAATTGTAATCACTAATAGTTCATTAAATATTTGTTGGAAACAAAAATAGATGCTAGGCTTCCCAAAGTGAACTACATAATGTGATCATAAACAGTAAGTAAATTAACCTCTTTATCTTAAAAAAAAGCATAATTATTTATGGTTATTATTAAAATCACATAACATATCATATCTATAACTAACAATGCTTTTATGACAAGCTAAAATGAGAATAAATATTCAAAGAATAAATTTTAAAAATATTTTTAAAATACTGATAGTTTTATGGGAATATGGCAAAAATTGTGACACTGGTGTATTTGAAAAGAAATGATATGAAGAAACTAAGGGATCCATGACTAACCAGTATATATGATTATCACTGAGTTTTAGTGGGAAAAAACAAAATGTTGCATGTCAGTTTCAGAGCAAGGAGTAGAACCCAGGACTCTTAAATGATGTTAGGAGTTTGAGCCTGTAACTATTCTAAGTCTTGACTTTCTCATCTAAAAATTCAGCTCATTGGACTAAAGTAGATAGTTTCTCCTGTGCCTGTTCATCCCAACATAAGTCAAAGAAGTACATAAAGATGTCTGTGTGCACTTTAAAAAGCCATCATTGCTTTGTCTTTTCTCTGAGGAATTTCTCTTTGTGCACTCCCAATTTATACAATATGGCTCTGCTCCAAATTGCTGCCAAGCATAATACTATCTGTGTTTTTATTATATAGGCCAGAATGTGAATATAAACCTAATTTTGGGCTCTGACAAGTCAGATATCGATATGCTATGGCTCCCCTGGTAGTAATTCAAACTAGTTTCAAGGTCCTTCCAGAGTATATGAGAGTAGGTGCTTGATACATTTTTTTTTTTACTTGTAGAAATTAAAATTTTAGATAATATTATTCTCTTGGTAAACAACACATTTTATATGCCATTTTATGCTCCCATATGTTAGTCAGGATGATATCTTTCTATTAAGGACTACTTGAGCCCTGCTTCATCAATAAACACGGATTTATGTTGCTTCCATAAACACTAACGTAGCAAATTCCTTTAAATAAAGCTTATGGTAAATATAATTAAATTACAGATTTAAAGCATTTACTTATAAAGATACCATGTTCCTGGAAGCCCATGTGAAATATAACTATTGATAATTAATAGATATTTCCCATTAGGTACACACTCACCAGCCTATATTTCTGCCTATTCCTGAAGTTGATAGTCTCTGTTTTCTTATATATAACTTTTAGAAAGTGAGACTTCTAAAATGAAACTCTATATATGGCCCTGGCTGGTTTAGCTCAGCAGTTAGAGTGTCAGCCTGTGGTCCAGAGAGACCCGGGTTCGGTTCCCACTAAGGGAGCATACCTCGGTGGCAGTTTGTCCCCAGCCCTGGTTGGTCGTGCAGGTGGCAGCCACTCCATGTGCCCCTTTCACGTCAGTATTTCTCTCTCTCTCTCTCTCTCTCTCTCTCTCTCTCCCTCCCACTCTAGCTGAACAAAAAATAAAAAAATGTCCTCAGGTGAGGATAAAAAAAAGAAAGAAAGAAAAGAAACTACATATGTGTCTCTTAAGTTTTCATCTTCTTTGACTTTCACTTGCTTAACATGTCACTCTGGGGTTCTGTCGGTAAGGGTGATTTCAGAAAGGTACATTTCTTGCTACATTTCAGGTCTGTTTAAACCCTAAATTTAATAAGACAATTTTATTTCATTTCTTCATGAAACTACATGAAACAGAACAGTCTAATATGAAACGTAATTGCTTTAGTAATACTTGAAGCTGTCTTTGAAGAATGGTGTTTGAAGATCTCAGTGGGACATTAATTCAGTTGAAATTGTATCTCTCAGGTCAGCCCCTAACTTGCCCGTTTTTCCTTAGTGATATAGTATGACACCATGGAAGTATGTTTATAATCAAATGTACTCCCCTAAGCAGATGATACAGAAAATCTTTTATTCACCCAGGTCAAATGGCATGAGCAAAATGCCTTATTAGATGAAATGTTCCCAAGTACTCAGTGGAGTAATACAAATCTGTTTATCTGGAACTGCACTCAACAGTGTAAACCCTTCTCTGAGTTCATGGCTAACACTCTAAAAAAGAAGGTCACACTGCTAAAGGGAAAAGAAGATGAAAAAGAATAAGCAGTTCAGTTCCTTTGGAGCAATGAGCATGACTCCATATAACCTAGCAAAACCATCAGCTAAACACCCATGTCTTTCCTAAGCAACTAATGATGACTGCACAGCATTAGTAGGTCATTTGGAAATTCTTCCTTGAGGATTCAAAATATCAATTCATACCTTAGAACCCGTAGAGCAGGACCCCCAAATAGTAATTTAAAAAATTTTATTTAAGTGTCTTACTGTCGATTTTGCTTTGGCATCCCAATCATAGTCACAAGAAAAATATGCATTTATTTAGAGTCTATCATGAACCAGCTATTTCAATAAGCTTAATCACATACATTTTCTTATTGAATCTACTTAATAATGATTTTTTTTTAAAAAAACTGTTATTATTTATACTTTCCAAGTGAGGCAACTGAGACTCCATGAGATTAAGTTTTCCCAAAGTCACAGAAGTAATAGGTGGAGAAGTTGGATTTTAACCTAGACTAGCATGGCTCTAAGGCTCATGTTCTCTGTGCTAGGTCATGCTTCTCAAAATACGGGTTGAGTCATAAAAAAAGTGCTATTTTTATTCATCAAAGGCAACAGAACATAAACAACTACACTGAACCTAATACATTTGGAGTTGTTGAACTTTAGATGATGCAAGAGTAGGTTACCGGTCAACATAAGCATCAGGCTATAGATTCCACATCCTGATGAATGGAGCTATAAAATATTGTGGCTTTTTTCCCCCCAAACTGCTAGTGTAGTTCCCAAAGAGATATCATCTTAATTTATTATGAAACAATTTGGACAGATAGAAATATATTAATCTATTTACCTGGAATGTAGTGTTAGTATTGGCATTTTATGAAACACAAATATATACATAAACAAATTCATATACATAGATATATATACATGCATGCATGACATATACACACTATATATGCATGTGCATATATATAAAGTGTGTATGTGTATTAAATCAGATGTCTCTCTTCTGAATAAAGCATAGGACTCATTTTTTTTTATAAGTCTTATATTTGTTTTTAATTAATGTTATAGTTACAGTAATAATTATCTTAATTGACTTCCTTTGGCTAAAGACACTTTAAGATAAAAATTTTAGTTAGTCAAAATCATATGATTTATTTATGTATGTAATTTAACACCTAGATTTTCATGCATACTATAAATCAAACTCTCAATTGTTGTTTATACATAACCATATGATACATCGCATGTTTTCAAATGTTCTTTTGAACAATCTTTCTATATTTGTTACACTACTTTCCAAATAAATTTGTTAGATAGAATGTTAACAAATGTAGAATTGAGTTGTTACCTTTAGTTTCCAGAGGTTTTCTTGAGTGTTCTAATTTAAATTATACATTTAAATCAATCGAAGTAAAACAAATAATTTTATGTAATTGGGATTTTTTCACCTAAGAAATTTGGCCAATTACTTCAACATTGAAAATTTACTTCATCTTAAAAAGATTGGAGTATACATGCAATCATGAAGTTGTTCCATTTTCTGTTAGGGTTAGAAATAGTTGAGTATGGAGATACTTTGACAATGCAATTACAAAACAATACACGACAATTCAGAGCAGTTTTTTCTCATACAATGGTACCTTAAGTAATACAGAACTTAGTTATCTACAGAACTACAATTATCTTAGACATAATTAAGAACTGAGTGATGACAAGAGGGCTCTAAAATGTCATGACTTTGCACTGAAGTCCTGAGGCTCTTTCTGGTATATATTTTCTCTTGTTTTACCAAGGAATTCACTCAGCAAATAGGTTTTAAGCACAAATTCACGCCAAAGAGTTGCTGGGGATAGAATTGTGAAAATGCCAGACATGAGCCCATCCCCCTTGCTCTCAGGGACAGATGACACAGGCCAGGAAAAAGATTGTTAAAAGCACTGTGGTTTTGATTGGAAGCAGTGGAATGAGTCCATGATAGCCCAAGATTGAGTGTATAAGAATGTCATCAATTTCTTGATATTAATTTTGTATCCTGCTACTTTGCCAAATTTATTTATTAAGTCTAGAAGATTTTTGATGGAGTCTTGGGTGTTTCCTATGTATAGTATCATGTCATCTGCAAATAATGACAGTTTTACTTCCTCCTTTCCAATTTTAATCCCTTTTATTTTTTCTTCATGTCTAATTGCTGTGGCTAAGACTTCCAGTACTATGTTAAATAAGAGTGGTGAAAGTGGGCATTTCTGTCTTGTTCCCATTCTTAAGGAGAATGTTTTTAATCTTTGCCCATTGAGTATGATGTTTTCTGTAGGTTTATTATATATGGACTTTTTTATGTTGAGATATAATCGCTCTATTCCCACATTGCTGAGCGTTTTTATCAGAAATGGGTGCTGGATTATGTCGAATGCTTTTTCAGCATCTATTGAATATGATATGATTTTTATCTTTCATTTTGTTTATGTGGTGTATCAAATTTATTGATTTGCAAATATTGTACCAGCCTTGTATCCCTGGGATGAATCCCACTTGGTCATGGTGAATAACCCCTTGTGCCTCATCGACCAGACTTCACCTGGCTGGGCCAGCAGGTGCCCACTGAGACCCTGTCCCCATGAGGTGTCAAGCTCCCCTTCATGAAAAGGTGTGTTCCTGGGGGACCCCATGCCTGTGTGTGGGTTGGAAACACCTCTTGTTACAGGTGAAGCTGGGAGAGAAGCTTGGGGTGGCATGGGGGTAGAGAGAACTCCACACTGGAAGGCCAGCTCAGAGCAGGGAAGGGGCTGTGGGGCCATGAGGTCCCAACAGGACACCCTGCTGGTGGACACAGCCTGGGAGAACCTGCTAGCTGGGTGACCGCCGGGCCAAACAAGTGGACACCCAGGGTCCCAACATAGCAGCACCAAGGAAGCCAGCACTCAGGGCTGTACCCAACATGTGGGGGCAATATGAGATGACCCCACCCTTTCCACACCTCACCCTCAGCTCCAGATCCAGGTCCTTCTGGGTGTACCACAGCATGTCCACAATGGAAACCCCTGGGTCCAAGGACACATGGAGGGGCCCAGCACAGCCTAACATTGAGCCTGAAGAATCTTCAAGGCTGCCAAGGTGCAACAGCCTCTCTCCAGAAAGTCCCTCCAGGAGATACACCCTCCGGTGGGGCTGGGACAGGTGTGAGAACTACCTGGGGCGTCTGAGCTGCTCCAGGTCGGCCTGGGGCCTGGAACCTACAGGAGCTCATCAGCACCACTCCAGCACCCACACCGCGGGCTGCCCCTGATTTCTGTTCCCTGTGTGTCCCCAAACCCTCCTCACTGCTCCATGTTAAGGTTTCTCACAACATGTATATATTTTATTCTTGGTTTATTTTCAGAATCCTCTGCTCACTGGCCCGTACTCCACATGCTGGGGATGGTCTCCTGGTAACTTTGTGTCCGCAGGGTCACTGTCCTCTCGATTCTCCTCTGTCTTTTCTCTCAGTGTTCCCCTGAGGGGTCATGTGCTCTGCATTCTTGCGATATTATACCTCTTCGGTGTTCTTGCGATAATCCTCAAATTGTCTCCATTTTCAAGTTCTCAGGATGGTCTGCAGATTGTTTACAACTTCTTTATTCTCCAGGTATCTCCAGAGTCCTGCCTTTTTTTTTTTTTTTTTTTTTTTTTAGTATTTTTCACGTACCTTTTGATTTCTCTATTTCATGATTTCTCACAATATTTTTCTGATTCCTTCATGTTTTGCGTCCTCATAACAATCCTGGATGTGTCTGTTCTCTCTGTGTGTGTGCAGGCATATCCTGACTACTTTTTTCTGCATTTTCAGGAAATTTTCCTGATTCTCAGTGTTTTCAGTATTCTCCCAACATGGTCATGTTTTTTTCCTGTTTTTATGATCACGATGCTCTGCTGATTCTCTCCGTGCTGTGCATTGTGGATAATCTCCTTTTCCCACCGTGTTTGCATCTTCACCATTTTTTTACCATCACAAAGGGACCTGGATTTCTGGAAGAATGCCTGATGTCACATCCCTGGCCTTTCTTACTCACCTGAAGGTGAGCACAGGGAAGTATCATTGGGTAAAGGCAAGTCCCACCTGACGCATGTCTGAGCCTGTCCCCAAGGTCCTGGCAGGTATGGGCTCCAGACACATGAAGAAAGATGAGTCCTCCCAGGACACGGCATGCTGGGCTTTCTCTTCCTAGGCCTTGGGGCCTGGACCTGGGGCCTCGAGAGGACAGTGACAGAGTAGATTCAGACCTGGTTACAGTGTCTGATCTCTGTAAAATGGTAAGAAGTCTTAAATGTGACCCGTGAATCCATAAAAATTCTAGAAAAAACTGTACGCATCAAAATTTTGGACATCATACACAGCAGAATTTTCACTGATACATCACCTAAGGCAACAGAAACAAAGGAGAAAATGAACACATGGGACTACATCAAACTAAAAAGCTTCTGCACAGCAAAAGAAACAATCATTAAAATGGAAAGGCAACCCACTGTATGGGAGAGCATCATTGCCAATGATATATCAGATAAGGGATTAATTTCCAATATATATAGAGTGCTCATACAGCTCAACAAAAGGAAGACAAAGAACCCAATTAAAAAATGGGCAGAGGAGCTGAATAGACACCTCTCCAAACAGGACATACAAATGGCCAAGAGACATATGAAGAAATACTCAATATCACTAATCATCAGAGAGATGCAAATTAAAACAACAATGAGGTATCACCTCACACCTGTCAGAATGGCCGCCATCAACAAATCATCAAACAAGTGTTGGCGAGGGTGTGGAGAAAAGGGGACTCTAGTACACTGCTGGTGGGAATGCAGACTGGTGCAGCCACTATGGAAAACAATATGGTGCTACCTCAAAAAATTAAAAATTGAACTTCCATTTGACCCAGTGATCCCGCTTCTAGGAATATACCCTAAGAAACCTGAAACACCAATCAGGAGAAATATATGTACCCCATGTTCATAGCAGCACTATTTACAGTAGCTAAGATCTGGAAACAGCCCAAGTGTCCATCAGTAGACAAATGGATAAAAATGCTGTGGTACATATACACAATGGAGTATTCTGCAGCTGTAAGAAAGAAAGATCTCTTATCCTTTGAGACAACATGGAAGGTCCTGGAAAGTATTATCCTAAGTGAAATAAGCCAAGCAGAAAAAGACAAATACCACATGATCTCACTTATATACGGAATATAATAAACATAACAGTCTGAGGAATATGGTAGAGCCAGAAACATGGAAGTAGGGCACAGACTGACATCCCTCAGAAGAGGGGTGGGGGGGTGGGAAGAGATAAACCACAGAACTTATATGCATGTATGCATGACCAATGGACATGGACAACTAAGCCGGGGATGGGGCGGGGCAGGGGGTGGGGGAGATGGGGAGGAGGGTGTCAATGGGGTAAAAAAGGAGAAACATCTGTAACAAAAAAAATAAAAAAATTATAAAAAAAAAAAAAAAGAAGTCTAACACAGTGTCACTCGTTCCTGCACACCTCATTTTCCTCCTTTATTTTTCCTAATTCAGTTATAAAATAGTGTTGCTAAAGTTGTTTCTTTGTCTTGTCCCAGTATAATTAAGGGGTCTTTCTTGTTCTGACAGAATATCACACTGGTTTTCTCAATGGAATCACTGTGTCATGTTCCCGGCTTCCTGTAAGGTCTCTGGGGCCTTTCTCTGCTGGTCTCACTGGTGAACAGAGCTCCTTCAACCCTCACCAGTTTCTAAAGTTCTGTCTCTAGTTGAAGCTGAAAAGAACCAATTACCGGTTAAAGTAGTGATGAAACTTGGAAATAATGTGTCAATATTTGTAAGAGAGACATAACCTGTAATATCCTTAGGAGTCTGTTGGTTGATATAGAAACGTACTGAGTTGCCTAATGACCAAGAGTGCTGTTTACAGGCTGACTGAGAAAAGTAAATAAAAGAAAGAAAGATACACAATTGTAAAATAAAACAATATCAGAAACCTGAGGTGATTATTAAGCTTAGACTTATGCCCTGGTTAAAACTTCATTTTAAGGGGTATATCTTGGTGAGAATTACAATTTTTAAAAATAATTGCAAGTTTCTATTTTTAAATAATAAAAAGGCATACAATAGCACTCATCATTAGGGAAATGCAAAGCAAAACCACAATGAAGCATTACCTCACACCTGGAGAGCCTGTCATCAGAAAGGAAGAGATGAGAGGTGTGGAGGGTGTGGAGAGAAGAGGACCCTTGGTCACTGTTGATGGGAATGTCAATGTGTACAGCCACCACGGAGATTCCTCAAAAAATCAAAACTATAATACAGTATGGTCCAGCAGCCCCACTCTGGGTATATGCAAGGAATCGAATCAGGATCTCAATGAGAGAGCTGCGCTCCCGTGTTCATTGAGGCACATTCATGTAGCCAAGACATAGGAGCATCCTAAATGTCCATCAGTAGATGAATGGATTTCATAGCCTTCGGAATGGTCAGTGTCCTTATGGAGCCATCAGTTCACAGCCAGTGTAACCCACAGGCTGATGGCTTTCCCACTGCTCTGGGACACTGTGCAGCTAGACACAGATACAGGACCAGAGGAGCTCAGTTTTGGGGCAACAGTTGGGAGATAAATAGGAATATAATAAATACTTTTTATGTTAGATTGACTCTCATTGTTGACAAGATAGTCACTTAGAAATGTCCTATAAATTGAATTATATGAATTCATAAAGGTGATTGGTCAGGACAAGATTTAAAATAACAGGCATTTGCAATGACCTCACTACCCAGCTCCGTGGACATGGAAGTGGTGCTGTGGGCTTGGAGAGGGCAGAAACTCAAACTGGGAGGTGCCACGGGCAGTGGGATGCAGACTTCTGTCCACTGCCTGGGCAACGAGTCCCAGAGCTGGGGCTACTGGGACAACCCCTGGACAACCAATGCTCTTCTCATGGCTCTGGACACAGGCCTGAGTGCCCTCTGCTCTGCGTGCAACTGCTCAACCAGGTGAATCCTGAGCTGATGCCCCCACCATGGAGACCCATGCACTGGGGAGGAAGGGCCTCTCTCTGCCAGCTCCTTCCCCATCGCCAAGTGCTTAGTGCAAACAGATGGGGAGACAGGGCTGCTGAACAACTTGAGCCCTCTCTCCACTCTCTTCACCATGACCCAAGGCAGCATGAAGAAGGTTTCCCCTTGATGACATTGAGCAGTTTTCCAACAAGGATGACATGAAGGCTGCTCTGAGGAAAGTGGAGGAGACCCCTAGGAGATGAAGATGTCGTGATTGTCCCACAGCTTGCTGGCCCACCCCTGACGTCATCTCAATGCACTGCATGGTCCAGTCTGAGGAGGGAGAGGCCAGGTGCAGTGGTGTGCTGAGCTCCACTGGGAAGACTTTCAAAGAGGAGCTGCCGAGATCCTTCTGGACTAATCTGTCAACATCTGGGAGATGCGGTGTTCCTGTGGAACCATAACCTGCTGGCCCACTTCATTAATGCCTACCTGGTGGGTGAGAGCTTCAACCAGGCCCCAGCCATCTGGAGCTACACCAGTAGTGGTGCAGATGGCAGTGCGCACACTGACCTACCCTTCCTGTGGATCCAGTGAGCTCATGGTTGTGAACCACTGTGGCAGCTGGCAAGATTCTGCCCCTGCTCCCGTGTTCACATTCTGAATGCACTGCTGGGAGCACCTGAGTGGGCAGGGCCAGCTCTGACCAGCTCCAGCCTGCTCCTCCACTGGGTGTCGTCAGGATCATGCTTTCCCTGGAGTGACCTGAATCACTGAAAATGCCCTCAGCCTGGCTGCTGTGGGTAAGGCCCGATCATCTCCAACTTGTAAGATGTCGCCAACCCAGCGACACCTAGATGTGTTCCAGCCCAGCTGGGCTTGGGTGTCTACATTTGCTGTGTGTGTCCTGAAGCTGGGTAGGGTGGGAGTGAGGCCATGCAGAGAGCATTGGTCAACTGCTTACCTGGGGAAGGTGGGGTGGGGCTGGACAACTGGGGCAGAATCCCTGTACTTCCTGATTTGCTGAATCTGACTTGTGCGGGCTGCCGGAGAAGGGCTTGTGGATGTCCAGGTTGGATGGAAAAAGGGTCCTGGTCACATCCCACCCACTCACACCCCTCAGCCCAGCTTTCACCCTGCATCCCAGCTGGGAGCACCACTCTGCTCTTGTAAGGAGAATGTGACCCCCTTTCACAACCCACCCTCCTGTCCAGGCCTGTGCTAGGAAGCTGCTGCTAGGTTCTGCCTTTCTTTATCTTAACACTACTTTTCCGATACCAAGAGAGCATCTTCTGGATGGGAAGTCATGTGACCACTAAGAATGTGTACCCTCATCAAGTGCCCATCTGTGTACTGGGGACACCTCATGTGCAGGGTCAGGTTACCTGTGCAGTTGCAAACACCCAGAAGTTAGATCAGTGTTTCTTGTTCTACCCAGTTTAAAGTTTCTGATAAGATTTGAAACTTCCTCCCTCAAATAAATGTATTGATGGTGATTTGGGAAAAGATAACATAAAATAGGGAGCATCTGCACATAATTCATAACTGAGATCATGTAACAGTTTTGTTTGCACATCTACAGCTGAGGGAAATGTTTCTCTCCATTTTCAGAACTGACGTTTGCCTGTAGGGAAGCCTCACTAAGCAGCTGCCTCAGTTCCTTGGCTCTCCTTGCTCTTCCTTCTCTCTCTCATCCAGACCCCCAGTCATGTCTGCTCTGCCTGCCCCACATCCAGCCTCCATCTCTGCCCTGGGAGGCTGCCCAGAGTACTGCTGCCTTCTCTTCCTCCAGCCCTGCTGTCTGTGCAACTCAGTCCAGCCTGTCCCCGCCATCCTGCCTGGAGCAGGATGAGTGTGCATCATTGTGTACGGTGGTCAGACTACACATGAAAGGGAATAAAGTTTCTTTCTCCACTTCTCAAAAATACTTGACATGTCATGTTTGTGATTTTTATAGGTTTTTCTGTTTTCCCAGTTCTAGAACTAAGGGATTCTTCAAAACTCTATGATTCTCTCTACAGTGAGGATTGTCCTTCCCAACATCTGGGAGCCCTGTTCCTGACAGTGACTCTAATGAGTATATGTAGATTAGGTGGCTTTCCATGAAATGTCACTGTCATTTCAAATTGTCAGGATGCAGAATGTTGTCTGAAAAATGACAGCAAACTTTTCTCATGATGTTTAAAATCTCATGTCATGTGTTTTTTCTTTGTACTATTGTACTTCAAGGGTAAATCTGCTTAACTTTTTAAGTTTCTCTACTATTAAAAATGTTAATACTGCTTGTTCAGACTGTTGACTTTTACTGTGACATAATTTTTGTCTTTTTTTTAAACATTCATCTCCCTCTCTCTTTTTTTTTTTTGGTGATGGTGACTCTTGGTGTTTTATGCAAATTAGACACTTTATTAGAAAAAAAAAGTTTGGTAAATATTTTACAAATATGCACATTTACATTTTTAAAAATTTGGAAGTATTTACATTTGAAAAATATTGTTTTTTGTTTTTTTTTTATTCATTGTACTGAGTTTGCTTTAACAGCAAAAATCCGATGACTCATCAGCTGTTGTGCAGCATCAGAGCAGAGTCTGTTGACCTGCTCTGGTCTCTCCCTTCTCTTCCGGGAGCTGAGTGATGGCTCCATGGTGAGCGTCATGCTCCCTGAAATTACGACATCTGAACTAGGTACGATTGAACAGCAAGCCTGAATTCTGTGTATTCTCCCTTTGACTTGTAAGATTTGAGTCATGGCTGGTTTGTGTTAGTAACTGGTATGAAGTGTGTGCCCCCTGCTCCTCTGTGGCAGAACTGGGCCTGCGCCTCAGGGGTGAGGCCTCCACAGGTTACCGTTCAGGTGTGGAGAGGACTGGGAGACAGATAGGTGACAACAACACTTTATATGGGAAGATACTAGGAGCCATGGAGAAAACAGATCCAGCTGATGTGGCCAGAGAAGGATGGGGACTATGTGGGTTTTCCTTGGCCTGCACCCCTCCCCATGCCCTGCTCATGGTTGCTTTCAGCATCTGCTCCTATGGGACAGTTCCTTCCATGTCCCTGCCAAAGCCACTCCCAGCTTCCAGGAGCTATCTGAAAACCTTGGCCAGTGGCCTCAAAGCCAGCAGCATGGGTTGAGTCCTTCCCATGGCATCTCTGACCCACCCTCCTAACCCCCTTTCCACTTTCAAAAATACCTGGTGACCCTGCCCGGGCCCGGTGGCTAAGATAGTTGGAACATCGTCCCATATACAAAAAGGTTGTGGGTTTAATTCCTGGTCAGGGTACATACCTAGGCTGTGGGTTCAATCCCTAGTCGGGGCACATATGGAAGACAATTGATCAATGTTTCTTACATCAGTGGTTCTCTATCTGTCTCTCTCAAATCAATAAATATATCCTCAGGTAAGGGTTAAAAAACAACAACATGGTTACCATGGCCCACCTGGCTGAACTGAGATGGTTGCCAGGTTATCTCTATGACCTGTCTTACCACTGTGATCTGCTTTACCTCTGTGACCTGACCCAAAAGGGCTGGGCTGGGGCCTCTGCCTGGTGACTCTCCAGAAAACTTGGGGAAGAACTCCCCAAGATCTCATCATATGTAAACTCACACGTAGATGCTGAGTCAGAGCGGCCACGTGGAGAACCGAGGAAGCCACCCCAATGGAGCAGCAAGTGCCCCAAGAGTAGGAAGGGCCAGGCTGGCAGGTGCAGCAGGCAGGGGCTTGAAAATGTGTCAGAACCATCAAGAGTTCTAGGCAGGAGAATGACGTAATCTGATTTATAATTTCTTAAGATCACTCTGATTTGACATTTGAAATGAAACTTGAGATGTGCCTTGAGAGCACAGGTGGGATTTGGACAGACAAGGAGGATGAGAAATGTACAGAGACTGTGACCCAGACTGGAGGCAGGAGAGATGAAGGCCAGAGAACAGAGCACATGTCCCTCAGAAGCCAGTGAGTGAGAGGACAGGGAGGAGGACAAGGGGCCATCTATGGAGGGAGCAGGGCAGGAGTCACAGGGGACTCTCCCAAAGGGGGGTTGCATCAAACAGATGAGTGACCCTAACAGAAGCCTAAGCAGGGACACAGGGGATACCCCATTGTGGGAGCAGAATGAACAGGACAGAGCACCCTCCATGGAGAAGCAGGGCAGGTGCACAGGGGACCCTGGGAGTAGGCAGGTGTGGGGACAAAACATCCTCCATGGCAGTGACAGGCCAGGGAGACAGAGACCCTCCATGGAGAAGGCAGGACAGGAGGACAGGGAAACCTGCACACAGGAGGTAAGGCAGGGGGGACAAAAGACCACAAGAGAGGGCAGGGCAGGGGGATGGGATAAAGCAGGAAGAACTGCCCGGGGACCCTGAAAGTAGGTAGGGCATGGAGGACAAAAACCCTCCATGGCACCGGCAGGCTGTGGAGACAGAAGACCCTCCATGGAGAGGGCAGGGCGGGGGACCCTAGATAGCAGGGCAGAGCAGTAGAAACAGAGACCCTAAGGGGGCAAAATGGAGTCCGGCAACACTCCTTGGAGGGGGCAGAACACAAAACACTGAGCACCCTCCATGAAGGGATAGTACATGGGGACAAGGATTCTGGGAGTGGCCAGGGCATAGTGCACTGAAACCCTTCATTGGAGGGGCAGGCCAGGGAGACAGTAGATGCTTCATGGAGTGGGCAAAGCAGGGGAACAAGGCAGTTAGATCATAAGGGTGGAGCCCTCATAAATAGGATTAATACTTTTTTAAAAGAGACCCCAAGGGGATCACTTTATAAGTTATATAAATGATGTCTCACGACTATGTTGTACACCAAAACTAATATTAAAACTTTAAAAATTATTTAAAATAAAGTACTGTAATAAAAGAAATAGAAATGAAAATACAAATTAGAGTGATCTTTAGAAACTATAAATCCAGCCCTGGCCGGTTTGGCTCAGTGGTTAGAGAGTCAGCCTGCAGCCCAGAGAGACCTGGGTTCAGTTCCTGCTGAAGGCAGGTTCCTCAGTTGCAATTTGTTCTTGGCCCTGGTTGGGGTCGTGTGAGGGACAGCCACTTGATGTGTCCCCTTCACGTCGATGTTTCTCTCTTTCTCTCTTCCTCTCTCTCCCTCCCACTCTACCTAAAAATGGAAAAATATCCTCAGATGAAGATTAAAAAAAAGAACAAAACAACAACTATAAATCTAATCATGTCATTCTTGTGTCTAAAAGTCTCCATGGCCCCGCAGCGTTGAGCTGTCCAGACAGAATTGTTGTTGTGATGGTTACAATGCGGGGGGAGAGGAATGTCCTCTTCTTCCTCCCATTGCCTCCATCAGTGTTCTGGTGGCATGTGGCCCTGGTGCAGGGCAGAACTGTGCCTCCTGGAGAGTATGCTAAGCATTCACTGTGGCTGCTTAGTTCTAGTGTGGGAGCACACATAGAAAAATAAATCATTTTGAAGGCTTAATTGTTCCGATAGCATTTTCAGCCCACCTGAGTGAACTTCCTCCTCCCGCCTGCCCTTCCTGCTCCCCAGGCACCTGGCTCACCTAGTCCTGGAGGCAGGAGGCTGGGACTGTGCTGCCCAGGCCACCAGTAAACATGCATCCAATTGAATGTCTGAACAGAACTGCAGTTCTCTAAGGAAGGAAATGGAGGAAGGCATTGGCTAGGATCAACCTGCACAAGGGGCTAAACACTCTGTGACACAATGACAGGACTGCAGCTGCATGACCCTCCACACTCGCAGCCTCTGAGAACCCACAGACTCTCTGTGGAGCCCATGAACTCACATGGCTGATCTCAGACTATGAACTCAGGATAATTAAGTTGTTTTTTTTTTAATCCTCACCCAAGGACATTTTTCTATTTTTTGTTTGGATAGAGTGGGAGGGAGAGAGAAAAACATCAACATGAAAGGGACACATTGAGTGGCTGCCACCCACATGACCCAACCAGGGTCGGGGACAAACTGCAACCAAGGTACATGCCCTTAGCGGTCACCGAACCCAGGTCTCTATGGACCTCAGGCTGATGCTCTAACCGCTGAGCCAAATTGGCCAGGGCTGGACTCAGAACACTTTAAATACTGGGATGTGGCCTGTTTCAACTTTTTAATTCCAATCTTACAGAGAAAGTCAGATCTGGGTCCTTTGTACACTGCTGGTGTGACTGCTGTGGAAATAGCAGGCAGGTACCTCAGAAATACCACAGAACCACCATGTGACCCAGCAATCCCACTGCTGGGTGTTTACGCAAAAAACTGAAAACACGGTCTTTTTATTTATTTATATTTATTTATTTATTATTTATTTACTTATTTTATTCTCACCCAAGGACATTTTTGCATTTATCTTCAGATAGAGCAGGAGGGAGAGAGAGGGGAAGAGAAAGAAAGAAACATTGATGTGAGAGAGACACATCGACTGGCTGCCACTTGCATGATCCCAACTGGAGCCAGGCACAAACTACAACCAAGGTACGTGCTTTTAGCAGGAACCAAACCTGGGACTCTCTGGTCCATGGGCTGATGCTCTAACCGCTGAACAAAATACGCCAGGGCTGAAGACAGGGTCTTAAAGATATATGTGCACACCCATGTTCACAGCAGCATTATTCACAACAGCAAAAATGTAAGAGCAACACAAGTGTTCCATGGATAGATGAGGAGATAAACACATCGCGCCCCATCCACACAATGGAATATAATTCCTCCTCGAATGAAAGGACTTGTGGGAATCCAAGATGGCAGCAGAGTAGGTGGATGTTCCAGTGACCTTCTCCCAGGACCAAACTGAAATTGCAATTAAAATAGAGAACAAGCAACCTAAATAACCAACTGAAGACTGGCTGAAGAGAAGTCTTATAACAAAGGGTTTATAGAAGCAGCCACAGATATGAAGATGTAAAGAAGAGCAGAGATGTAAACAGACAGCTTGGGCTGTGTGGATCTGAGGTGAGGAACACTCCCTCCATCTGCCCTCAGCATGACAGGCACCTGACCCTCACAGGAGATCCACTAGCCCCACCCTCACAACTCCCTTGCCCTGCTGAACTCAACCTCCCAGCAGAATCCCAGACAGACTGAGTTGTGTGACTCTTGGACAAGGGCCATTTTTCCCTTGCACACCTGACTGGTACAGAGCCTTCCCTTCACATGGCCAAATCTTGGTCTGTTAGGGTCTGATAAACTTTGCTGGCCTCATCCTGATGACTCCGAGACTGTACTTCACCACAAAGGTGTGTGAGCACCCAGCAGGTGACAGCTAGACTTGGTATATCCTGGGACATCTGTTTGAGTGGCCTCAGATCCAACACTGACACTGAATTAGAATCTGTATCAATCTACTGAGCACTACTTGCCCCTACCTGGTGATTCACTGAGAACCTATCTCCTCTAACTCAAATACTGTCAGAGGCTCCTATACAACTAAGCCTGACAGGCAGCAGGCAGGTGGAGACAGGTGGAGGGTGGATCTTGCATTGCCTTGGGACCTTTGCTGACCTGCTCCTGGGCCTATACCAGAAGTCAGCCTTGGTGTGCTGCTTGTACCTTCCTGTGTTCACCCAGGCCCAGCAGAGGCAGCCACAAACTATCACTTTGTAGCTCCAAGCAGGTTGCCTAGGGCCGTTTGCAGGCAGCATCTGACATTTGTTAGCACCAGAGTTCCTCCAAGAGGCCCCAGAACCAATGCACCTAGTAGCCAGCTTCAGAAGACATCAGAGCAGGATCCCATTAGGTTTATAGGTGGCATATCTGAAGGGAGATCTTGACAGGCACCAGACCCTGCTGAATAGGTAAATGTGGTATCACGTCCTCCCACAACCACATCAAAATTACAACTAAACTACAGAACAACCATCATTCAAAACCGCCTGACATCAAGCTGAATGGAAGTCCTACAACTATGGAATTAAAGCAGCAGCCACATCCAGACTGGTAGGAGGGGCGGAAGGCCGGAGGGGCGGAGGGGCGGAAGGCCGGAGGGGCGGAGGGGCGGAGGGGCAGAGATGCGAGGGCTGGTGGCGAGATGGGCTGGTCCCACACCTACGTGTGGCTGATAAAAATCAGGAGGACACCTCGACAGGAAAGGTCCTCCCTGAGGACTGAGGGGGT
The DNA here is from genome assembly GCA_037176705.1 of Molossus alvarezi. NCBI lineage: Eukaryota > Metazoa > Chordata > Mammalia > Chiroptera > Molossidae > Molossus > Molossus alvarezi. The sequence goes on from CM073906.1 coordinate 26,254,881, forward strand.
CCCTGTCCCACACCAGGTGCCCCGCTCAGGGTTCCAGTGCCAGGAAGAGAATCCCCATAACTTCTGGCTGGAAAAAACAGCGGCAACTGAGGCTCAGGGAGGCTGAGGCGGCTGGAGCCCCAGGCAGCTCCTTAAAGGGCCCGCACACAAACTTAACGGACTCTCCCTCTGAGCTTGGAGGGGAGGCAGCTCGAGGGGCACCAGAGACATACAAGGAAGAACTGAGCTGTTTGGCACTGGAGCGAGGGCTGGAGAGGGGGCTTTCTTTGGGACAAACGTGCTGTCAGAGGCCTTTGTTCCTTTGGTGAGCCCTTCCCTGGGCAGCAGACAGTCCCCATATCTGGGACTCCAGCAACCTGGCTCACACTGGTAGCCCTGCCCTGGTGACTCCCTGAGGCCCCGCCCCGCCCCACCCAACTTTCAGGCCCACTCAAGGATTGGCCTGTCTTGGATTCTGCTTCAGGTTTTTCCTAAATTCTTTCAAACGAGCAGCATCTGGTCTCAGCTAGCCCCATACCGCTCATTAAGTAATACACTGAAACAAACACAGGGAGGCAGCCAAAATGAGGAGACAAAGAAACAGGTCCCAAATGAAAGAACAGAACAAAACCCCAGGAAAAGAACTAAGTGAAATGGAGATAAGCAACCTAACAGATGCTGAGTTCAAAATACTGCTTATAAGGATGCTCAATGAACTTAGTGAGAACCTCAGTGAACTTAGTGAGGGCCTCAAGAGCATAAAAAGGACCAGTCAGAAATGATGGATGCACAGTCAGAATTGAAGGAGGCATTAACTGAAATAAAGAATAATTTACACAGATTCAATAGTCAAGTAGGTAAAGCCAAGAAGCAAACCATCAATTTGGAATATAAAAAAGCAAAAATCACCCAATCAGAGCAGCAGAAAGAAAAAAGAATCCAAAAAAATGAGGATAGTGTAAGGAGCCTCTGGGACAACTTCAAGCGTGCCAACATTCGCATCTTGGGGGTGCCAGAAGGAGAAGAGCGAGAACAAGAAATCGAAAACCTGTTTGAAACAATAATGGCAGAAAACTTTTCTAACTTGGTGAAGGAAACAGACATACAAGTCCAGGAAACACAGAGAGTCCCAAACAAGATGAACCCCAAGAGGCCCACACCAAGACACATCATCATCAAAATGCAAAAGGTTCAAGACAAAGAGAGAATCTTAAAAACAGCAAGAGAAAAGCCATATAAAGAGTTTCCCAGACAAGAAAAAGTTAAAGGAGCTCATCACCACCAAACCGTTATTATATGAAATGATGAAGGGTCTTTTTGAAGAAAAAGATAAAATATCTGAACAAACAAAATGGCAATGAATACATATCTATCAACAATGGAATCTGCAAACAAAATGAACAGGTAGAACAGAAACATTCTCATAGATAGAGAGAACATTTTGTTGGTTGCCAGATGGGAGGGGGGTTGGGGGAATGGGTGAAACAGGTGAAGGGATTAAGAAGTACAAATTCATTGCAAAACTGACAAACCTCATAGGGAAAGGGGTTGGGGGGGGGGGGTGGGAAAAAATAAACCAAAGAACTTATATACATAACCAATGGACACAGACAATAGTGTGGGAAAAGGCGGGAGGGGGGCGGGAGTGGGGAGGAGGGGGTCAATGGGGGAAAAATGTGGAACATCTGTAATACATTCTATATTCAACAATAAAGATTAAAAAAAAAAAAGAAGTACAAATTGGTTGTTAGACTGACAAACCTCAAAAGGAAAGGGGTTTCGGGGATGGATAGAAATAAACCAAAGAACTTATATGTATATATGCATAACCAATGGATACAGACAACTGTGTGGGGAAAGGCAGCAGGGGGGCAAGAGAGAGGAGGAGAAGATCAATAGGGAAAAATGAGGAACATCTGTAATATATTCAACAATACAGATAAGTTTTTAAAAAAAGAAAAAAGAAAGAAATAAGAAAGATTAGAGCAGAGATCAATAAAATGGGGAATAGAAAAACTATATAAAAATCAACAAACTAAATTATTTTTTTTAACAAATAAAAAAATTTACAAACCTTTACTTACACTCAGAAAATAAGAGAGAATAGTCACATAAATCAGAAATTTAAAAAAGAACCTATTCTGTCCGGGTGGTTTGGCTCAGTTGTTATAGTGTCAGCCTGCGGGACCGCAATGTTTCTTTCTCTCTCTCTCCTCCCCCCCCCTCCCTGAAGCTGAATGGAAAAATATCCTCAGGTGAGGATAAACAAAAAAAATTTTTTAAAGAACCTATTCTAACTGATGTCACAAAAATTTTTTTAAATAAATTGAGACAGTCATATGAACAATTATACTCAAATTACTAGAAAATATCAGTACCTTCTAAAAAACAGACAAGGACCAATCATGAAAAATTTCAAAATGTGAAGGAGCCCTGGCAGATGTGGCTCAGTTGGTTAGAGCATCATTTTATACATCTAAAGGTGGCAGATTAGATTTCTGGTCAGAGCACATACCCAGGTTTCGGGTTCAGTCCTTGGTTGGGGTACATATGGGAAGTGACTGATATTTTTCTCTCTCTCCCTCTCCTTTTTCTTCTCTTTGGAATTAAAAAAAAAAGTGAAGAAAATTATAACTAAACAAGAGTTAAACAGTAATCGTAAACAGATGGCTTCACTATAAAATTCTCCCAAATGCTGACAGAGAAATTAACAATAATCCTGCTAAAAATTCTTCCAAAAAATTTTAGAAATAACACTTGCAAACACAATCTATGAAGTGTACATGATTCTGGCAGTAAATCTAAGGAAGGCACAAGAAGAAGAATATAAATACAGGCTAACAATGGAGCATTCTGCAGAGTGCCTCCTGAACAGGCCACTGACTCTGCCCTCCTACTCAGTTCTGCCCAGAATGGATGTGTTAGTGGCAAACAATCCCCTCTTCTCGAGCCCTGCACAAAACGTTTTAAGGATCTAACTCGCAATGCAATAAATTTCTTGACATCTAATCACAGCTGCCTGCTTGTATTGCTGATAGCCTATTAAAATTCCAAATCCACTAGTTTATTAGTGTCTTTATGTATTTTTTCAGTGAATAAAAACAAGAATTCTAACAGAAAAAAAATACAGGCTAATATTCATGGTCAATATAAATGCAAAACAAAATACTAGTAAACCCAATTCAACAGCACATGGAAACCATTATACACCATGACCAAGTGTAATTTATTACTGTAAAGCAAAGTTTCCACATACAAAATTAAATCAATGCAACCCACCATACTAATACAATGAATAAAAGAAAAAAAACACACAATCTCAATTGATGATGAAAATTGGACAAAATTCAACAACTATCTAAGAAACTATTAATAGTAAACTACCTTAAAATTGACAAAAGCCCTATTTGAAAAACAGAGCTACCGTCATTCTCAGGCGAACATCTGAAAGCTTCGGTTCCTTGATGATGTAAAGGGCATGGATGCATACTTTCAGCACTAGTAGTCCACAAATGTTTAGCAGTCACAGCCAGTACAATTTAACAAGAGAAAGAAGAGTCATCCAAATTTAAAGAAACTAAAATTATCTTTTTTTGTAGATGAAAAGATCTCAAATGTACAAAACCATAAAGATTACACACACAAACAAAAAAAGTACTACAACTAGAAAACTATTATAGGAAAAATGCTAAGGATTACATAAAAAATTGAAGGAGCCTGCCCAGTGTGGCTCACTGGTTGAGCATAGACTCATGAACCAAGACGTCACCAGTTTGATTCCTGGTCAGGGCACATGAGCAGGTTGTGGGCCGAATCTCCAGTGGGGAACGTGCAAGAGGCAGCCAATCGATGTTCTCTCTCATTGATGTTTTTATCTTTCTGTCTCTCTTCCTTCTTCTCCCTCTAAAATCAATAAAAAGAAATATTAAAAGAAACAAGGAAACAATCCTATTTACCAAAGCATCAAAACAGATTAAATATATAGGAATAATTTTAACCAAAAAGGTGAAAGACTACACTGAAAATGACAAAACATTACTAAATCAAAGGACATATAACTGAATAGAAAAACGTCCCTTACTCATGGATTGCAAAACTCGATATGGTTCAAAAGTCTAAGCTACCCAAAGTGTTCTACACAGATTAAATTAAAATCTTAACAAAATTCCAAATGTAATTTTGGTAGAAATAGAAAAACACACTAGAATTCATATGGAATTTTTTATTTATATAGATCCAACCCAGCCTGTGTTGCTCCGTGGTTGAGCACTGACCATGCACCAAGAGGTCATCAGTTTGATTCCTGGTCAGGGCACATGCCCTGGCTGTGGGCCCAATCTCGAGTTGGGGCATGCAGGAGGTGGACAATCGATGTTCTCTCTCATTGAAGTTTCTATCTCTCTCTTTTGCTCCCTTCCTCTCTCTCTAAAAGTAGTAAAGAAAATAAAAAATAAATAATAAAGAGATCCAGAAGGGCCAAAACACTCTTGAAATAGAAGAAAGTTGGAGGCTTACTTTTTTAGACTAAAAAACATATTACAAAGCAAGAGTAACCAAGTCAGTGTGATACTGGATTCACCCAGGTACATAAACTAGAAAGAAATGTTCTTAAATAAACCTGTGATGCAACTTTGCCTGCATCAAATGTAAAGTCTGCTGGTGTGCCCTGGATGGGTTGGCTCAGTGGGTTGGAACATCACCCCATCCACCAAAATGTAGAGGGTTCAATTCCTGGTCAAGTTACATGCCTAGTTTGCCGATTTGATCCCTGGTCTGGGCCATCATTGTTTCCTTCTCTCTCCCTTCTTCTCTCTAAAATCAGTTTTAAAAATTGACTTCTGTGTGCCCAATAATACAATCCACAGGGTGATAATACAACCTCCAAGAAATGGATATGATAGAAATGATATAAAAGATCACAACTATCACACAATTTGGTTGATTTCCTATTTTAAAATCGATAATGGAATAAAACACCCTTTGTCACTGAGATGTTTGTCCACTTTTCCTCTTCATTCAAAATTGTGAGGATTTGGAAGTCAGTGACTCACTTATTTACCCTCAAATGTATTATAAAAGCAGTCAGAAAGATTTCTGGATATTGGTCCCTTTTCCAGGGCTTACAGTATTATGTATTTGAGCATATTATTACATGACTTGTATATGCAATTTTTTAATCCTGGTTGATAAAAAGGATTCATGTCAAGACCTGCTTGGTTAGCTCAGTTAGTGAGTGCATCATCCAGATACTCCAAGGCTGCAGGTTAGAGCCTGGTCAGGACACATAAAAGAATTAACCAATGAAGGCATAAATAAATAGAACAAAAATCGATGTTTGTATCTCTTCCTCTCCCTTCCTCTAAAGTTAATAAATAAAAAAAGTACCAATGTCACTGGATCATGGTACTAACTAGCCATGAGAGGAACGGAGGGAAGCCCACGGTGACCGTGAACAAACAGAAGGTCAGAACAATTCAGAGTCAGAGGAGATCAGCAAGTCAAAGGGCATTTCAGGAAGGACACAACAGTCAAATGAGAATATGACTTTACCTGGGAAAGAGCCATTACTGACTCTTTTGTTCCTCTTCCTCCCCTTCTGGGCTTCTTCCTCAAACAAGAGCCTTTAAAAGTCAATCTGGGAAGTGCTCACTTGGGCAGCAAATATACTAAAAAAGCGGACTGATACACAGATTAGCCCAGCTCCTGCACAAAGATGACAAATTCCTGAGCATTCCATATTTTTTTAAGAAAGCAATCTGCCTAGCTAGTGGGGCTCAGTGGTTGAGTGTCCACCCTGCACCAAGAGGTCACCAGTTCGATTCCCTCAGGGCACGAGCCGGGCAGTGGGCCTGACCCCAGTGGGGGGCGGGAGGCACCAGTCTGTTCTCTCACGGATGCCCCTCCCCCATCCTGGCTCTAAAATCAATAAAGAAAATTTTTTTAAAAAATTCAGTCTGGGAAATTGAAAATATGCTGCTTATCAACACACCCCCTTTCTGGGCCCCAACCGCAGGCCAGGGGAAAGCGTCGCGGAGAGAAGGCTGGGCTGCAGGGACAGGCGCCCCGCCCCTCCGAGCAGCCGCCTCGCCCCGCGGGGGCCTTCGCACCGCGGTCGGCCGTCCCTCCCCCGGTAGCCTGGCCCGAGCAAGCCAGCAGAGCCCGGACTAGAAGGGGGCACGAGAAGCGGAGGCCCCGAGGGGCGCGGCCGCGGGGACAGGGTCCCGGCACACAGCGCGGGAGGACAGCTCTGGAGGCGGGGGACGCTGCCCGCGGCGGCACAGCCGCGTCCACCGGGACGACTTGGACGCACCCGCTGCCCAGAGCGGGAAGGGTGAGGAGAAGGACGTGAGCCAGGCGCACCCATGTGGAGGACGGCTGGGAAGGGGCGCAGGGAGCAGCCTGGCCGCACGTTTAACCCCGGCGGAGGCCGCGCCTCGCGGACGCCTGAATTTCCTGGAGGGCAGGGCGCGCCGGTGGGGCATGGCGACCCCAGACCCGGAGTGGGGGCCTGTGGACGCAGGTGGAAGCTAGAAGGACAGACTCCCCCAGGCAGTGGGACTGACCCTGGGCTCCCCCACCCCCTGTCTACCCAAAATGTCGCCGGCTGGGAAAGGGGGCGGGGCGGGCGCAGCGCTAGCGGGCTTGTGGTGGGGGCGGGATGGGACAGAGCGCATGCGCAGGAGCAAGGAGGTGAGTGGGCGCCCGTTTGAGGGCCAGAGTGGGGAGGGGCCTGAACTTCTTGTGCTTGGCTTCCAAAATTTTTTCAGGCTTTAAAGTGCTGCTGTGTATAATGCTAAGTGAAATAAATCAATTAGAAAAGTCCCATGAGATTTCACTTAAAGAACATAAATAAGCCGGATTGCTGTGGCTCAGTGGTCGGAGCATGGACCCATGCACCAAGAGGTGCCTGTTTAATTCACGGGGTCAGGGCAGGGGCTCAGGTTGTGCACCCCAGCCCTAGTGAGGGGCATGTAAGAGGTGGCCAATCAATGTTCTCTCTCATTGATGTTTCTATCTCTCTTCTCCATTCTTCTCTCTCAAAAACTGGTAAAGTATAACAAAATTTTTAAAAGAACATAAAAAGAACCAAGAAAATTTAAACACTCATTGAAACAGGGAGTCCACTGAGGGATACGAGTGGAGAGGAGAGGTGAAGTGAGGTCGTCAGAAGAGCATGAAAGGTTTATGAAATAGAATTGGCAGTTACACAGTAGTCACAGGATGTAAAAGGTCTGAGCAGTGGGAGGTCACATCCACAACCAAGGCCAGTGTAGAGCCAAATGGCCTTATTGCATACGCCTGGGTGCAGGGGGGCTGACTCCTTAAAAGAGTCCAGCATTGAAATCTCTTTGTTCTCTGGTTTTTGTAGGCCCAAACTACAGAAACTAAAAAAAAAAAAAAATACATTTAAAACTAAAAAAAAACAAAAACACATTTTATTGGCACCGTGTCATTGGTGTCAGGGCTGATACAAGATGTCTCAGAGATAAGGAGTTTGCTCCAGCAGACATCTGGGCCATATTAATCTCCTTCTTTTTTATGGTCCCTTCAAGTTTCCCAAGGCCACCATTAACTTTCTGGTTCCTCTGGGTGTCAGTCTCAGGTTTTTTAGAAAACTGCTCGGGTGTTTACATGCAGGAATAACTGGTCAGAATGGAGTTTAATTTTGTTAAAACATTATTAACCCTTTCACTCCCACCTTATAATGATAAAAAAAAAAGGGGGGGGAAGGGACAAAGTTTCTTTTCATCTACTTCCTGCAGGTGTGGGGGTGTCGTGGACTCCTAAAAAGCCTATCCCTTGCAGTTCCCATTCTGCAGCACATGTTCCACAGCTTCTTGCTGGGGTGTCTTCTAGTTGGGGGCTAACCCCTCCATATGTGACCCAGACATCAGGGACCTTTGTGACCCCAACAGTCCCCCTTAAGTGGTCACATAGATCAAGGTTGAAGACAGGTTTTTCTATTCCCTTTGTAGTAACATTTCTTAAGACGTCCCCCAATACTCCATTTCTAAGCTCCCAGTTCCATTGGGGCCCAGGTCTATAAGGATTCCCCTGAACAGTCATAACCAGAAAAATCAAAGTCCCGATAAACGCAAGAGTCTTATCCTGAGAGGCTGAACCGTCCATTTTGCTTTTCCCCCTCAGCTGGGAATGGTGCTGCCAGATCAGGATGCCGTTGACCTTGACAGCCATCGGTGCAGGCAGGATGGCAGTGTATATCCCTTCCAGGCTGGAGTTAGTGGGTGGTGAACTTCTTTACCCACATCCAGTCCCCGGGCTAGAAAGGGTGCACAGGGTCTGGGGTGGGCACAGGCAGGGCATCGCAGATGTGTTTATGGACAGCTTTCTGGGCAGACTGCAGGGCCTGCAAGAACTGTAAGAGGGTGAGGGGGAGCAGAGTGATCCAGTTTTCACTGGTTTCTAAAGTAAATTTGGTTAAGGTTTTCTTTAAGGTCCTGTTCATGTGCTCTATCTGCCCAGAACTATGGACAGTAAGCACAATTGAGCTTCTAATCTATATCTAAACCTTTAGGGAGATATTCTATGATCTCTTTGCTATAAAGGCGGGGCCATTGTCTGATCTAAGAGTCAGGAGTAGCCTAAATCTGTTACTCCCTTTACTACGTCCCAGACTGTTATTCCATTACCAGGGGCCAGCTCCCCCTCTCTCAGTGTTCTCTTCTCTTCTTGAGTACTCCTCCAATGTCCTGTCTTTCTGTAATATGTATGTCCCTTTCTTTTATCCTTTCTTTTTATTTCCTCTGCATAATTCTTTTTTAACTTGCATAGACCCTCTGCAACTTTCCTAGTTCTTCCCCTGACATTAACCTGAGAGCTTGCTCAATCTATCTGCAGTCTGCACATTCCCCAGTTTTTCTCCTCCTCCCTACTCAGACCCACACATTTCTGCTTCCCTCTACCTCTCCCTTTCCCTGTGACCTTACTGGACATTACCTGCCTCTCACGAGTTCAGTAAGCTTGGTGCAACCTAAGTGGGTAGTCTGGTCATAATTATAAGTCTAATGCCATCTTTGATTCAATATCATTTTTCTAATTATCTTGGTCTGAGTGCTTTCAAACTTTATTGTTTATATTGGCATAAAAAGCTTCCACCCCCCACTGTCTCCCTTCCCAGAGTGGGGGATGGTGTTGACATGCAGGTTTAGGTGGGAACACAGGTAGCAAGACAGCTGGTCTGAAAAGCCCCTCCAAACAGATTAGGCACTACACATGAGTAAATCAGACTGGATCAAGGCAGAGCCCCCATCTTTAGCTAGAAAATAATCTAGTGTAATGTGATTATCTATTACCATGCAGGCTAGAGTGTCAAGGGATTTTGAAAGAAGCTTGAAATTTTCACCTGTATTTTTATTTATATTTGCAATGGTGGTGGTTATATTTTTTCCTGTTATGGCATTATAAGTGACTCCTATTATGAGGTGTCCCACTTTTCTTTTTGTCCTATGATAGCTTCTGGGGTGAGGGCCTAATGAAGTTGAATTAGGGATAAAGTAATGGATTAGGGTATTGGCTGGGGTGACATATCCTATTGCCCATAAGCCATCCTATTTGTCTGGGTTTAGGCATTGAATAGCAATTCCTCTCCTGGGGGCTGATATGTCTAATGCACCTTAAAACATCATTCCCACTAGTAGGCAAAGCAGTCCAGTCCTATTTGGGCCTAGGAGGTGTTTGATACACCCACACAGTAAGGCTCCAAATATTAAACCATGATGGGGGGGCTAGTACCATCACAGAACTCGGAACTACACCCTGGATAGTGACTAATTTTTTTGGTATGATTTTTTTTTTTGGTATTGCATCAAGTCCCTCTGAGCTTGCATATATAAATTTTTATTGTAGGGGTTAGGCATATTGTGAATAGCTTACAGGCACCCCTCATAAGGTTATAGTGAGAGATAGTATACGTGGTGTCTATTTTCATGGTCTGTATTTATACTGAGAATCAAGATCAAGGGAGTTTTTATTTTTCTGCTTCACATGTTTCTGTCCTCCTTGAGATTGCCTTAGGACACCTGTGTTTATTGATTGACAGGTGTACCACCCTAGTCAAACTCCCCACTAGCACTTTTCCCAGAGCAGGCCACGCCCAGCTGGCAAAGCTGAGCACTTGGTGCCAGAAGCGAGAGCCCCTCAGGGCTCACCCCCCTCCCCAGCCTCACTGGGTCATTGAGAAAACTGATTAGAGTAGTGGTATTTCAGTGGTGGCCCACAAGGGGAGGAGGGGTGCCAGGGGCTTTTGTTGGGAGAGGAAGCAGATTCTTGGAGGAGACAAAGTAAAGAATGAGAGTGGTTGATGGGGAGAGGAGTAAAGGTTAAAGTAGCATGGAGTTTAGACAGAATGTCCCACCCTAACAAGGGGGTGGGGCAGGCTGGTAATGTAAGAAAAGAGTGGAGAAAGATAGAAGGGCCTAAAGAACAAGTGAGTGTCTGGGTTGCCCTGGGTGGTAATGTTTGGCTGTTGATTCTCACAATTAAAACCCCGGAATGTGGAAGGGGTCCCCTGAACTTGGGGAGGGCAGAGTAGGTTGCCCTGGTATTAATTAAAGATTAAATTGGTCTATCTGCTATCATCAGAGTTACCTGAGGTTCAGAGTTTGAGATGACGGTTGGGGCGTCCGTTCCTGGGCACCTTCAGTCCTCAGGTGCAAGGCCAATCAGATCAAGGCCCAGACTGCCCAATCCGCCAGCCCGAGGAAGGGATGAGGACCAACTCTGCGCAGCCTGTCCACAGTCTGACTTCCAGTGGGGCCTCCACATTGAGGACGTGGCTTAGGCAGTGGTTGGGGGCTGGGGCATTGTCTCGCCCACTGGCCAGTCTGATTAGATTTAAAGCAGGGACCTGGGAGTCCACTGTGCTGATCCTGGTGGGATTTTTTTTTCTGTCCCCTGAAGGAAGTTTGCTGACCCCTTTGATTAGTGGGGCTCTGATGGCAGAGGCAGGCATTTGGAATTCTGCTAGTCTTTGCTGTTTAGCCTCTTCATCGCGATTATTGAACACCTTAAAGGCTAGATTTAGAAGTTTCTGTTGAGGGGTTTGAGGGCCATTTTTAAGTTTTTGTTTGGGGCTGACTGAGAGAAATCTCAGGTTTAAAATGACAGTCCCTTCTGGGCTAGTGGGATCTAAGTTATTATATCTTTTCATAGCTTGTGTAAGGTGGGATAGAAAGGTTTTAGGGTTTTCATTCTTTTTCTGGATTATTTCAGAGCAAAGAGTCTTAGTTTTTTATTTATTTGGGACAAATCTGAGAGAGAGAAGGGAACCTAACTCTGACAGTCCCTTCAGTTCCCGCTGCTTTTCTTGGAGTCATTCTACAATGGGGACTTAGGTAGGGGACTGATAGGGACCAGAGATGGTTCCTGATCACATGTGTGAGAGGATTGGAGCCAGCGTAGGAGGTTCAGGGTTGGGTGGGGGCCCACAGAAGGGGCTGAGGGAGGAGGTGGTGAAGTAAGATCACTGGGTCAAAGGAGGAAACAGAAGAAGTTAGGGCTGTTTTCAGAGGGCCATTTGGGAGCATTAGAGCGCAGCAGGAAGATTTGGGAGGGGAGCAAGAGTTGCATGAAAAGGGGTGTGATGTGAGTGCAAAGGAGCCTGGATGTAAGGAACCTCAGACCATTTTCCTTGCCTTGGACAGAAATTATATAGGTCAGTGAGAAAGTTGCTCAGGCCATTGTGACCCATTGTACTGAGGCCACGCAGTGTTGCAGTAAAAAATGAGTCACTTGGGACATAGGTCCTGAGCAAGCCCTAGGGTCTGTGGATTTTTAGGAAACATCCCAGGGGTGTTGTTGAGTGTTTCCTGTGTTGCGGTGTGGGATGTCATGGCCTAGCGGTCTGACGGATGCACTAGAGGAAGAAGAAGGCGTCCCTGCTTCCCCCCTAGACTAGAGAGACATGCACCTCACCTATATCAGGTGTCCCTAGACATGATGAGCTAAGGGAACCTGGTTCCTGAGAAGCACGTCCTGACCAGCGCTGGATTTCGAGAGGGATGATCACACAGGAGTGACTGAGAGACCTGGCTCTCATGTCCCAGATGGGGGATAACAAGACAGCCCAGAGAATCAGACCAGTAGGCAAATTAACACTCACCAGTGAATTAGCAGCCAGTGTTGATGCTAAATTGGCAGGAAAGGTTTGAGGTCCTGTATCCGGCTCAGGATGTGATCCATCCTGGTCCAACAGGAGGCCTGAAGGAATCCAGGGGCCCGCAGTTGCCCCCTATGTGGTATCCTCACAGGCCTCCCGGGTTTCAGCCGGCGGGAGGTCACATCCACAATGCAAGGCCAGTGTAGAGCCAAATGGCCTTATTGCATACGCCTGGGTGCAGGCAGGCTAACTCCTTAAGAGTCCAGCCTCAAAATCTCTTTGTTCTCTGGTTTTTATAGGCCCAAACTACAGAAACTGAAAAAAAAAAAAACTACATTAAAATAATAACCCACCCTGGCCGGTTTGGCTCAGCGGTTAGAGCGTCGGCCTGCGGTCCAGAGAGACCTGGGTTCAGTTCCCGCTAAGGGCACGTACCTTGGTTGCAGTTTGTCCCCGGCCCTGGTTGGTCGTGCGGGTGGCAGTCACTCGGTGTATCCCTTTCACATCGATGTTTCTCTCTCTCTCTCTGTTCTCTCTCTCCCTCCCACTCTACCTGAAAAAAAAAATGGAAAAATGTCCTCGGGTGAGGATAAATAAATAAATAAATAAAAATAATAACCCACATTCTCTTGGTACCACGTAATTGGTGTCAGGGCTGATGCAAGCTGTCTCAGAGGTAAGGAGTCTGCTCCAGCAGAGGTCAGGGCCATCATTAATCTCCTTCTTTATGGTTTCTTCAAGTTTCCCAAGGCCATTATTAACCCCTTATCTTTATGGTTCCTCTGGGTGTCAGTCCTAGGTTTTTTAGAAAACTGCTCGGGTGTTTACGTGCAGGGATAACTGGTCAAAATGGAGTTTAATTTTGTTAAAAAATTATTAACCCTCTCTGGATGTAAAGTACAACATAGGGAATAGAGTCAATAATATTCAACAACTATGTATGGATGAAAATGGGCCACGTGCCAACCTCATGAGTTCAGGGAGGCCTGTGTGACAGCCTTGTAAACTCAGAGACTTCAACTAACCACCAAGGATGGTCTGAAATTTGAATTTTTAACTAAAAGCAGCTTATTGCAATAGTCATGTTCTATGCCTGCATCTTCCCTGACAAAGGAAGGTGTGCAGCCAGTCGAACCAGACCTGAGGGGTGACAAGAGATTAAGAAAGACACAGAGACATTACACAGATAAAAACTGGGACCAGGTGGGACACTGCTCTCAGATGGAGAAACAGTGACCCAGAGCTGGTTTAGCATGTTCATTATATAGCATGGTGGTGGTGGTGGTGGGGGGGGGTGGGGGGGGTGTAAAAGCCTCATTGTCTTCAGACAAGAGATGTTTCCACTGGTGTCTGAGCTTAAGGTCCAGGCTGTCAACAAATTCTTGCCTGTGGCACAGAATGTTCCTGGGTGGGCCTTGCTGTTGCCACAGGATAAACAAGAGACCTTGGCTTAGCCACCCTCCACATCTCCCTGTTTTTTTGTGTTTTAAATGCATGTGGTGAACATCTACTTGGACTCCTCTGAGTTGGACTCAGAAGATCTGGCAGCTGACTGACAGGAGACAAAACAGTATTATTAGAGCAATAACAAATCCAAGCAAGTATCATACAGTATGTTTAAGAAGATTGAAAGAGTTGAAACCCTTAAGCTCATCTAAAATTTCCTTAGCCAGTTGTGCTAGATTAACAATATTATCATGGCTATTTTGAAAATTCTGTATATGTCTATGCAGTTGCTGTAAATCAAGACTGAAATTATTATGAGTCCATATTCTCTGGAGGTGTAACTTAATTGTGTCTCAGTTCCACTGGGACCAAGGTAACTCAAATGAACCTGTAAGCAGTGTGGCAAAGCAACTTTGTCGAGCTTTAATGCTCTCAACATGATTTACTAGCCTGATAACTACGGCTTCCAAGGCATTCAATTTTGCTTCTAATTTGGTGTCAATATTTTCTTGATTGTGCAAAGCAGCAGAGGTATTTTAAGCTAAGTCATTTATACATTGAGCATTATAAAGCAGTTACAGTACAAGCAATATGACCAACAATAGTGATAATGCCCCAAACAATCAATTCTAAAGTCCTTTTATGATGGGCCAATTGGTTTTTAATCTCTATTAAAGCTTGCAGCCCAGTTTCATTATACCATTCTCCTGATAAGTTGGTGGGGAGCATAGCAAAAGAGGGCTGATACAGAATTAAAACATTGTCGTACTTATTTCTTGTTACACAGTTAGTTAATGTACACTCAGGACATGGGACAGAATAGTGCATGGAAAGCTTAGTAATATTTACAGAGCCTGTCAGAATCACATAACGGGCTTGCCCACAGACTCAAAACCCAAAACAGGGATTAGTGGGGTGGCAGGCTATTGCAATGTCTGCCAAAGAAGAGTCAGAATAATTCATAAATTCCAGTGCAGCAACTAACTGCCAGAGATCCTTCTGCATTTGACCTTAGGGGTGGTAAAGATGTTACTTACAAAGCCCCCAGGGGACATGAAATTATGATAAGGATGTTTAGGGTCCAATCTATGAGACCAGTTCAAAATATGAAATCCTGTTCCTCTGATATTGATGCTAACAGGGATAGGATTAGCACAATTCTGTCATTGGGGAAAACCCCTAAATTGAAGGGTAGTGCTATTAGGGCAATAAGAAAGTGAAGGACACTGATAAGGTACAACCTGGGTTACAGGGAAATCCTAGTTCAGTCACAGTCTGAATATATTTCCTCATGTCCCATGGACCCATAATATTAGCAATGTTGGTGCCTCCATTAGATGTTTTACTCTCAGGTTTAACAGGCAGGCACCCATACCTGCCTGTGCAGCACAGGCAGATTGGAGGGTCTACACTGAAGCCAAGATAAGTATAATTATAGCACAAAGTGGGTGTAATATGGTGGTCAGAGTTTCCAGCCATCATTGCTGAATCATTAGTGAAAACAGGCACAGACCCTCCATTCCAAGCAGCTGGATTTACCACAGGAGGGTCTGGGAAACAGGTCCAATAGGTATCTGCCCCAAACATACTTACCTGGATGCTGCCCAGGGACAGCATAGCCACAAATAGCATCATGGGGGTAATCTCAAGCCCTTGCCCTAAAACCATCTGTTGGGCTTCTCCAGTCAACCTCTTCAGCTGCCCCCATGTAGGAGAAGAGAATGTCCAGGTGGCCCTAGCTTGGTGACTCGAGGTCCTCACGGATGGCTTCTCCTGCTTTACTCCTGGTGGCACTGAGATCACCACTGCGGTAGTGACCTTAAGCCTCTTGAATGGTGTCACAGTCTGGACTACGGGGTCCATGATGATGTGCAGCATGTTCTGGCTCCTAAATAGGTTGATCAGTGCCTTCTGGAAAAATACAAATGTGGCCTCTTCCCCATATCATCACCAGATCTGGCCCCTTCCATTGACCTGTCTGCAGGTCTTTGCAGCAAACAAGCCCTGCTGAAGCCTGTGGCTGGGTCACCTGATGAGCTCAGCAGCAGTAAGGCCATCAGTGTCACAATTAGAATTTTTAAAGTATATTAGGTATGGTTCAGTTGATTCTGGGGAGTAAGAGCATATCCTATATCTCCCCCTTTTTCTTTTTGTAATTGTAGCTTTAAAGTTTTGTTTGCTCTTTCTACTATTGCTTTTCCCTGAGGGTTATAAGAAATTCCTGTTTTATGTTGAATTTTATACTGCAAGCTGGCCCGTTGTCAGTTTTTATTTCTTGGGGTTTTCCCAGCAGAGCAAAAGTGGCCAGACAATGGTTAATAACATGCTTAACACTTTCCTGTCTGAGCTGTTGCAAAAATGAAATGGGAGAACATGTCAATAGATACATGCACCCAGCTCTGTTTCCAAATGCAGGAACATGAGATACATCCACTTGTCAAATACGATTTGGTTTCAGTCCTCGGTTTACTCCAGATGACTGTACTGGTAGATGAATGACACATGCTGGGCACTGTTTTACTATTAGCCTCATCTGTTCTCTAGAGATTTTAAATTCTTTACACAGTGCTGCTGCATTCTGATGGCGCAAAGAATGAGAATGTTGGGCTAAGGCTAGAGAAGTGGAAATTTCAACATGTACCAGCAAGTGGTCAACAGCATCATTCCCTTCAGCTAAAGGCCCCAGGAGTCCAGAATGGGCACAAATATGGCCAATATAGCATGGGTGTTCCCATGACTGGATAACCTCCCTTAGTTTAATAAATAAATGATATAACCCTTCACTACTAGTATGCCCAATTGTGGTGGTCTTGATGACCTTAGCCATACCCACCACATAACTGGTGTCACTGTATATATTTCAAGGTTCATCTTCAAAAGCCCCAAGGGCTGCTGTTAAGGCTTGGATTTCCAGTCTTTAGGCTGATGAGTGCTTGGTCTAAAATACCTTAGAGCTCCTGTTACAATAACAGCCAGCCCATCCTGAGCTAGACCCATCAGTAAAAACTGTTAAAGCCTGGGGAATGGGTTGAGATTGTATCACCTTAGGGAAAATGAATGTAGTGGTAGATATAAACTAAAATCTTGTCCCCTGGGTAATGGGCCAGGGAAATTTGCTAGTGCAACCTTCCAACTATTGGAGAACTGCCAAAGCCAATTTTGTTGAGAATTGGTAAATGGAACTACAATCTCAGCTGGTTCCTGATTAATTTATTTTCTTTTTAAATTTTTTTATCCTCACTTGAGGACATTTTTGTATTTGTCTTCAGATGGAGCAGGAGGGAGAGGGAGGGAGGGAGGGGGAGAGAGAGAGAGAGAGAAACATCAACATGAGAGAGACACATCTACTGGCTGCCACCCACACAACCCCAACTAGGGGCCAGGACAAGCTGCAACCGAGGTACATGCCTTTAGTGGGAACCGAACCCTGGACTCTCTGGTCAGTGAGCCAGTGCTCTAACCACTGAGCAAACCAGCCAGGGTGGTTCCTGATTAATTAATGAGCTAATCGGTGTTTTGCCTTGGCAATCAACTGTGCTACCAAATTATGGAAGGGTGTGAGCACCTTAGCAAGTACATGAGCAAGATGGATCCATTCAATAACCCCTTCTTCCTGCCACAGAACTCCAGTGGGGGTATAATTGGTAGGAAATATTAACACTTCCACTGGCAGTTGCTGATTCACCCTTGTCAGTTGGGCATTTTGAATGCAAGGCCTCCAGTGCTTCAGGAGTTAACTGTCGAGGGGCCAAAGAAGATGAATCACTCTGCAAAATATGGAACAGAGGCCTCGGGTCAGCAGTTGTTAATTGCAAAGCTGGTCAAATCTAATTGATGTCACCCAACAGCTTCTGGAAGTCATTCAAAGTGGTTAAAGAATCAGTTCTCACCTGCAGACGTTGAGGGTGAAAAGTCCATCACTCAATTGTGCTACCTAAATATTGGAAGGGAGAAGAATGCTGAACTCTTTCGGGGGCTATGCAAAGTCCAGTCTTCTCCAGAGCTGTCTGCAAGTCAGCAAAAGGGAAAGTAGCACTTCTATGTCCTGGGGAGCCACTGAGATATCATTCATATAATGAATTATATAAGCTTTGATTATGGATTTTCTGTAAGGCAGAAGCCACAAAGGCTTGACACAGTGCAGGACTATTGGCCACCCCTTGAGGCAACACTTTCCAGCAGGATCTCTTCACTGGCTCCCTAACATTTACAGCAGGTACACTGAATGTGAATCTTTTACAATCCTCCAGAAGCAAGAATATGGTAAAAGATAGTCTTTTAAATCTAATATTATTAATTCAAATTCTAGAGGAATCGCTGTAGTGGGCCCATGATCTCCATAGTTTGGTTAGTAGCTCTTAGATCCCATAGCAATCTTCATTTTCCTGATTTGTTTTCTACAACAAAAATGGGAGTATTCCAAGGGCTGTTATTTGGCTCACCATGACTGCTTCAATTGTTTCTGTACCAACAATTGCACTGCCTGCAACTTCTTTCCCATTAGGGGCCATTGATCAACCCATACTGCCTTATCTAATAGCCAAGTAATTTTGGCAGAGGTCTTTTGGGCTGGAGAGATGACCAAGGCCCCTAAGGAAAATGCAAAGGCCCATGATATTCCAGACATTTTCAGCCTTTCTGAGTGGAAGCAGGAACAGGAGAATTCTCCCTTGCTGGTATTTCCTCAGCCCCTTCTTTGGGTTGTATCCTTGTCCAAGCATTTTGCACCATGACTACAGAATTAGGACTCATTAATAGTACCCCCATCTAGCCCTGGCCGGTTTGGCTCAGCGGTTAGAGCGTTGGCCTGCGGTCCGGAGAGACCCGGGGACGGTTCCCGCTAAGGGCGCATACCTCGGTTGCAGTTTGTCCCTGGCCCTGGTCGGTTGTGCGGGTGGCAGCCACTCGATGTGTCCCTTTCACATCGATGTTTCTTCCTCTCTCTCCCTCCCACTCTACCTGAACAAAAAATGGAAAAATGTCCTCGGGTGAGGATAAAAAAAAAAAAAAAAATAGTACCCCCATCTTTTCCACAATATTCCATCCCCAAATCCTCCCTCTCCTTATAGTTCTTTTGATAGCACTTCCCCAGCTGTATGATGAGGCAAAAATTACAATTTGTGCTATCCTAATTTCAGGTAAAACTTGTACAATGGTATTAGTGGTTTGGGTCATCATCTTTATTTCCTCCAAATAATCAGAATTAATAACTCCAGGCAACACTTGGAACCCTTTCATAGTGAGACTACTTCTTCCTAAGATCAAACCCACTGTTCCATTAGGTAGTGGCCCATAGACTCCTGTTGGAATAGCTTGCGGCCCCATCTGTGGTGTTAATACATATTGGGCGGTGGGGCAGAGGTCTAGTCCTGCACGCCCTGAGGTGGTGCAGTAGAGATCCCAGATTGTGGTCTGAAATCCCACCCTGGTGGGAACACCAGAGCAGTGGTGACAGACATTGCCCCCATTGTTTGGCAGGGCCCAGGCTGGCCCCACTTGCTGTTTCTCTGCTGGGGTTCAAGTGGTTGTCCATTGACATCAGTTTGAGTGTGGCATCCATTGGCCCAATGACGACCCCTGCAGCAGTGAGAACATAGTCCTGGCAGAGTTTCCTGACTGTTTGTTAGCACTGGTGCGCTGCTCACACTTCCTAGCGAAATGACCTGGCTTTCCACAAGCATAACATCCTTTCCTGCTTCCTCCTGCCTTGCCAGCAAAGAGGACTTTCTTCAAAGCAGCAGCTGTCATGGCCCCCTGTACATGGGAAGACCCAATATCTGAACAGATGTGAATGAACTCAGAAATAGTAGCCTTTTTATGGTAAGGCCTTCCTGCAGGGCTTATTAACATTTTCATAGGCAAGCTGTTTTACTAAAAATGTGCCTGCCTCTGAATCATTTATCACTTGGCTGACTGCCTGTAGTAACTGAGCCACAAAATCTCAATATGGCTCTTCAGGTCCTTGTCTGGTGGATGTAAGATCTGGGGATTTTTCTTTTGTTGGAAGCTGTCTCTAGGCCTTCATAGCACAAATATTAATCTGCTGATATGCCTGGAGAGCAAACCCCAGCTGATTCTGAAAAACCTGATATTGCCCTGTACCTGTGAGAATTTCCAAAGAGATTGGCACTCCATACTGTTGATTCCATGTGGCCTGATTGCCACTAATCACCATCCCACTGGTCTTTCATATCAGCTTGTCCCTAGGCATAAGGCAAGCTTTCACTAATGTTTGCCAATCACCCAGGGGTTAGGGCTTCACTAACCACATTCTCTAGTAAACTGAGCACAAAAGGAGCTGTGGGTCCAAACATAGTACAAGAAGATTTGAGATCTTTCAGTGTCTTACATGGGATGGGCTTGTGCATTCTTAATGCCTCACCTGGATTGTTCGGGTTAGGGTGCTCTATCACTGGGAATAATAAAAACCCAGTGGTATACTCTCTGGCTCGTCTTGCCTCTCTTAGACCCATCTGTAAGGGATAGAGCATAGGGGCACTAGAGGGTTTCCTTACTTCTGGCCCAACCCCTGCATCCCCTCAGGATGGTCAAGAGGGAAGAGTCATTTCTGCAAAACTTTGGGTAAAATTAGACTCCTCATCTGAATCTTCCTTGGCATGGTGTTGCCAATCTTACTCTGCCTCTCTTTCTAGCTCTCCCTCATACTCTGGGGGTAAAGTCTCATCAGGGGGACAACCTCTCCCACAGCTGGAGGTGGAGGAGCAGAAGGTGGTGGGGGAGTCTTCAAGGACTTATAGCCTTTCACAGTATTCATCAAGTCTTTTACTGTACCTTGCCCCTTGCCCCCCTTCCTCTGCCACCTTACTAGCCTCCTGCATAGGATCAAAGCAATCTCTAAGTAGGGACCAAAGAGCAAATGTTTGTACCAGAACCTTGTTCGGGCCTTCTGCTGTATATCTGTCTTGCAGGCGTTTTCCTACTTTTTTCCAGGTTTCCAAGATGACTGTCCCCTCATCAGGAAACCAAAGGCAAGTTTCATTATATACTCTAAAAACTTGAGGATTTGATGTTTCTTTATTGAGTATCCTCAAGCCTTAAGCATAGCCTTTAACATGGACTCATAGAGATTTCTTTCTTGCGACCCAGAATTTCCCATATTTTACATCTAGCTATCACTTCTGCACCCCTTACCTCTAAAATCCTCTAAAATCCAGTGTACCCTATGGAGCATCTCCTCGTCTCTGCTTCAAGTTTCCCTATGATCAGGTTTCTGTTCCAGCGCCACTTGCCACGACATGCGCAGCCAGTCGAACCAGACCTGAGGAGGGGCGATGGGAGGTTAAGAGACCTTATACAGACAAAAGCTGAGACCAGATGGGACACTGCTCTCAGATGGAGTTACAGTGACCCAGAGCTAGTTCAGCATGTTCATTACATGGCATGATAGAGGGGAGAGTTTAAAAGTTTCATTGTCTCCAGACAAGAGATGTTTCCACTGGTGTCTGAGCTTAAGGTCCAGGCTGTCAACACATTCTTGCTTGTGGCACAGAATGTTACTGGGTGGGCCTTGCCATTGCCCAGGGTCAATGACAGACCTAGGCTCAGCCACGCTCCACAATTGCCTTTTTGTATCTATATAACATTTCTCTGAAACATCATGAAAAAACTTTGTTTTTCCCACACCCCTCAGGGCACAACCAATGCACTAAAGAGAAATCTTCTGTTTTCGTATGTCTATACAGGAGTTTTGCTTCCTACCCAATTTAAGTTAATATATTTAACAGATTTAAGGTAAAATATGTGGATAAAAAGAGGTCAATGCTAACCTGACAAGCTCAGGGAGGCCTGTGTGGCGGCCTTGCAAACTCAAAGACCTGAAGTAACCACAAAGGGTGGTCTGAAATTTAAACTTTTTAACTAAACACAGTTTATGGCAGGGTAGTTGAAAGGTCTGAGCTGGCAGGAAATCACATCCACAACACAAGGACAATGTAGAGCAAAATGGCTTTATTGCATACAGCTGGGTGCAGGTGGGCTGAGCAGAAAAGGGTTCAGCATTGAATAACAGTTGAGGTGTAGGTTCTATACTCTACTTTTAGCTTATAACAGTTCCTCCTGGTGTACTCTGCCTGGCCCATTGTCCACTTTGCAATTGGACTGGTCTGGTATCTCATCCTGCTTCTGCTGTGAGGTTTATTGTTTTGCGGATAATCTAGATAATCCTTATTCATACTCAACAGAAGACTGAGCAAAGGTCATACAAGCAACACAGTTTTTCACAGTTTCCACCTTTTGCAAGCTTTTATTGTTACCATTTAAAACATTACTAACACTTTCAGTAGTCATGTCCTAGGCTGGCATTTTCCCTGACAAAGGTCAATTTTCACTTTAATGGAGCCTGTTGTCTTTTTGCATCGAACATAACATACTTTTGGAATGTGGGGTAATTTCCTTTTTTTCCAGACCCCCTCAGCGCACAACCTATGCACCATGGTGAAGAACACAAATCCCCTCACTGTTATTATCATGTTAATTGTTGACTGTTAACTATCCTGTACCCACCTATGTAAAAGAAGGATGTGTCTTATCATTTTACTTTTTATCCAATCCCAGAGATGTCCCCACTTTGCCTCCAATGGATTTTTTGCAACCCACTTACATCTTCTCTTTTGATTGTAATGTATAAATTAAGGTGCTGAACTGCCATTCTCTAGAGCATTATTGCAATCTGTTTAGGTTTTGCTTCCTGGCATTTGTTCACAGTTTGGCTCAAATAAACTCACAAAATTCTTCACAGGTTTGAATGCTTCCTATGTTGACAAATATTAAAAATATTTGAGCCACTTCTATTGGAAACAGTGTTTTGTTTTGTTTTAACAGTTGAAAAGGTTTAATTCAAAATCATTTTTGTCCCGATTTCCATTAAAGTCCTGCAAAGGAGGCTGAAGCAACTGCAGAAACTGGGATCTTGGTGAGGGGCTGGATGTGGAACATGGGTTGGATTCCAGAACATTTCTACAATTAGAATTAATGGAAGCAGTTTTATTAAATAAGAACTGCAATTGTCTGTGTAAAGATTAAGAACTAGAATGTGAAATACACAATTTTCCTTGGGTAGAATAGACAATTTTATACTGACATCCAGCAGCATTTTCTTTTCTAGTCTCCATTCACCAGGGAGTCCCAGACTCAACATGGCTGAGTTCCAGACACTTCTGTTAGGAGAAAGATTTCAGGACAGGAGGGATACAGTAACCAAGGCAGAAAATTAGACAAAGCCAAAAGGCTTTGCAGGCCACTTGTAGTAGGGCCTTATCTTGAGAACAAAAGGTTAGAACCTCTCTTTCTCACAGTAGAATGCAAGAGAGGAGGGGGAAGGGAAGGGAGAGAAAAGAGGAGGAATCAACCAATTAGTGCAAATTATCTTGAATTTGTTAGAATAACAAGGAGGGGGAGAAAAAAGGATTATAAGCAAAAAAGCCAGATGTTTCCCATAAATTGTGGAAAAGCCATAGCAAAGAAAAGGGGAGACTTTTAGAATTAATCTATACCAGAATATATAGCAGAGGAACTTAAAAAAACAACAATTTATAGACAGGAGAGTATATAAGAAAGAAAGCCCCCATACCACTGACTCTTTGGATTAGCTGAGAGCCCATCTGTGCTTCATAGGTCAGATGTATAAGCTTGCTTACTTTGCTTTATTAATAAATGTGCATCCTTTAATTTTTTATAATAAATTTATTTGCCTTAATATTTTAATAATACACTATACAACACAATCAAGGTCTTTCCTGTAAATTTATTTATATGAGAAGACAAGGATCGAGATTGGGGACAGCCTGCTCCCTCTAATTCAGAGGGACTGTCCAATAATACCTCTCTGGTGTCTGTGAGAGATGCCTGTCACACTTCTGAAACCAAAAGTTGTGTTCATGTCTGGGTTCCTTGTCTTGCAAAGTCAAAAAATGAGTTTACCTACAAAGGAGCAAGCAAAAGGAAAGTTTTATTTGAAAGATAGAAAGACTCCTCTCAACAGGGAGGGGATCCAAGTGGGTTGAGAGTGAGGCTCCTGTGTCTAGGGGTAGAGATATGCCTTGGTAGCCTTCAATTGGTCCTTTCAAGGAATTCTGCCTTAGCAATATCTATACATTTTAAAGCTTGTGTTGTCCACCTGACTGAATTTAGCCCTAGGTCATCTAGCTCTAAATTCATATTACCCTTCTGGAAGAAGCTTATGTGGGCATCACTGATTTTGAAAAGCTTGCCCTATCAGGTGAATTGGGGCAGGTTTGATTAGCAAAGACATTGATTGTCCCAGACATTCCCTAGTTAGACATGGACAGGTTCTTGTTTGAAACAAACATTGACTATAAAACCCAGCAGCAGTGATTGGGTCCGTTGACTAGTGAGATCACGGAATGAGGTAGTGGACCGAGAGAAAGGGATAGAAAGATTATTTGAAAGATAGACAGGCTCCCCAAAGCAGGGAGGGGACCCAAGTGGGTTGCCAGTGGGACTCTGTCATCTAGGGGTAGATATATGTCTTAATAACCTCTGATTGGTCCTTTCAGGAATTCTACCTTAGCAACATCCATACATATTAAAGCTTGTTTTCTGCCTAACTGGGTTAAGCCTTAGGCCATCTATGAGCCTTAGTGGCTTCCCTTTTTATGATAATTACAACTTTTCCAAACTACTAGTGAGGAGGAGGGGAGACAACATTGGTGTAGCCCTCTAGTTTCTTTTGGTTTCTTTTATTTTACTTATTTATTTTCTTTATTGATTTTAGAGTGAGAGGAAGGGAGAGGGAGAGGGAGAGAGAAACGTCGATGAGAGAGAACAGTAGTTGGCTGCCTCCTGCATGTCCCCTATTGGGGATTTGGCCTACAACCTGGGCATGTGCCCTGACTTGGAATTGAACTGGTGATCTCTTATTACATGGGTTGATGCTCAACCACTGAGCCACACTGGCCGCGCCAACTTTTGGTTTCTTTTCTAAATCCAATTTTGGATTTCTGTAACCCTTTGTTTAAAAAAAAAAAAATGGTATGTATGTATTTTAGAGAGAGAGGAAGGGAGAGGGAGAGAAAGAAACATCAATTGATGGGTTGCCTCCTGCACTCCCCCCAATTAGTAATTGAACCAGTGACCTTTTGTTGCATGGGATGATAACCAACTGAGCCACACCTGCCAGGGCTCCTATAATCCTTTCTAAGGTGACTTGGCTTTCACAATAGGAACACATTGTGAAGTTTCAAAGCAGAACTCATTAAGCAATCATGTTGCCTTGCTCCCAGAAACCATTCTTTCCAGGTTTTTGTTATGTATTTGGCCTGTGCTTTTTCCAGGAGCTCCTAATTTTTATTTCTATTAATGAGGGCTGGTAGTCTCTAGCCTTGGAGGCACAATTTCTCATGTTGATTTTAGTTTTATGTTGAGATCTATAGAGTCCAAATAAACCTCCAGATGGACTGTGTACTGGGTTCTGCCTGTGTGCTGAGCTCCAAGTCATCTAAAACTTACCCACATGCCTAGCAGGTATGGCTCAGTGGTTGAGCATCGACCCATGAACCAAGAGGTCACCAGTTTGATTCCAGATCAGGGCACATGCCCAGGTTGCAGGTCAAATCCCCAGTGAGGAACATGCAGAAAGCAGCCAATCTATGTTCTCTCTCATCAATGTTTCTAGCTCTCTCTCCCTCTCTCTCTTTCAAATCAATTTAAAAAGAAGGTTTTTAATTATTAAAAAAATAAAAAACAGAAATAAAACTTTCCCATGTCTCATTCCTCACTGCTTAACCTGCCTCTATCTTCTCAATATGACAAAGAATAAAACCTTTAACTCTTCCTGGTTCTAGTTCAGTAGAAAAAATAATGTAACACTGAGTAATTCTTCAGTATTCTAATAAAAATCAGAACAAGAAAGATTATTCCAATTATCAAATACAAATGACAGTCTGTTATTTTCCAAAATTAAATACTCACATTCAAAATTAGAGTGTTCAACATAAAAAATACAGTGGTGGGCTACCCACTTTGTAAAGAAATATAATGTGCCCTGGCTGGTTTGGCTCAGTGGTTAGAGCATCAGATTATGAACCAAAGAGTTGTGGATTTGATTCTGGTCAAGGGCACATGCCTCAGTTGCAGTTGTTCCTCAGCCTTGGTTGGTGTCATTCAGGAGGCAACCAGTCATATGTCCCTCTCATCTCGATGTTTCTCTCTCTCTCTCTCTCTCCCTCCCTCCCTCCCTCCCTCCCTCCCTCACTTTTACTCTATCTGAAGATAAATAGAAAAATATATCTTTGGGTGAGGATTAAATAATAATAAAATTAAAAAATATAATGCAAAATATTCACCAAATGCAGTGTGTCATTGCATTAATAAAATACCAAACTAGAGATCAGAACCTTCAAGGGCTTTCATGGCTAATATTGGAGAGGGAAAAGAGTGAGATTCTGTGGCCATAATACTTCCAAGGAGATTGGCTGTGATGTCTCTGTAGCTGAGAATAAACATAAAGAACTAGAGAAGAACAGGGAATAGAAAAAGAAATGAAAAGACTTGATTTGCCTCAGTTCAGTCACTAGCACAGACTAAGAACACGTGTTCTCTTTCCACATGCAGAGTTCATGGCAATTCTGCATTCTGGATATTATTTATCTCCTACCTGATACTACATCACTGTGTTTGGAAAATGTCTTCTAATTATGGTGTATTCATTTATTTATTTTTAATATATTTTTATTGATCCTTTAAAGAGAGAGAGGAAGAAAGAGGGACAGAATGATAGAAACATCAATGAAAGAGAAACACTGGTAGGCTGCCTTCTGGAGGCCCCCCACTGGGTATTGAGCCTGCAACCCAGCATGTGCCCTGACATGGAATCATACAGGAACCTCTTGGTGCATGGAATGACACACAATCTACTGAGCCATTGTTAAATCAGGTAAAACTTACCTAAGCACAGGACCAATTGATGTGTTTCTGTCTCTCTCTCTAAAATAAATAAATAAATACATAAATAAATAAATAATAAATAATTGGACAAGAAAAAGTCAGAACAACACATTGACACGAGACACAGGTATTCAGCTGAACACACTTCAGAGAAAAGAAAATTACTGTGATAATATCACTTACAAGAAGTAAATGTAATTTTAAAATGATTAAATGGCTCTGTCCAGTTTGGCTCAGCAGTTGGAGCGTTGGCCCTCAGACAAGAGAGGCCCGAGTTCATTCCCACTAAGGGCAGGTACCTCAGTTGCAATGTGTCTCTCTTATATCCATGTTTCTCTCTCTTCCTCTCACTCTATCTCAAGATAAATGCAAAAATGTCCTCGGGTGGGAATAAAAAAGAATGTTGATTAAATGTTTTTCTCTAATGAAGGAAAAAATAAAGTATACTAAGTAAACTAAAACATCATGTGATCTCTGTTGAATTACATTTATTTTCAAGTTGATTTCTGTATAACACTAAATTCTGTGAAAATCATTCTTATTGACCAGGCCATGTAAGAAGTGTTCCATGACGTATGAAACAAGGAAAACATATGGTAGGTTGTACATAAAAGAGGAAAGTAAATAAGAAAATTGCAGTATGAGATTCTCAAACCAAGTATAACATTTGAAAAAAAATGTAATGTATACAAAATGATTCACATTGTCAATCTGTACAATTTCTGGTTGGCTGGTATATCCAACTCCTTTTTTTTCACCAAGGATAGGTTTCTTATTATGTTGTTTTTGTTTTCTCTTTTTTTGAGAGTGAGAGAGAGGAAGAAAAAAGGAGAAAAACATCCATTAGCCGCCTCCTCTGCCTTCCACAGACGCTCCAGGTGGAGATTGAACACACAATGTAGGTATGTGCTCTAACCAAAAATCAAACCCGCAGTCCTCTGGTGTACAACATAATGCTCCAACCAAAGGTGTCACATTGTCAATGCCATCAATTACTTTTTTAAAAGGTTCCACACGGTCATCAGATACTTTAAAAAAAAAAAAACTTTATTGAATTTAGAGAGAAAGGAAGGGAGAGGGAGAGGGAGAGAGAGAAACTTCGAGGAACACATAGACTGGTTGCCTCCTCATGACCCTACCAGGGCTGAGAGAAACCGCAACTGAGATATTTGCTCTAGGCTGGAATCGGACCCAGAACTCGACGCTTTAACGGTGAGGCAAACGGCCCTATCAACTACTTTTAAATTACTTATTATCATCTATTATTTCCCAATTATTTCTCTATTATTTTGGAAATATGTGTGAAGAGAGCAGAGTTAGTATGACTAACTGCATCCTCAGTTTGAACCTTATCTCCTGAAAACAAATAGGTCGGAAGCCACAGCCAAGATCTGGGCTACAACTAAAATATGGGCTGCAACCAAGAGACAAAAGAACAGGTACAAGTGATCAAAATGACTGGGCACTTCACACACACTGCCAAATATTTTGAATTGAGAATTTGAGAACTAATATCAAAGATCATTGCATATCTAAAAAGTGCAGGTGAAAGAAGACACAACCACAACAAAGATAAAAATAAAACAACAAAAAATATTGCGCCAGCTAATTTCCCTACAGAAAATAAAACCCTCCAACAGGTTCTAAGGCTGGCTTAAACACCACTGACTATACCTGAGCCTTCTTCTGATCAGATGTCTTTCTTGCTAGAAGATGCATTAAAGGCAAGGGCCTACTGAAAAAGAGTAAACAAAAACCACACTGCAGAGGCCAAAACAGTACCAAGAAAAACAGTCAGCACAGTCCCAATGCACACCTTACCTACCTCACACAGGCTGAAGGCCACGCCCCTAAACTGCAGGGAAGTGCAGTCAACCCCTTAATGCACCTCACCCCACACAGCACAGGCACAGAAAATCTCAGGATAAAAAAAAAAAAACTAGGATACAAATGAGAAAAAACTGTGCCGCCCAACAGACCCCAGCAGCACACCGGCACGACGCCGCGCAAGGTGGGGCAGGGCAGCCCCGTGGGGCGGACCCAGGGCCCCCCACGCGCAGACCTTGTGGCCCCTGGACTGCGCAGGCGCTGCCTGCCGAGGTCCGCGGTGAGGACCTGGTGCGAGGCTTGGCGGGACGGACCGCCAGCCTGGGTCCCCGAGAGCTGAGAGGGGACGGTCCGCGCTCCGCCTGGCGGCCGGGGGGGCTGCCCAGGGGGCTGCCAGCCTAGGCGCTGGACTCTTAGGGCGCCTGGAGGCGGCCGCCAACGTCTACGGCCATACCACCCTGAACGCGCCCGATCTCGTCTGATCTCGGAAGCTAAGCAGGGTCGGGCGTGGTTAGTACTTGGATGGGAGACCGCCTGGGAATACCGGGTGCTGTAGGCTTTTGCCGCTCCTTTTTGGTCCCCCCACAGCCAGCCAGCGGCGCACCTGCCGCACTTCGGGCGAGGGCCGCGCAGCCCACGCACCCACGCGCCACAGCCCACGCCGGGGGGGGCCGACCGAGGGAATCTGGGGCCCAGCGGGTACCCCCCACGCCCCAGCAGCACACCAGCAGGACGCCGCGCAAGGCGCCGTCCCTCGCGGGCGCCCGCCCTCCCTGGTGGGGCAGGGCAGCCCCGTGGGGCGGACCCACGGCCCCCCACGCGCAGACCTTGTGGCCCCTGGACTGCGCAGGCGCTGCCTGCCGAGGTCCGCGGTGAGGACCTGGTGCGAGGCTTGGCGGGACTGACCGCACGCCTGGGTCCCCGAGAGCTGAGAGGGGCCGGTCCGCACTCCACCTGGCGGCCGGGGGGGCTGCCCAGGGGGCTGCCACCCTAGGCGCTGGACTCTTAGGGCGCCTGGAGGCGGCCGCCAACGTCTACGGCCATACCACCCTGAACGCGCCCGATCTCGTCTGATCTCGGAAGCTAAGCAGGGTCGGGCCTGGTTAGTACTTGGATGGGAGACCGCCTGGGAATACCGGTTGCTGTAGGCTTTTGCCGCTCCTTTTTGGTCCCCCCACAGCCAGCCAGCGGCGCACCTGCCGCGCTTCGGGCCGAGGGCCGCGCAGCCCACGCACCCACGCGCCCCAGCCCACGCCGGGGGGGGCCGACCGAGGGAATCTGGGGCCCAGCGGGGACCCCCCACGCCCCAGCAGCACACCAGCAGGACGCCGCGCAAGGCGCCCGCCCTCCCCGGTGGGGCAGGGCAGCCCCGTGGGGCGGACCCACGGCCCCCCACGCGCAGACCTTGTGGCCCCTGGACTGCGCAGGCGCTGCCTGCCGAGGTCCGCGGTGAGGACCTGGTGCGAGGCTTGGCGGGACTGACCGCACGCCTGGGTCCCCGAGAGCTGAGAGGGGCCGGTCCGCGCTCCGCCTGGCGGCCGGGGGGGCTGCCCAGGGGGCTGCCAGCCTAGGCGCTGGACTCTTAGGGCGCCTGGAGGCGGCCGACAACGTCTACGGCCATACCACCCTGAACGCGCCCGATCTCGTCTGATCTCGGAAGCTAAGCAGGGTCGGGCCTGGTTAGTACTTGGATGGGAGACCGCCTGGGAATACCGGGTGCTGTAGGCTTTTGCCGCTCCTTTTTGGTCCCCCCACAGCCAGCCAGCGGCGCACCTGCCGCGCTTCGGGCCGAGGGCCGCGCAGCCCACGCACCCACGCGCCCCAGCCCACGCCGGGGGGGGCCGACCGAGGGAATCTGGGGCCCAGCGGGGACCCCCCACGCCCCAGCAGCACACCAGCAGGACGCCGCGCAAGGCGCCCGCCCTCCCCGGTGGGGCAGGACAGCCCCGTGGGGCGGACCCACGGCCCCCCACGCGCAGACCTTGTGGCCCCTGGACTGCGCAGGCGCTGCCTGCCGAGGTCCGCGGTGAGGACCTGGTGCGAGGCTTGGCGGGACTGACCCCGCGCATGGGTCCCCGAGAGCTGAGAGGGGCCGGTCCGCGCTCCGCCTGGCGGCCGGGGGGGCTGCCCAGGGGGCTGCCAGCCTAGGCGCTGGACTCTTAGGGCGCCTGGAGGCGGCCGCCAACGTCTACGGCCATACCACCCTGAACGCGCCCGATCTCGTCTGATCTCGGAAGCTAAGCAGGGTCGGGCCTGGTTAGTACTTGGATGGGAGACCGCCTGGGAATACCGGGTGCTGTAGGCTTTTGCCGCTCCTTTTTGGTCCCCCCACAGCCAGCCAGCGGCGCACCTGCCGCGCTTCGGGCCGAGGGCCGGGCAGCCCACGCACCCACTCGCCCCAGCCCACGCCAGGGGGGTCGACCGAGGGAATCTGGGGCCCAGCGGGTACCCCCCACGCCCCAGCAGCACACCAGCAGGACGCCGCGCAAGGCGCCGTCCCTCGCGGGCGCCCGCCCTCCCTGGTGGGGCAGGGCAGCCCCGTGGGGCGGACCCACGGCCCCCCACGCGCAGACCTTGTGGCCCCTGGACTGCGCAGGCGCTGCCTGCCGAGGTCCGCGGTGAGGACCTGGTGCGAGGCTTGGCGGGACTGACCGCACGCCTGGGTCCCCGAGAGCTGAGAGGGGCCGGTCCGCACTCCACCTGGCGGCCGGGGGGGCTGCCCAGGGGGCTGCCAGCCTAGGCGCTGGACTCTTAGGGCGCCTGGAGGCGGCCGCCAACGTCTACGGCCATACCACCCTGAACGCGCCCGATCTCGTCTGATCTCGGAAGCTAAGCAGGGTCGGGCCTGGTTAGTACTTGGATGGGAGACCGCCTGGGAATACCGGGTGCTGTAGGCTTTTGCCGCTCCTTTTTGGTCCCCCCACAGCAGCCAGCGGCGCACCTGCCGCGCTTCGGGCCGAGGGCCGCGCAGCCCACGCACCCACGCGCCCCAGCCCACGCCGGGGGGGGCCGACCGAGGGAATCTGGGGCCCAGCGAGGACCCCACACGCCCCAGCAGCACACCAGCAGGACGCCGCGCAAGGCGCCGTCCCTCGCGGGCGCCCGCCCTCCCTGGTGGGGCAGGGCAGCCCCGTGGGGCGGACCCACGGCCCCCCACGCGCAGACCTTGTGGCCCCTGGACTGCGCAGGCGCTGCCTGCCGAGGTCCGCGGTGAGGACCTGGTGCGAGGCTTGGCGGGACTGACCGCACGCCTGGGTCCCCGAGAGCTGAGAGGGGCCGGTCCGCACTCCACCTGGCGGCCGGGGGGGCTGCCCAGGGGGCTGCCAGCCTAGGCGCTGGACTCTTAGGGCGCCTGGAGGCGGCCACCAACGTCTACGGCCATACCACCCTGAACGCGCCCGATCTCGTCTGATCTCGGAAGCTAAGCAGGGTCGGGCCTGGTTAGTACTTGGATGGGAGACCGCCTGGGAATACCGGGTGCTGTAGGCTTTTGCCGCTCCTTTTTGGTCCCCCCACAGCCAGCCAGCGGCGCACCTGCCGCGCTTCGGGCCGAGGGCCGCGCAGCCCACGCACCCACGCGCCCCAGCCCACGCCGGGGGGGGCCGACCGAGGGAATCTGGGGCCCAGCGGGGACCCCCCACGCCCCAGCAGCACACCAGCAGGACGCCGCGCAAGGCGCCCGCCCTCCCCGGTGGGGCAGGGCAGCCCCGTGGGGCGGACCCACGGCCCCCCACGCGCAGACCTTGTGGCCCCTGGACTGCGCAGGCGCTGCCTGCTGAGGTCCGCGGTGAGGACCTGGTGCGAGTCTTGGCGGGACTGATCGCACGCCTGGGTCCCCGAGAGCTGAGAGGGGCCGGTCCGCACTCCGCCTGGCGGCCGGGGGGGCTGCCCAGGGGGCTGCCAGCCTAGGCGCTGGACTCTTAGGGCGCCTGGAGGCGGCCGCCAACGTCTACGGCCATACCACCCTGAACGCGCCCGATCTCGTCTGATCTCGGAAGCTAAGCAGGGTCGGGCCTGGTTAGTACTTGGATGGGAGACCGCCTGGGAATACCGGGTGCTGTAGGCTTTTGCCGCTCCTTTTTGGTGCCCCCACAGCCAGCCAGCGGCGCACCTGCCGCGCTTCGGGCCGAGGGCCGCGCAGCCCACGCACCCACGCGCCCCAGCCCACGCCGGGGGGGGCCGACCGAGGGAATCTGGGGCCCAGCGGGGACCCCCCACGCCCCAGCAGCACACCAGCAGGACGCCGCGCAAGGCGCCGTCCATCGCGGGCGCCCGCCCTCCCCGGTGGGGCAGGGCAGCCCCGTGGGGCGGACCCAGGGATCCCCACGCGCAGACCTTGTGGCCCCTGGACTGCGCAGGCGCTGCCTGCCGAGGTCCGCGGTGAGGACCTGGTGCGAGGCTTGGCGGGACGGACCGTGCGCCTGGGTCCCCGAGAGCTGAGAGGGGCCGGTCCGCGCTCCGCCTGGCGGCCGGGGGGGCTGCCCAGGGGGCTGCCAGCCTAGGCGCTGGACTCTTAGGGCGCCTGGAGGCGGCCGCCAACGTCTACGGCCATACCACCCTGAACGCGCCCGATCTCGTCTGATCTCGGAAGCTAAGCAGGGTCGGGCCTGGTTAGTACTTGGATGGGAGACCGCCTGGGGATACCGGGTGCGGTAGGGTGCGGTAGGCTTTTGCCGCTCCTTTTTGGTCCCCCCACAGCCAGCCAGCGGCGCACCTGCCGCGCTTCGGGCCGAGGGCCGCGCAGCCCACGCACCCACGCGCCCCAGCCCACGCGGGGGGGGCCGACCGAGGGAATCTGGGGCCCAGCGGGGACCCCCCACGCCCCAGCAGCACACCAGCAGGACGCCGCGCAAGGCGCCCGCCCTCCCCGGTGGGGCAGGGCAGCCCCGTGGGCGGACCCACGGCCCCCCACGCGCAGACCTTGTGGCCCCTGGACTGCGCAGGCGCTGCCTGCTGAGGTCCGCGGTGAGGACCTGGTGCGAGTCTTGGCGGGACTGATCGCACGCCTGGGTCCCCGAGAGCTGAGAGGGGCCGGTCCGCACTCCGCCTGGCGGCCGGGGGGGCTGCCCAGGGGGCTGCCAGCCTAGGCGCTGGACTCTTAGGGCGCCTGGAGGCGGCCGCCAACGTCTACGGCCATACCACCCTGAACGCGCCCGATCTCGTCTGATCTCGGAAGCTAAGCAGGGTCGGGCCTGGTTAGTACTTGGATGGGAGACCGCCTGGGAATACCGGGTGCTGTAGGCTTTTGCCGCTCCTTTTTGGTCTCCCCACAGCCAGCCAGCGGCGCACCTGCCGCGCTTCGGGCCGAGGGCCGCGCAGCCCACGCACCCACGCGCCCCAGCCCACGCCGGGGGGTGCCGAACGAGGGAATCTGGGGCCCAGCGGGGACCCCCCACGCCCCAGCAGCACACCAGTAGGACGCCGCGCAAGGCGACGTCCCTCGCGGGCGCCCGCCCTCCCCGGTGGGGCAGGGCAGCCCCGTGGGGCGGACCCAGGGATCCCCACGCGCAGACCTTGTGGCCCCTGGACTGCGCAGGCGCTGCCTGCCGAGGTCCGCGGTGAGGACCTGGTGCGAGGCTTGGCGGGACTGACCCCGCGCATGGGTCCCCGAGAGCTGAGAGGGGCCGGTCCGCGCTCCGCCTGGCGGCCGGGGGGGCTGCCCAGGGGGCTGCCAGCCTAGGCGCTGGACTCTTAGGGCGCCTGGAGGCGGCCGCCAACGTCTACGGCCATACCACCCTGAACGCGCCCGATCTCGTCTGATCTCGGAAGCTAAGCAGGGTCGGGCCTGGTTAGTACTTGGATGGGAGACCGCCTGGGAATACCGGGTGCTGTAGGCTTTTGCCGCTCCTTTTTGGTCCCCCCACAGCCAGCCAGCGGCGCACCTGCCGCGCTTCGGGCCGAGGGCCGCGCAGCCCACGCACCCACGCGCCCCAGCCCACGCCGGGGGGGGCCGACCGAGGGAATCTGGGGCCCAGCGGGGACCCCCCACGCCCCAGCAGCACACCAGCAGGACGCCGCGCAAGGCGCCCGCCCTCCCCGGTGGGGCAGGACAGCCCCGTGGGGCGGACCCACGGCCCCCCACGCGCAGACCTTGTGGCCCCTGGACTGCGCAGGCGCTGCCTGCCGAGGTCCGCGGTGAGGACCTGGTGCGAGGCTTGGCGGGACTGACCCCGCGCATGGGTCCCCGAGAGCTGAGAGGGGCCGGTCCGCGCTCCGCCTGGCGGCCGGGGGGGCTGCCCAGGGGGCTGCCAGCCTAGGCGCTGGACTCTTAGGGCGCCTGGAGGCGGCCGCCAACGTCTACGGCCATACCACCCTGAACGCGCCCGATCTCGTCTGATCTCGGAAGCTAAGCAGGGTCGGGCCTGGTTAGTACTTGGATGGGAGACCGCCTGGGAATACCGGGTGCTGTAGGCTTTTGCCGCTCCTTTTTGGTCCCCCCACAGCCAGCCAGCGGCGCACCTGCCGCGCTTCGGGCCGAGGGCCGGGCAGCCCACGCACCCACTCGCCCCAGCCCACGCCAGGGGGGTCGACCGAGGGAATCTGGGGCCCAGCGGGTACCCCCCACGCCCCAGCAGCACACCAGCAGGACGCCGCGCAAGGCGCCGTCCCTCGCGGGCGCCCGCCCTCCCTGGTGGGGCAGGGCAGCCCCGTGGGGCGGACCCACGGCCCCCCACGCGCAGACCTTGTGGCCCCTGGACTGCGCAGGCGCTGCCTGCCGAGGTCCGCGGTGAGGACCTGGTGCGAGGCTTGGCGGGACTGACCGCACGCCTGGGTCCCCGAGAGCTGAGAGGGGCCGGTCCGCACTCCACCTGGCGGCCGGGGGGGCTGCCCAGAGGGCTGCCAGCCTAGGCGCTGGACTCTTAGGGCGCCTGGAGGCGGCCGCCAACGTCTACGGCCATACCACCCTGAACGCGCCCGATCTCGTCTGATCTCGGAAGCTAAGCAGGGTCGGGCCTGGTTA
Organism: Molossus alvarezi; assembly: GCA_037176705.1. Classification (NCBI taxonomy): domain Eukaryota; kingdom Metazoa; phylum Chordata; class Mammalia; order Chiroptera; family Molossidae; genus Molossus; species Molossus alvarezi. The sequence continues at coordinate 26,290,136 of CM073906.1, forward strand.
GTACTTGGATGGGAGACCGCCTGGGAATACCGGGTGCTGTAGGCTTTTGCCGCTCCTTTTTGGTCCCCCCACAGCAGCCAGCGGCGCACCTGCCGCGCTTCGGGCCGAGGGCCGCGCAGCCCACGCACCCACGCGCCCCAGCCCACGCCGGGGGGGGCCGACCGAGGGAATCTGGGGCCCAGCGAGGACCCCACACGCCCCAGCAGCACACCAGCAGGACGCCGCGCAAGGCGCCGTCCCTCGCGGGCGCCCGCCCTCCCTGGTGGGGCAGGGCAGCCCCGTGGGGCGGACCCACGGCCCCCCACGCGCAGACCTTGTGGCCCCTGGACTGCGCAGGCGCTGCCTGCCGAGGTCCGCGGTGAGGACCTGGTGCGAGGCTTGGCGGGACTGACCGCACGCCTGGGTCCCCGAGAGCTGAGAGGGGCCGGTCCGCACTCCACCTGGCGGCCGGGGGGGCTGCCCAGGGGGCTGCCAGCCTAGGCGCTGGACTCTTAGGGCGCCTGGAGGCGGCCACCAACGTCTACGGCCATACCACCCTGAACGCGCCCGATCTCGTCTGATCTCGGAAGCTAAGCAGGGTCGGGCCTGGTTAGTACTTGGATGGGAGACCGCCTGGGAATACCGGGTGCTGTAGGCTTTTGCCGCTCCTTTTTGGTCCCCCCACAGCCAGCCAGCGGCGCACCTGCCGCGCTTCGGGCCGAGGGCCGCGCAGCCCACGCACCCACGCGCCCCAGCCCACGCCGGGGGGGGCCGACCGAGGGAATCTGGGGCCCAGCGGGGACCCCCCACGCCCCAGCAGCACACCAGCAGGACGCCGCGCAAGGCGCCCGCCCTCCCCGGTGGGGCAGGGCAGCCCCGTGGGGCGGACCCACGGCCCCCCACGCGCAGACCTTGTGGCCCCTGGACTGCGCAGGCGCTGCCTGCTGAGGTCCGCGGTGAGGACCTGGTGCGAGTCTTGGCGGGACTGATCGCACGCCTGGGTCCCCGAGAGCTGAGAGGGGCCGGTCCGCACTCCGCCTGGCGGCCGGGGGGGCTGCCCAGGGGGCTGCCAGCCTAGGCGCTGGACTCTTAGGGCGCCTGGAGGCGGCCGCCAACGTCTACGGCCATACCACCCTGAACGCGCCCGATCTCGTCTGATCTCGGAAGCTAAGCAGGGTCGGGCCTGGTTAGTACTTGGATGGGAGACCGCCTGGGAATACCGGGTGCTGTAGGCTTTTGCCGCTCCTTTTTGGTGCCCCCACAGCCAGCCAGCGGCGCACCTGCCGCGCTTCGGGCCGAGGGCCGCGCAGCCCACGCACCCACGCGCCCCAGCCCACGCCGGGGGGGGCCGACCGAGGGAATCTGGGGCCCAGCGGGGACCCCCCACGCCCCAGCAGCACACCAGCAGGACGCCGCGCAAGGCGCCGTCCATCGCGGGCGCCCGCCCTCCCCGGTGGGGCAGGGCAGCCCCGTGGGGCGGACCCAGGGATCCCCACGCGCAGACCTTGTGGCCCCTGGACTGCGCAGGCGCTGCCTGCCGAGGTCCGCGGTGAGGACCTGGTGCGAGGCTTGGCGGGACGGACCGTGCGCCTGGGTCCCCGAGAGCTGAGAGGGGCCGGTCCGCGCTCCGCCTGGCGGCCGGGGGGGCTGCCCAGGGGGCTGCCAGCCTAGGCGCTGGACTCTTAGGGCGCCTGGAGGCGGCCGCCAACGTCTACGGCCATACCACCCTGAACGCGCCCGATCTCGTCTGATCTCGGAAGCTAAGCAGGGTCGGGCCTGGTTAGTACTTGGATGGGAGACCGCCTGGGGATACCGGGTGCGGTAGGGTGCGGTAGGCTTTTGCCGCTCCTTTTTGGTCCCCCCACAGCCAGCCAGCGGCGCACCTGCCGCGCTTCGGGCCGAGGGCCGCGCAGCCCACGCACCCACGCGCCCCAGCCCACGCGGGGGGGGCCGACCGAGGGAATCTGGGGCCCAGCGGGGACCCCCCACGCCCCAGCAGCACACCAGCAGGACGCCGCGCAAGGCGCCCGCCCTCCCCGGTGGGGCAGGGCAGCCCCGTGGGCGGACCCACGGCCCCCCACGCGCAGACCTTGTGGCCCCTGGACTGCGCAGGCGCTGCCTGCTGAGGTCCGCGGTGAGGACCTGGTGCGAGTCTTGGCGGGACTGATCGCACGCCTGGGTCCCCGAGAGCTGAGAGGGGCCGGTCCGCACTCCGCCTGGCGGCCGGGGGGGCTGCCCAGGGGGCTGCCAGCCTAGGCGCTGGACTCTTAGGGCGCCTGGAGGCGGCCGCCAACGTCTACGGCCATACCACCCTGAACGCGCCCGATCTCGTCTGATCTCGGAAGCTAAGCAGGGTCGGGCCTGGTTAGTACTTGGATGGGAGACCGCCTGGGAATACCGGGTGCTGTAGGCTTTTGCCGCTCCTTTTTGGTCTCCCCACAGCCAGCCAGCGGCGCACCTGCCGCGCTTCGGGCCGAGGGCCGCGCAGCCCACGCACCCACGCGCCCCAGCCCACGCCGGGGGGTGCCGAACGAGGGAATCTGGGGCCCAGCGGGGACCCCCCACGCCCCAGCAGCACACCAGTAGGACGCCGCGCAAGGCGACGTCCCTCGCGGGCGCCCGCCCTCCCCGGTGGGGCAGGGCAGCCCCGTGGGGCGGACCCAGGGATCCCCACGCGCAGACCTTGTGGCCCCTGGACTGCGCAGGCGCTGCCTGCCGAGGTCCGCGGTGAGGACCTGGTGCGAGTCTTGGCGGGACTGATCGCACGCCTGGGTCCCCGAGAGCTGAGAGGGGCCGGTCCGCGCTCCGCCTGGCGGCCGGGGGGGCTGCCCAGGGGGCTGCCAGCCTAGGCGCTGGACTCTTAGGGCGCCTGGAGGCGGCCGCCAACGTCTACGGTCATACCACCCTGAACGCGCCCGATCTCGTCTGATCTCGGAAGCTAAGCAGGGTCCGGCCTGGTTAGTACTTGGATGGGAGACCGCCTGGGAATACCGGGTGCTGTAGGCTTTTGCCGCTCCTTTTTGGTCTCCCCACAGCCAGCCAGCGGCGCACCTGCCGCACTTCGGGCCGAGGGCCGCGCAGCCCACGCACCCACGCGCCCCAGCCCACGCCGGGGGGTGCCGAACGAGGGAATCTGGGGCCCAGGGGGGACCCCCCACGCCCCAGCAGCACACCAGCAGGACGCCGCGCAAGGCAACGTCCCTCGCGGGCGCCCGCCCTCCCCGGTGGGGCAGGGCAGCCCCGTGGGGCGGACCCAGGGATCCCCACGCGCAGACCTTGTGGCCCCTGGACTGCGCAGGCGCTGCCTGCCAAGGTCCGCGGTGAGGACCTGGTGCGAGGCTTGGCGGGACTGACCGCACGCCTGGGTCCCCGAGAGCTGAGAGGGGCCGGTCCGCACTCCACCTGGCGGCCGGGGGGGCTGCCCAGGGGGCTGCCAGCCTAGGCGCTGGACTCTTAGGGCGCCTGGAGGCGGCCGCCAACGTCTACGGCCATACCACCCTGAACGCGCCCGATCTCGTCTGATCTCGGAAGCTAAGCAGGGTCGGGCCTGGTTAGTACTTGGATGGGAGACCGCCTGGGAATACCGGGTGCTGTAGGCTTTTGCCGCTCCTTTTTGGTCCCCCCACAGCCAGCCAGCGGCGCACCTGCCGCGCTTCGGGCCGAGGGCCGCGCAGCCCACGCACCCACGCGCCCCAGCCCACGCCGGGGGGGGCCGACCGAGGGAATCTGGGGCCCAGCGGGGACCCCCCACGCCCCAGCAGCACACCAGCAGGACGCCGCGCAAGGCGCCGTCCCTCGCGGGCGCCCGCCCTCCCTGGTGGGGCAGGGCAGCCCCGTGGGGCGGACCCACGGCCCCCCACGCGCAGACCTTGTGGCCCCTGGACTGCGCAGGCGCTGCCTGCCGAGGTCCGCGGTGAGGACCTGGTGCGAGGCTTGGCGGGACTGACCGCACGCCTGGGTCCCCGAGAGCTGAGAGGGGCCGGTCCGCACTCCACCTGGCGGCCGGGGGGGCTGCCCAGGGGGCTGCCAGCCTAGGCGCTGGACTCTTAGGGCGCCTGGAGGCGGCCACCAACGTCTACGGCCATACCACCCTGAACGCGCCCGATCTCGTCTGATCTCGGAAGCTAAGCAGGGTCGGGCCTGGTTAGTACTTGGATGGGAGACCGCCTGGGAATACCGGGTGCTGTAGGCTTTTGCCGCTCCTTTTTGGTCCCCCCACAGCAGCCAGCGGCGCACCTGCCGCGCTTCGGGCCGAGGGCCGCGCAGCCCACGCACCCACGCGCCCCAGCCCACGCCGGGGGGGGCCGACCGAGGGAATCTGGGGCCCAGCGGGGACCCCCCACGCCCCAGCAGCACACCAGCAGGACGCCGCGCAAGGCGCCCGCCCTCCCCGGTGGGGCAGGGCAGCCCCGTGGGGCGGACCCACGGCCCCCCACGCGCAGACCTTGTGGCCCCTGGACTGCGCAGGCGCTGCCTGCCGAGGTCCGCGGTGAGGACCTGGTGCGAGGCTTGGCGGGACTGACCGCACGCCTGGGTCCCCGAGAGCTGAGAGGGGCCGGTCCGCACTCCACCTGGCGGCCGGGGGGGCTGCCCAGGGGGCTGCCAGCCTAGGCGCTGGACTCTTAGGGCGCCTGGAGGCGGCCGCCAACGTCTACGGCCATACCACCCTGAACGCGCCCGATCTCGTCTGATCTCGGAAGCTAAGCAGGGTCGGGCCTGGTTAGTACTTGGATGGGAGACCGCCTGGGAATACCGGGTGCTGTAGGCTTTTGCCGCTCCTTTTTGGTCCCCCCACAGCCAGCCAGCGGCGCACCTGCCGCGCTTCGGGCCGAGGGCCGCGCAGCCCACGCACCCACGCGCCACAGCCCACGCCGGGGGGGGCCGACCGAGGGAATCTGGGGCCCAGCGGGTACCCCCCACGCCCCAGCAGCACACCAGCAGGACGCCGCGCAAGGCGCCGTCCCTCGCGGGCGCCCGCCCTCCCTGGTGGGGCAGGGCAGCCCCGTGGGGCGGACCCACGGCCCCCCACGCGCAGACCTTGTGGCCCCTGGACTGCGCAGGCGCTGCCTGCCGAGGTCCGCGGTGAGGACCTGGTGCGAGGCTTGGCGGGACTGACCGCACGCCTGGGTCCCCGAGAGCTGAGAGGGGCCGGTCCGCACTCCACCTGGCGGCCGGGGGGGCTGCCCAGGGGGCTGCCAGCCTAGGCGCTGGACTCTTAGGGCGCCTGGAGGCGGCCACCAACGTCTACGGCCATACCACCCTGAACGCGCCCGATCTCGTCTGATCTCGGAAGCTAAGCAGGGTCGGGCCTGGTTAGTACTTGGATGGGAGACCGCCTGGGAATACCGGGTGCTGTAGGCTTTTGCCGCTCCTTTTTGGTCCCCCCACAGCAGCCAGCGGCGCACCTGCCGCGCTTCGGGCCGAGGGCCGCGCAGCCCACGCACCCACGCGCCCCAGCCCACGCCGGGGGGGGCCGACCGAGGGAATCTGGGGCCCAGCGGGGACCCCCCACACCCCAGCAGCACACCAGCAGGACGCCGCGCAAGGCGCCCGCCCTCCCCGGTGGGGCAGGGCAGCCCCGTGGGGCGGACCCACGGCCCCCCACGCGCAGACCTTGTGGCCCCTGGACTGCGCAGGCGCTGCCTGCCGAGGTCCGCGGTGAGGACCTGGTGCGAGGCTTGGCGGGACTGACCGCACGCCTGGGTCCCCGAGAGCTGAGAGGGGCCGGTCCGCGCTCCGCCTGGCGGCCGGGGGGGCTGCCCAGGGGGCTGCCAGCCTAGGCGCTGGACTCTTAGGGCGCCTGGAGGCGGCCGACAACGTCTACGGCCATACCACCCTGAACGCGCCCGATCTCGTCTGATCTCGGAAGCTAAGCAGGGTCGGGCCTGGTTAGTACTTGGATGGGAGACCGCCTGGGAATACCGGGTGCTGTAGGCTTTTGCCGCTCCTTTTTGGTCCCCCCACAGCCAGCCAGCGGCGCACCTGCCGCGCTTCGGGCCGAGGGCCGCGCAGCCCACGCACCCACGCGCCCCAGCCCACGCCGGGGGGGGCCGACCGAGGGAATCTGGGGCCCAGCGGGGACCCCCCACGCCCCAGCAGCACACCAGCAGGACGCCGCGCAAGGCGCCCGCCCTCCCCGGTGGGGCAGGACAGCCCCGTGGGGCGGACCCACGGCCCCCCACGCGCAGACCTTGTGGCCCCTGGACTGCGCAGGCGCTGCCTGCCGAGGTCCGCGGTGAGGACCTGGTGCGAGGCTTGGCGGGACTGACCCCGCGCATGGGTCCCCGAGAGCTGAGAGGGGCCGGTCCGCGCTCCGCCTGGCGGCCGGGGGGGCTGCCCAGGGGGCTGCCAGCCTAGGCGCTGGACTCTTAGGGCGCCTGGAGGCGGCCGCCAACGTCTACGGCCATACCACCCTGAACGCGCCCGATCTCGTCTGATCTCGGAAGCTAAGCAGGGTCGGGCCTGGTTAGTACTTGGATGGGAGACCGCCTGGGAATACCGGGTGCTGTAGGCTTTTGCCGCTCCTTTTTGGTCCCCCCACAGCCAGCCAGCGGCGCACCTGCCGCGCTTCGGGCCGAGGGCCGGGCAGCCCACGCACCCACTCGCCCCAGCCCACGCCAGGGGGGTCGACCGAGGGAATCTGGGGCCCAGCGGGTACCCCCCACGCCCCAGCAGCACACCAGCAGGACGCCGCGCAAGGCGCCGTCCCTCGCGGGCGCCCGCCGTCCCCGGTGGGGCAGGGCAGCCCCGTGGGGCGGACCCAGGGATCCCCACGCGCAGACCTTGTGGCCCCTGGACTGCGCAGGCGCTGCCTGCCGAGGTCCGCGGTGAGGACCTGGTGCGAGGCTTGGCGGGACTGACCGCACGCCTGGGTCCCCGAGAGCTGAGAGGGGCCGGTCCGCACTCCACCTGGCGGCCGGGGGGGCTGCCCAGGGGGCTGCCAGCCTAGGCGCTGGACTCTTAGGGCGCCTGGAGGCGGCCGCCAACGTCTACGGCCATACCACCCTGAACGCGCCCGATCTCGTCTGATCTCGGAAGCTAAGCAGGGTCGGGCCTGGTTAGTACTTGGATGGGAGACCGCCTGGGAATACCGGGTGCTGTAGGCTTTTGCCGCTCCTTTTTGGTCCCCCCACAGCCAGCCAGCGGCGCACCTGCCGCGCTTCGGGCCGAGGGCCGCGCAGCCCATGCACCCACGCGCCCCAGCCCACGCGGGGGGGGCCGACCGAGGGAATCTGGGGCCCAGCGGGGACCCCCCACGCCCCAGCAGCACACCAGCAGGACGCCGCGCAAGGCGCCCGCCCTCCCCGGTGGGGCAGGGCAGCCCCGTGGGGCGGACCCACGGCCCCCCACGCGCAGACCTTGTGGCCCCTGGACTGCGCAGGCGCTGCCTGCCGAGGTCCGCGGTGAGGACCTGGTGCGAGTCTTGGCGGGACTGATCGCACGCCTGGGTCCCCGAGAGCTGAGAGGGGCCGGTCCGCACTCCGCCTGGCGGCCGGGGGGGCTGCCCAGGGGGCTGCCAGCCTAGGCGCTGGACTCTTAGGGCGCCTGGAGGCGGCCGCCAACGTCTACGGCCATACCACCCTGAACGCGCCCGATCTCGTCTGATCTCGGAAGCTAAGCAGGGTCGGGCCTGGTTAGTACTTGGATGGGAGACCGCCTGGGAATACCGGGTGCTGTAGGCTTTTGCCGCTCCTTTTTGGTCTCCCCACAGCCAGCCAGCGGCGCACCTGCCGCGCTTCGGGCCGAGGGCCGCGCAGCCCACGCACCCACGCGCCCCAGCCCACGCCGGGGGGGGGCCGACCGAGGGAATCTGGGGCCCAGCGGGGACCCCCCACGCCCCAGCAGCACACCAGCAGGACGCCGCGCAAGGCGCCCGCCCTCCCCGGTGGGGCAGGGCAGCCCCGTGGGGCGGACCCACGGCCCCCCACGCGCAGACCTTGTGGCCCCTGGACTGCGCAGGCGCTGCCTGCTGAGGTCCGCGGTGAGGACCTGGTGCGAGTCTTGGCGGGACTGATCGCACGCCTGGGTCCCCGAGAGCTGAGAGGGGCCGGTCCGCATTCCGCCTGGCGGCCGGGGGGGCTGCCCAGGGGGCTGCCAGCCTAGGCGCTGGACTCTTAGGGCGCCTGGAGGCGGCCGACAACGTCTACGGCCATACCACCCTGAACGCGCCCGATCTCGTCTGATCTCGGAAGCTAAGCAGGGTCGGGCCTGGTTAGTACTTGGATGGGAGACCGCCTGGGAATACCGGGTGCTGTAGGCTTTTGCCGCTCCTTTTTGGTCTCCCCACAGCCAGCCAGCGGCGCACCTGCCGCACTTCGGGCCGAGGGCCGCGCAGCCCACGCACCCACGCGCCCCAGCCCACGCCGGGGGGGGCCGACCGAGGGAATCTGGGGCCCAGCGGGGACCCCCCACGCCCCAGCAGCACACCAGCAGGACGCCGCGCAAGGCGCCCGCCCTCCCCGGTGGGGCAGGGCAGCCCCGTGGGGCGGACCCACGGCCCCCCACGCGCAGACCTTGTGGCCCCTGGACTGCGCAGGCGCTGCCTGCTGAGGTCCGCGGTGAGGACCTGGTGCGAGGCTTGGCGGGACTGACCGCACGCCTGGGTCCCCGAGAGCTGAGAGGGGCCGGTCCGCACTCCACCTGGCGGCCGGGGGGGCTGCCCAGGGGGCTGCCAGCCTAGGCGCTGGACTCTTAGGGCGCCTGGAGGCGGCCGACAACGTCTACGGCCATACCACCCTGAACGCGCCTGATCTCGTCTGATCTCGGAAGCTAAGCAGGGTCGGGCCTGGTTAGTACTTGGATGGGAGACCGCCTGGGAATACCGGGTGCTGTAGGCTTTTGCCGCTCCTTTTTGGTCCCCCCACAGCCAGCCAGCGGCGCACCTGCCGCGCTTCGGGCCGAGGGCCGCGCAGCCCACGCACCCACGCGCCCCAGCCCACGCCGGGGGGGGCCGACCGAGGGAATCTGGGGCCCAGCGGGGACCCCCCACGCCCCAGCAGCACACCAGCAGGACGCCGCGCAAGGCGCCCGCCCTCCCCGGTGGGGCAGGACAGCCCCGTGGGGCGGACCCACGGCCCCCCACGCGCAGACCTTGTGGCCCCTGGACTGCGCAGGCGCTGCCTGCCGAGGTCCGCGGTGAGGACCTGGTGCGAGGCTTGGCGGGACTGATCGCACGCCTGGGTCCCCGAGAGCTGAGAGGGGCCGGTCCGCACTCCGCCTGGCGGCCGGGGGGGCTGCCCAGGGGGCTGCCAGCCTAGGCGCTGGACTCTTAGGGCGCCTGGAGGCGGCCGACAACGTCTACGGCCAAACCACCCTGAACGCGCCCGATCTCGTCTGATCTCGGAAGCTAAGCAGGGTCGGGCCTGGTTAGTACTTGGATGGGAGACCGCCTGGGAATACCGGGTGCTGTAGGCTTTTGCCGCTCCTTTTTGGTGTCCCCACAGCCAGCCAGCGGCGCACCTGCCGCGCTTCGGGCCGAGGGCCGCGCAGCCCACGCACCCACGCGCCCCAGCCCACGCCGGGGGGGGCCGACCGAGGGAATCTGGGGCCCAGCGGGGACCCCCCACGCCCCAGCAGCACACCAGCAGGACGCCGCGCAAGGCGCCCGCCCTCCCCGGTGGGGCAGGGCAGCCCCGTGGGGCGGACCCACGGCCCCCCACGCGCAGACCTTGTGGCCCCTGGACTGCGCAGGCGCTGCCTGCTGAGGTCCGCGGTGAGGACCTGGTGCGAGTCTTGGCGGGACTGATCGCACGCCTGGGTCCCCGAGAGCTGAGAGGGGCCGGTCCGCACTCCGCCTGGCGGCCGGGGGGGCTGCCCAGGGGGCTGCCAGCCTAGGCGCTGGACTCTTAGGGCGCCTGGAGGCGGCCGCCAACGTCTACGGCCATACCACCCTGAACGCGCCCGATCTCGTCTGATCTCGGAAGCTAAGCAGGGTCGGGCCTGGTTAGTACTTGGATGGGAGACCGCCTGGGAATACCGGTTGCTGTAGGCTTTTGCCGCTCCTTTTTGGTGCCCCCACAGCCAGCCAGCGGCGCACCTGCCGCGCTTCGGGCCGAGGGCCGCGCAGCCCACGCACCCACGCGCCCATGCCCACGCCGGGGGGGGCCGACCGAGGGAATCTGGGGCCCAGCGGGGACCCCCCACGCCCCAGCAGCACACCAGCAGGACGCCGCGCAAGGCGCCGTCCCTCGCGGGCGCCCGCCGTCCCCGGTGGGGCAGGGCAGCCCCGTGGGGCGGACCCAGGGATCCCCACGCGCAGACCTTGTGGCCCCTGGACTGCGCAGGCGCTGCCTGCCGAGGTCCGCGGTGAGGACCTGGTGCGAGGCTTGGCGGGACGGACCGTGCGCCTGGGTCCCCGAGAGCTGAGAGGGGCCGGTCCGCGCTCCGCCTGGCGGCCGGGGGGGCTGCCCAGGGGGCTGCCAGCCTAGGCGCTGGACTCTTAGGGCGCCTGGAGGCGGCCGCCAACGTCTACGGCCATACCACACTCAACGCGCCCGATCTCGTCTGATCTCGGAAGCTAAGCAGGGTCGGGCCTGGTTAGTACTTGGATGGGAGACCGCCTGGGAATACCGGGTGCTGTAGGCTTTTGCCGCTCCTTTTTGGTGTCCCCACAGCCAGCCAGCGGCGCACCTGCCGCGCTTCGGGCCGAGGGCCGCGCAGCCCACGCACCCACGCGCCCCAGCCCACGCGGGGGGGGCCGACCGAGGGAATCTGGGGCCCAGCGGGGACCCCCCACGCCCCAGCAGCACACCAGCAGGACGCCGCGCAAGGCGCCCGCCCTCCCCGGTGGGGCAGGGCAGCCCCGTGGGGCGGACCCACGGCCCCCCACGCGCAGACCTTGTGGCCCCTGGACTGCGCAGGCGCTGCCTGCTGAGGTCCGCGGTGAGGACCTGGTGCGAGTCTTGGCGGGACTGATCGCACGCCTGGGTCCCCGAGAGCTGAGAGGGGCCGGTCCGCACTCCGCCTGGCGGCCGGGGGGGCTGCCCAGGGGGCTGCCAGCCTAGGCGCTGGACTCTTAGGGCGCCAGGAGGCGGCCGCCAACGTCTACGGCCATACCACCCTGAACGCGCCCGATCTCGTCTGATCTCGGAAGCTAAGCAGGGTCGGGCCTGGTTAGTACTTGGATGGGAGACCGCCTGGGAATACCGGGTGCTGTAGGCTTTTGCCGCTCCTTTTTGGTCTCCCCACAGCCAGCCAGCGGCGCACCTGCCGCGCTTCGGGCCGAGGGCCGCGCAGCCCACGCACCCACGCGCCACAGCCCACGCCGGGGGGTGCCGAACGAGGGAATCTGGGGCCCAGCGGGGACCCCCCACGCCCCAGCAGCACACCAGCAGGACGCCGCGCAAGGCGCCGTCCCTCGCGGGCGCCCGCCCTCCCCGGTGGGGCAGGGCAGCCCCGTGGGGCGGACCCAGGGATCCCCACGCGCAGACCTTGTGGCCCCTGGACTGCGCAGGCGCTGCCTGCCGAGGTCCGCGGTGAGGACCTGGTGCGAGGCTTGGCGGGACTGACCCCGCGCATGGGTCCCCGAGAGCTGAGAGGGGCCGGTCCGCGCTCCGCCTGGCGGCCGGGGGGGCTGCCCAGGGGGCTGCCAGCCTAGGCGCTGGACTCTTAGGGCGCCTGGAGGCGGCCGCCAACGTCTACGGCCATACCACCCTGAACGCGCCCGATCTCGTCTGATCTCGGAAGCTAAGCAGGGTCGGGCCTGGTTAGTACTTGGATGGGAGACCGCCTGGGAATACCGGGTGCTGTAGGCTTTTGCCGCTCCTTTTTGGTCCCCCCACAGCCAGCCAGCGGCGCACCTGCCGCGCTTCGGGCCGAGGGCCGCGCAGCCCACGCACCCACGCGCCCCAGCCCACGCCGGGGGGGGCCGACCGAGGGAATCTGGGGCCCAGCGGGTACCCCCCACGCCCCAGCAGCACACCAGCAGGACGCCGCGCAAGGCGCCGTCCCTCGCGGGCGCCCGCCCTCCCTGGTGGGGCAGGGCAGCCCCGTGGGGCGGACCCACGGCCCCCCACGCGCAGACCTTGTGGCCCCTGGACTGCGCAGGCGCTGCCTGCCCAGGTCCGCGGTGAGGACCTGGTGCGAGGCTTGGCGGGACTGACCGCACGCCTGGGTCCCCGAGAGCTGAGAGGGGCCGGTCCGCACTCCACCTGGCGGCCGGGGGGGCTGCCCAGGGGGCTGCCAGCCTAGGCGCTGGACTCTTAGGGCGCCTGGAGGCGGCCACCAACGTCTACGGCCATACCACCCTGAACGCGCCCGATCTCGTCTGATCTCGGAAGCTAAGCAGGGTCGGGCCTGGTTAGTACTTGGATGGGAGACCGCCTGGGAATACCGGGTGCTGTAGGCTTTTGCCGCTCCTTTTTGGTCCCCCCACAGCAGCCAGCGGCGCACCTGCCGCGCTTCGGGCCGAGGGCCGCGCAGCCCACGCACCCACGCGCCCCAGCCCACGCCGGGGGGGGCCGACCGAGGGAATCTGGGGCCCAGCGGGGACCCCCCACGCCCCAGCAGCACACCAGCAGGACGCCGCGCAAGGCGCCCGCCCTCCCCGGTGGGGCAGGGCAGCCCCGTGGGGCGGACCCACGGCCCCCCACGCGCAGACCTTGTGGCCCCTGGACTGCGCAGGCGCTGCCTGCTGAGGTCCGCGGTGAGGACCTGGTGCGAGTCTTGGCGGGACTGATCGCACGCCTGGGTCCCCGAGAGCTGAGAGGGGCCGGTCCGCACTCCGCCTGGCGGCCGGGGGGGCTGCCCAGGGGGCTGCCAGCCTAGGCGCTGGACTCTTAGGGCGCCTGGAGGCGGCCGCCAACGTCTACGGCCATACCACCCTGAACGCGCCCGATCTCGTCTGATCTCGGAAGCTAAGCAGGGTCCGGCCTGGTTAGTACTTGGATGGGAGACCGCCTGGGAATACCGGGTGCTGTAGGCTTTTGCCGCTCCTTTTTGGTCTCCCCACAGCCAGCCAGCGGCGCACCTGCCGCACTTCGGGCCGAGGGCCGCGCAGCCCACGCACCCACGCGCCCCAGCCCACGCCGGGGGGTGCCGAACGAGGGAATCTGGGGCCCAGCGGGGACCCCCCACGCCCCAGCAGCACACCAGCAGGACGCCGCGCAAGGCGCCGTCCCTCGCGGGCGCCCGCCCTCCCCGGTGGGGCAGGGCAGCCCCGTGGGGCGGACCCAGGGATCCCCACGCGCAGACCTTGTGGCCCCTGGACTGCGCAGGCGCTGCCTGCCGAGGTCCGCGGTGAGGACCTGGTGCGAGGCTTGGCGGGACTGACCCCGCGCATGGGTCCCCGAGAGCTGAGAGGGGCCGGTCCGCGCTCCGCCTGGCGGCCGGGGGGGCTGCCCAGGGGGCTGCCAGCCTAGGCGCTGGACTCTTAGGGCGCCTGGAGGCGGCCGCCAACGTCTACGGCCATACCACCCTGAACGCGCCCGATCTCGTCTGATCTCGGAAGCTAAGCAGGGTCGGGCCTGGTTAGTACTTGGATGGGAGACCGCCTGGGAATACCGGTTGCTGTAGGCTTTTGCCGCTCCTTTTTGGTGCCCCCACAGCCAGCCAGCGGCGCACCTGCCGCGCTTCGGGCCGAGGGCCGCGCAGCCCACGCACCCACGCGCCCCAGCCCACGCGGGGGGGGCCGACCGAGGGAATCTGGGGCCCAGCGGGCACCCCCCACGCCCCAGCAGCACACCAGCAGGACGCCGCGCAAGGCGCCCGCCCTCCCCGGTGGGGCAGGGCAGCCCCGTGGGGCGGACCCACGGCCCCCCACGCGCAGACCTTGTGGCCCCTGGACTGCGCAGGCGCTGCCTGCTGAGGTCCGCGGTGAGGACCTGGTGCGAGTCTTGGCGGGACTGATCGCACGCCTGGGTCCCCGAGAGCTGAGAGGGGCCGGTCCGCACTCCGCCTGGCGGCCGGGGGGGCTGCCCAGGGGTCTGCCAGCCTAGGCGCTGGACTCTTAGGGCGCCTGGAGGCGGCCGACAACGTCTACGGCCATACCACCCTGAACGCGCCCGATCTCGTCTGATCTCGGAAGCTAAGCAGGGTCGGGCCTGGTTAGTACTTGGATGGGAGACCGCCTGGGAATACCGGGTGCTGTAGGCTTTTGCCGCTCCTTTTTGGTCTCCCCACAGCCAGCCAGCGGCGCACCTGCCGCGCTTCGGGCCGAGGGCCGCGCAGCCCACGCACCCACGCGCCCCAGCCCACGCCGGGGGGTGCCGAACGAGGGAATCTGGGGCCCAGCGGGGACCCCCCACGCCCCAGCAGCACACCAGTAGGACGCCGCGCAAGGCGACGTCCCTCGCGGGCGCCCGCCCTCCCCGGTGGGGCAGGGCAGCCCCGTGGGGCGGACCCAGGGATCCCCACGCGCAGACCTTGAGGCCCCTGGACTGCGCAGGCGCTGCCTGCCGAGGTCCGCGGTGAGGACCTGGTGCGAGGCTTGGCGGGACTGACCGCACGCCTGGGTCCCCGAGAGCTGAGAGGGGCCGGTCCGCACTCCACCTGGCGGCCGGGGGGGCTGCCCAGGGGGCTGCCAGCCTAGGCGCTGGACTCTTAGGGCGCCTGGAGGCGGCCGACAACGTCTACGGCCATACCACCCTGAACGCGCCCGATCTCGTCTGATCTCGGAAGCTAAGCAGGGTCGGGCCTGGTTAGTACTTGGATGGGAGACCGCCTGGGAATACCGGGTGCTGTAGGCTTTTGCCGCTCCTTTTTGGTCCCACCACAGCAGCCAGCGGCGCACCTGCCGCGCTTCGGGCCGAGGGCCGCGCAGCCCACGCACCCACGCGCCCCAGCCCACGCCGGGGGGGGGCCGACCGAGGGAATCTGGGGCCCAGCGGGGACCCCCCACGCCCCAGCAGCACACCAGCAGGACGCCGCGCAAGGCGCCCGCCCTCCCCGGTGGGGCAGGGCAGCCCCGTGGGGCGGACCCAGGGATCCCCACGCGCAGACCTTGTGGCCCCTGGACTGCGCAGGCGCTGCCTGCCGAGGTCCGCGGTGAGGACCTGGTGCGAGGCTTGGCGGGACGGACCGCGCGCCTGGGTCCCCGAGAGCTGAGAGGGGCCGGTCCGCGCTCCGCCTGGCGGCCGGGGGGGCTGCCCAGGGGGCTGCCAGCCTAGGCGCTGGACTCTTAGGGCGCCTGGAGGCGGCCGCCAACGTCTACGGCCATACCACCCTGAACGCGCCCGATCTCGTCTGATCTCGGAAGCTAAGCAGGGTCGGGCCTGGTTAGTACTTGGATGGGAGACCGCCTGGGGATACCGGGTGCGGTAGGCTTTTGCCGCTCCTTTTTGGTCCCCCCACAGCCAGCCAGCGGCGCACCTGCCGCGCTTCGGGCCGAGGGCCGCGCAGCCCACGCACCCACGCGCCCCAGCCCACGCGGGGGGGGCCGACCGAGGGAATCTGGGGCCCAGCGGGGACCCCCCACGCCCCAGCAGCACACCAGCAGGACGCCGCGCAAGGCGCCCGCCCTCCCCGGTGGGGCAGGGCAGCCCCGTGGGGCGGACCCACGGCCCCCCACGCGCAGACCTTGTGGCCCCTGGACTGCGCAGGCGCTGCCTGCCGAGGTCCGCGGTGAGGACCTGGTGCGAGGCTTGGCGGGACTGACCCCGCGCATGGGTCCCCGAGAGCTGAGAGGGGCCGGTCCGCGCTCCGCCTGGCGGCCGGGGGGGCTGCCCAGGGGGCTGCCAGCCTAGGCGCTGGACTCTTAGGGCGCCTGGAGGCGGCCGCCACCGTCTACGGCCATACCACCCTGAACGCGCCCGATCGCGTCTGATCTCGGAAGCTAAGCAGGGTCGGGCCTGGTTAGTACTTGGATGGGAGACCGCCTGGGAATACCGGGTGCTGTAGGCTTTTGCCGCTCCTTTTTGGTCCCCCCACAGCCAGCCAGCGGCGCACCTGCCGCGCTTCGGGCCGAGGGCCGCGCAGCCCACGCACCCACGCGCCCCAGCCCACGCCGGGGGGGGCCGACCGAGGGAATCTGGGGCCCAGCGGGGACCCCCCACGCCCCAGCAGCACACCAGCAGTACGCCGCGCAAGGCGCCGTCCCTCGCGGGCGCCCGCCCTCCCCGGTGGGGCAGGGCAGCCCCGTGGGGCGGACCCAGGGATCCCCACGCGCAGACCTTGTGGCCCCTGGACTGCGCAGGCGCTGCCTGCCGAGGTCCGCGGTGAGGACCTGGTGCGAGGCTTGGCGGGACGGACCGCGCGCCTGGGTCCCCGAGAGCTGAGAGGGGCCGGTCCGCGCTCCGCCTGGCGGCCGGGGGGGCTGCCCAGGGGGCTGCCAGCCTAGGCGCTGGACTCTTAGGGCGCCTGGAGGCGGCCGCCAACGTCTACGGCCATACCACCCTGAACGCGCCCGATCTCGTCTGATCTCGGAAGCTAAGCAGGGTCGGGCCTGGTTAGTACTTGGATGGGAGACCGCCTGGGGATACCGGGTGCGGTAGGCTTTTGCCGCTCTTTTTGGTCCCCCCACAGCCAGCCAGCGGCGCACCTGCCGCGCTTCGGGCCGAGGGCCGCGCAGCCCACGCACCCACGCGCCCCAGCCCACGCGGGGGGGGCCGACCGAGGGAATCTGGGGCCCAGCGGGGACCCCCCACGCCCCAGCAGCACACCAGCAGGACGCCGCGCAAGGCGCCCGCCCTCCCCGGTGGGGCAGGGCAGCCCCGTGGGGCGGACCCACGGCCCCCCACGCGCAGACCTTGTGGCCCCTGGACTGCGCAGGCGCTGCCTGCCGAGGTCCGCGGTGAGGACCTGGTGCGAGGCTTGACGGGACTGACCCCGCGCATGGGTCCCCGAGAGCTGAGAGGGGCCGGTCCGCGCTCCGCCTGGCGGCCGGGGGGGCTGCCCAGGGGCTGCCAGCCTAGGCGCTGGACTCTTAGGGCGCCTGGAGGCGGCCGACAACGTCTACGGCCATACCACCCTGAACGCGCCCGATCTCGTCTGATCTCGGAAGCTAAGCAGGGTCGGGCCTGGTTAGTACTTGGATGGGAGACCGCCTGGGAATACCGGGTGCTGTAGGCTTTTGCCGCTCCTTTTTGGTCCCCCCACAGCCAGCCAGCGGCGCACCTGCCGCGCTTCGGGCCGAGGGCCGCGCAGCCCACGCACCCACGCGCCCCAGCCCACGCCGGGGGGCGCCGACCGAGGGAATCTGGGGCCCAGCGGGGACCCCCCACGCCCCAGCAGCACACCAGCAGGAGGCCGCGCAAGGCGCCCGCCCTCCCCGGTGGGGCAGGGCAGCCCCGTGGGGCGGACCCACGGCCCCCCACGCGCAGACCTTGTGGCCCCTGGACTGCGCAGGCGCTGCCTGCCGAGGTCCGCGGTGAGGACCTGGTGCGAGGCTTGGCGGGACTGACCCCGCGCATGGATCCCCGATAGCTGAGAGGGGCCGGTCCGCGCTCCGCCTGGCGGCCGGGGGGGCTGCCCAGGGGGCTGCCAGCCTAGGCGCTGGACTCTTAGGGCGCCTGGAGGCGGCCGCCAACGTCTACGGCCATACCACCCTGAACGCGCCCGATCTCGTCTGATCTCGGAAGCTAAGCAGGGTCGGGCCTGGTTAGTACTTGGATGGGAGACCGCCTGGGAATACCGGGTGCTGTAGGCTTTTGCCGCTCCTTTTTGGTCCCCCCACAGCCAGCCAGCGGCGCACCTGCCGCGCTTCGGGCCGAGGGCCGCGCAGCCCACGCACCCACTCGCCCCAGCCCACGCCAGGGGGGTCGACCGAGGGAACCTGGGGCCCAGCGGGGACCCCCCACGCCCCAGCAGCACACCAGCAGGACGCCGCGCAAGGCGCCCGCCCTCCCTGGTGGGGCAGGGCAGCCCCGTGGGGCGGACCCACGGCCCCCCACGCGCAGACCTTGTGGCCCCTGGACTGCGCAGGCGCTACCTGCCGAGGTCCGCGGTGAGGACCTGGTGCGAGGCTTGGCGGGACTGACCGCACGCCTGGGTCCCCGAGAGCTGAGAGGGGCCGGTCCGCACTCCACCTGGCGGCCGGGGGGGCTGCCCAGGGGGCTGCCAGCCTAGGCGCTGGACTCTTAGGGCGCCTGGAGGCGGCCACCAACGTCTACGGCCATACCACCCTGAACGCGCCCGATCTCGTCTGATCTCGGAAGCTAAGCAGGGTCGGGCCTGGTTAGTACTTGGATGGGAGACCGCCTGGGAATACCGGGTGCTGTAGGCTTTTGCCGCTCCTTTTTGGTCCCCCCACAGCAGCCAGCGGCGCACCTGCCGCGCTTCGGGCCGAGGGCCGCGCAGCCCACGCACCCACGCGCCCCAGCCCACGCCGGGGGGGGCCGACCGAGGGAATCTGGGGCCCAGCGGGGACCCCCCACACCCCAGCAGCACACCAGCAGGACGCCGCGCAAGGCGCCCGCCCTCCCCGGTGGGGCAGGGCAGCCCCGTGGGGCGGACCCACGGCCCCCCACGCGCAGACCTTGTGGCCCCTGGACTGCGCAGGCGCTGCCTGCCGAGGTCCGCGGTGAGGACCTGGTGCGAGGCTTGGCGGGACTGACCGCACGCCTGGGTCCCCGAGAGCTGAGAGGGGCCGGTCCGCGCTCCGCCTGGCGGCCGGGGGGGCTGCCCAGGGGGCTGCCAGCCTAGGCGCTGGACTCTTAGGGCGCCTGGAGGCGGACGACAACGTCTACGGCCATACCACCCTGAACGCGCCCGATCTCGTCTGATCTCGGAAGCTAAGCAGGGTCGGGCCTGGTTAGTACTTGGATGGGAGACCGCCTGGGAATACCGGGTGCTGTAGGCTTTTGCCGCTCCTTTTTGGTCCCCCCACAGCCAGCCAGCGGCGCACCTGCCGCGCTTCGGGCCGAGGGCCGCGCAGCCCACGCACCCACGCGCCCCAGCCCACGCCGGGGGGGGCCGACCGAGGGAATCTGGGGCCCAGCGGGGACCCCCCACGCCCCAGCAGCACACCAGCAGGACGCCGCGCAAGGCGCCCGCCCTCCCCGGTGGGGCAGGACAGCCCCGTGGGGCGGACCCACGGCCCCCCACGCGCAGACCTTGTGGCCCCTGGACTGCGCAGGCGCTGCCTGCCGAGGTCCGCGGTGAGGACCTGGTGCGAGGCTTGGCGGGACTGACCCCGCGCATGGGTCCCCGAGAGCTGAGAGGGGCCGGTCCGCGCTCCGCCTGGCGGCCGGGGGGGCTGCCCAGGGGGCTGCCAGCCTAGGCGCTGGACTCTTAGGGCGCCTGGAGGCGGCCGCCAACGTCTACGGCCATACCACCCTGAACGCGCCCGATCTCGTCTGATCTCGGAAGCTAAGCAGGGTCGGGCCTGGTTAGTACTTGGATGGGAGACCGCCTGGGAATACCGGGTGCTGTAGGCTTTTGCCGCTCCTTTTTGGTCCCCCCACAGCCAGCCAGCGGCGCACCTGCCGCGCTTCGGGCCGAGGGCCGGGCAGCCCACGCACCCACTCGCCCCAGCCCACGCCAGGGGGGTCGACCGAGGGAATCTGGGGCCCAGCGGGTACCCCCCACGCCCCAGCAGCACACCAGCAGGACGCCGCGCAAGGCGCCGTCCCTCGCGGGCGCCCGCCCTCCCTGGTGGGGCAGGGCAGCCCCGTGGGGCGGACCCACGGCCCCCCACGCGCAGACCTTGTGGCCCCTGGACTGCGCAGGCGCTGCCTGCCGAGGTCCGCGGTGAGGACCTGGTGCGAGGCTTGGCGGGACTGACCGCACGCCTGGGTCCCCGAGAGCTGAGAGGGGCCGGTCCGCACTCCACCTGGCGGCCGGGGGGGCTGCCCAGGGGGCTGCCAGCCTAGGCGCTGGACTCTTAGGGCGCCTGGAGGCGGCCGCCAACGTCTACGGCCATACCACCCTGAACGCGCCCGATCTCGTCTGATCTCGGAAGCTAAGCAGGGTCGGGCCTGGTTAGTACTTGGATGGGAGACCGCCTGGGAATACCGGGTGCTGTAGGCTTTTGCCGCTCCTTTTTGGTCCCCCCACAGCCAGCCAGCGGCGCACCTGCCGCGCTTCGGGCCGAGGGCCGCGCAGCCCACGCACCCACGCGCCCCAGCCCACGCCGGGGGGGGCCGACCGAGGGAATCTGGGGCCCAGCGGGGACCCCCCACGCCCCAGCAGCACACCAGCAGGACGCCGCGCAAGGCGCCGTCCCTCGCGGGCGCCCGCCCTCCCCGGTGGGGCAGGGCAGCCCCGTGGGGCGGACCCACGGCCCCCCACGCGCAGACCTTGTGGCCCCTGGACTGCGCAGGCGCTGCCTGCCGAGGTCCGCGGTGAGGACCTGGTGCGAGGCTTGGCGGGACTGACCCCGCGCATGGGTCCCAGAGAGCTGAGAGGGGCCGGTCCGCGCTCCGCCTGGCGGCCGGGGGGGCTGCCCAGGGGGCTGCCAGCCTAGGCGCTGGACTCTTAGGGCGCCTGGAGGCGGCCGACAACGTCTACGGCCAAACCATCCTGAACGCGCCCGATCACGTCTGATCTCGGAAGCTAAGCAGGGTCGGGCCTGGTTAGTACTTGGATGGGAGACCGCCTGGGAATACCGGGTGCTGTAGGCTTTTGCCGCTCCTTTTTGGTCCCCCCACAGCCAGCCAGCGGCGCACCTGCCGCGCTTCGGGCCGAGGGCCGCGCAGCCCATGCACCCACGCGCCCCAGCCCACGCGGGGGGGGCCGACCGAGGGAATCTGGGGCCCAGCGGGGACCCCCCACGCCCCAGCAGCACACCAGCAGGACGCCGCGCAAGGCGCCCGCCCTCCCCGGTGGGGCAGGGCAGCCCCGTGGGGCGGACCCACGGCCCCCCACGCGCAGACCTTGTGGCCCCTGGACTGCGCAGGCGCTGCCTGCCGAGGTCCGCGGTGAGGACCTGGTGCGAGTCTTGGCGGGACTGATCGCACGCCTGGGTCCCCGAGAGCTGAGAGGGGCCGGTCCGCACTCCGCCTGGCGGCCGGGGGGGCTGCCCAGGGGGCTGCCAGCCTAGGCGCTGGACTCTTAGGGCGCCTGGAGGCGGCCGCCAACGTCTACGGCCATACCACCCTGAACGCGCCCGATCTCGTCTGATCTCGGAAGCTAAGCAGGGTCGGGCCTGGTTAGTACTTGGATGGGAGACCGCCTGGGAATACCGGGTGCTGTAGGCTTTTGCCGCTCCTTTTTGGTCTCCCCACAGCCAGCCAGCGGCGCACCTGCCGCGCTTCGGGCCGAGGGCCGCGCAGCCCACGCACCCACGCGCCCCAGCCCACGCCGGGGGGGGGCCGACCGAGGGAATCTGGGGCCCAGCGGGGACCCCCCACGCCCCAGCAGCACACCAGCAGGACGCCGCGCAAGGCGCCCGCCCTCCCCGGTGGGGCAGGGCAGCCCCGTGGGGCGGACCCACGGCCCCCCACGCGCAGACCTTGTGGCCCCTGGACTGCGCAGGCGCTGCCTGCTGAGGTCCGCGGTGAGGACCTGGTGCGAGTCTTGGCGGGACTGATCGCACGCCTGGGTCCCCGAGAGCTGAGAGGGGCCGGTCCGCATTCCGCCTGGCGGCCGGGGGGGCTGCCCAGGGGGCTGCCAGCCTAGGCGCTGGACTCTTAGGGCGCCTGGAGGCGGCCGCCAACGTCTACGGCCATACCACCCTGAACGCGCCCGATCTCGTCTGATCTCGGAAGCTAAGCAGGGTCGGGCCTGGTTAGTACTTGGATGGGAGACCGCCTGGGAATACCGGGTGCTGTAGGCTTTTGCCGCTCCTTTTTGGTCTCCCCACAGCCAGCCAGCGGCGCACCTGCCGCACTTCGGGCCGAGGGCCGCGCAGCCCACGCACCCACGCGCCCCAGCCCACGCCGGGGGGGGCCGACCGAGGGAATCTGGGGCCCAGCGGGGACCCCCCACGCCCCAGCAGCACACCAGCAGGACGCCGCGCAAGGCGCCCGCCCTCCCCGGTGGGGCAGGGCAGCCCCGTGGGGCGGACCCACGGCCCCCCACGCGCAGACCTTGTGGCCCCTGGACTGCGCAGGCGCTGCCTGCTGAGGTCCGCGGTGAGGACCTGGTGCGAGTCTTGGCGGGACTGATCGCACGCCTGGGTCCCCGAGAGCTGAGAGGGGCCGGTCCGCACTCCGCCTGGCGGCCGGGGGGGCTGCCCAGGGGGCTGCCAGCCTAGGCGCTGGACTCTTAGGGCGCCTGGAGGCGGCCGCCAACGTCTACGGCCATACCACCCTGAACGCGCCCGATCTCGTCTGATCTCGGAAGCTAAGCAGGGTCGGGCCTGGTTAGTACTTGGATGGGAGACCGCCTGGGAATACCGGGTGCTGTAGGCTTTTGCCGCTCCTTTTTGGTCTCCCCACAGCCAGCCAGCGGCGCACCTGCCGCACTTCGGGCCGAGGGCCGCGCAGCCCACGCACCCACGCGCCCCAGCCCACGCCGGGGGGTGCCGAACGAGGGAATCTGGGGCCCAGCGGGGACCCCCCACGCCCCAGCAGCACACCAGCAGGACGCCGCGCAAGGCGCCCGCCCTCCCCGGTGGGGCAGGGCAGCCCCGTGGGGCGGACCCACGGCCCCCCACGCGCAGACCTTGTGGCCCCTGGACTGCGCAGGCGCTGCCTGCTGAGGTCCGCGGTGAGGACCTGGTGCGAGGCTTGGCGGGACTGACCGCACGCCTGGGTCCCCGAGAGCTGAGAGGGGCCGGTCCGCACTCCACCTGGCGGCCGGGGGGGCTGCCCAGGGGGCTGCCAGCCTAGGCGCTGGACTCTTAGGGCGCCTGGAGGCGGCCGACAACGTCTACGGCCATACCACCCTGAACGCGCCTGATCTCGTCTGATCTCGGAAGCTAAGCAGGGTCGGGCCTGGTTAGTACTTGGATGGGAGACCGCCTGGGAATACCGGGTGCTGTAGGCTTTTGCCGCTCCTTTTTGGTCCCCCCACAGCCAGCCAGCGGCGCACCTGCCGCGCTTCGGGCCGAGGGCCGCGCAGCCCACGCACCCACGCGCCCCAGCCCACGCCGGGGGGGGCCGACCGAGGGAATCTGGGGCCCAGCGGGGACCCCCCACGCCCCAGCAGCACACCAGCAGGACGCCGCGCAAGGCGCCCGCCCTCCCCGGTGGGGCAGGACAGCCCCGTGGGGCGGACCCACGGCCCCCCACGCGCAGACCTTGTGGCCCCTGGACTGCGCAGGCGCTGCCTGCCGAGGTCCGCGGTGAGGACCTGGTGCGAGGCTTGGCGGGACTGATCGCACGCCTGGGTCCCCGAGAGCTGAGAGGGGCCGGTCCGCACTCCGCCTGGCGGCCGGGGGGGCTGCCCAGGGGGCTGCCAGCCTAGGCGCTGGACTCTTAGGGCGCCTGGAGGCGGCCGACAACGTCTACGGCCAAACCACCCTGAACGCGCCCGATCTCGTCTGATCTCGGAAGCTAAGCAGGGTCGGGCCTGGTTAGTACTTGGATGGGAGACCGCCTGGGAATACCGGGTGCTGTAGGCTTTTGCCGCTCCTTTTTGGTGTCCCCACAGCCAGCCAGCGGCGCACCTGCCGCGCTTCGGGCCGAGGGCCGCGCAGCCCACGCACCCACGCGCCCCAGCCCACGCCGGGGGGGGCCGACCGAGGGAATCTGGGGCCCAGCGGGGACCCCCCACGCCCCAGCAGCACACCAGCAGGACGCCGCGCAAGGCGCCCGCCCTCCCCGGTGGGGCAGGGCAGCCCCGTGGGGCGGACCCACGGCCCCCCACGCGCAGACCTTGTGGCCCCTGGACTGCGCAGGCGCTGCCTGCCCAGGTCCGCGGTGAGGACCTGGTGCGAGTCTTGGCGGGACTGATCGCACGCCTGGGTCCCCGAGAGCTGAGAGGGGCCGGTCCGCACTCCGCCTGGCGGCCGGGGGGGCTGCCCAGGGGGCTGCCAGCCTAGGCGCTGGACTCTTAGGGCGCCTGGAGGCGGCCGCCAACGTCTACGGCCATACCACCCTGAACGCGCCCGATCTCGTCTGATCTCGGAAGCTAAGCAGGGTCGGGCCTGGTTAGTACTTGGATGGGAGACCGCCTGGGAATACCGGTTGCTGTAGGCTTTTGCCGCTCCTTTTTGGTGCCCCCACAGCCAGCCAGCGGCGCACCTGCCGCGCTTCGGGCCGAGGGCCGCGCAGCCCACGCACCCACGCGCCCCAGCCCACGCCGGGGGTGGCCGACCGAGGGAATCTGGGGCCCAGCGGGGACCCCCCACGCCCCAGCAGCACACCAGCAGGACGCCGCGCAAGGCGCCGTCCCTCGCGGGCGCCCGCCGTCCCCGGTGGGGCAGGGCAGCCCCGTGGGGCGGACCCAGGGATCCCCACGCGCAGACCTTGTGGCCCCTGGACTGCGCAGGCGCTGCCTGCCGAGGTCCGCGGTGAGGACCTGGTGCGAGGCTTGGCGGGACGGACCGCGCGCCTGGGTCCCCGAGAGCTGAGAGGGGCCGGTCCGCGCTCCGCCTGGCGGCCGGGGGGGCTGCCCAGGGGGCTGCCAGCCTAGGCGCTGGACTCTTAGGGCGCCTGGAGGCGGCCGCCAACGTCTACGGCCATACCACCCTCAACGCGCCCGATCTCGTCTGATCTCGGAAGCTAAGCAGGGTCGGGCCTGGTTAGTACTTGGATGGGAGACCGCCTGGGGATACCGGGTGCGGTAGGCTTTTGCCGCTCCTTTTTGGTCCCCCTACAGCCAGCCAGCGGCGCACCTGCCGCGCTTCGGGCCGAGGGCCGCGCAGCCCACGCACCCACGCGCCCCAGCCCACGCGGGGGGGGCCGACCGAGGGAATCTGGGGCCCAGCGGGGACCCCCCACGCCCCAGCAGCACACCAGCAGGACGCCGCGCAAGGCGCCCGCCCTCCCCGGTGGGGCAGGGCAGCCCCGTGGGGCGGACCCACGGCCCCCCACGCGCAGACCTTGTGGCCCCTGGACTGCGCAGGCGCTGCCTGCTGAGGTCCGCGGTGAGGACCTGGTGCGAGTCTTGGCGGGACTGATCGCACGCCTGGGTCCCCGAGAGCTGAGAGGGGCCGGTCCGCACTCCGCCTGGCGGCCGGGGGGGCTGCCCAGGGGGCTGCCAGCCTAGGCGCTGGACTCTTAGGGCGCCTGGAGGCGGCCGCCAACGTCTACGGCCATACCACCCTGAACGCGCCCGATCTCGTCTGATCTCGGGAGCTAAGCAGGGTCGGGCCTGGTTAGTACTTGGATGGGAGACCGCCTGGGAATACCGGGTGCTGTAGGCTTTTGCCGCTCCTTTTTGGTCTCCCCACAGCCAGCCAGCGGCGCACCTGCCGCGCTTCGGGCCGAGGGCCGCGCAGCCCACGCACCCACGCGCCCCAGCCCACGCCGGGGGGTGCCGAACGAGGGAATCTGGGGCCCAGCGGGGACCCCCCACGCCCCAGCAGCACACCAGTAGGACGCCGCGCAAGGCGACGTCCCTCGCGGGCGCCCGCCCTCTCCGGTGGGGCAGGGCAGCCCCGTGGGGCGGACCCAGGGATCCCCACGCGCAGACCTTGTGGCCCCTGGACTGCGCAGGCGCTGCCTGCCGAGGTCCGCGGTGAGGACCTGGTGCGAGGCTTGGCGGGACTGACCGCACGCCTGGGTCCCCGAGAGCTGAGAGGGGCCGGTCCGCACTCCACCTGGCGGCCGGGGGGGCTGCCCAGGGGGCTGCCAGCCTAGGCGCTGGACTCTTAGGGCGCCTGGAGGCGGCCGCCAACGTCTACGGCCATACCACCCTGAACGCGCCCGATCTCGTCTGATCTCGGAAGCTAAGCAGGGTCGGGCCTGGTTAGTACTTGGATGGGAGACCGCCTGGGAATACCGGGTGCTGTAGGCTTTTGCCGCTCCTTTTTGGTCCCCCCACAGCCAGCCAGCGGCGCACCTGCCGCGCTTCGGGCCGAGGGCCGCGCAGCCCACGCACCCACGCGCCCCAGCCCACGCCGGGGGGGGCCGACCGAGGGAATCTGGGGCCCAGCGGGTACCCCCCACGCCCCAGCAGCACACCAGCAGGACGCCGCGCAAGGCGCCGTCCCTCGCGGGCGCCCGCCCTCCCTGGTGGGGCAGGGCAGCCCCGTGGGGCGGACCCACGGCCCCCCACGCGCAGACCTTGTGGCCCCTGGACTGCGCAGGCGCTGCCTGCCGAGGTCCGCGGTGAGGACCTGGTGCGAGGCTTGGCGGGACTGACCGCACGCCTGGGTCCCCGAGAGCTGAGAGGGGCCGGTCCGCACTCCACCTGGCGGCCGGGGGGGCTGCCCAGGGGGCTGCCAGCCTAGGCGCTGGACTCTTAGGGCGCCTGGAGGCGGCCACCAACGTCTACGGCCATACCACCCTGAACGCGCCCGATCTCGTCTGATCTCGGAAGCTAAGCAGGGTCGGGCCTGGTTAGTACTTGGATGGGAGACCGCCTGGGAATACCGGGTGCTGTAGGCTTTTGCCGCTCCTTTTTGGTCCCCCCACAGCAGCCAGCGGCGCACCTGCCGCGCTTCGGGCCGAGGGCCGCGCAGCCCACGCACCCACGCGCCCCAGCCCACGCCGGGGGGGGCCGACCGAGGGAATCTGGGGCCCAGCGGGGACCCCCCACGCCCCAGCAGCACACCAGCAGGACGCCGCGCAAGGCGCCCGCCCTCCCCGGTGGGGCAGGGCAGCCCCGTGGGGCGGACCCACGGCCCCCCACGCGCAGACCTTGTGGCCCCTGGACTGCGCAGGCGCTGCCTGCTGAGGTCCGCGGTGAGGACCTGGTGCGAGTCTTGGCGGGACTGATCGCACGCCTGGGTCCCCGAGAGCTGAGAGGGGCCGGTCCGCACTCCGCCTGGCGGCCGGGGGGGCTGCCCAGGGGGCTGCCAGCCTAGGCGCTGGACTCTTAGGGCGCCTGGAGGCGGCCGCCAACGTCTACGGCCATACCACCCTGAACGCGCCCGATCTCGTCTGATCTCGGAAGCTAAGCAGGGTCCGGCCTGGTTAGTACTTGGATGGGAGACCGCCTGGGAATACCGGGTGCTGTAGGCTTTTGCCGCTCCTTTTTGGTCTCCCCACAGCCAGCCAGCGGCGCACCTGCCGCACTTCGGGCCGAGGGCCGCGCAGCCCACGCACCCACGCGCCCCAGCCCACGCCGGGGGGTGCCGAACGAGGGAATCTGGGGCCCAGCGGGGACCCCCCACGCCCCAGCAGCACACCAGCAGGACGCCGCGCAAGGCGCCGTCCCTCGCGGGCGCCCGCCCTCCCCGGTGGGGCAGGGCAGCCCCGTGGGGCGGACCCAGGGATCCCCACGCGCAGACCTTGTGGCCCCTGGACTGCGCAGGCGCTGCCTGCCGAGGTCCGCGGTGAGGACCTGGTGCGAGGCTTGGCGGGACTGACCCCGCGCATGGGTCCCCGAGAGCTGAGAGGGGCCGGTCCGCGCTCCGCCTGGCGGCCGGGGGGGCTGCCCAGGGGGCTGCCAGCCTAGGCGCTGGACTCTTAGGGCGCCTGGAGGCGGCCGCCAACGTCTACGGCCATACCACCCTGAACGCGCCCGATCTCGTCTGATCTCGGAAGCTAAGCAGGGTCGGGCCTGGTTAGTACTTGGATGGGAGACCGCCTGGGAATACCGGGTGCTGTAGGCTTTTGCCGCTCCTTTTTGGTCCCCCCACAGCCAGCCAGCGGCGCACCTGCCGCGCTTCGGGCCGAGGGCCGCGCAGCCCACGCACCCACGCGCCCCAGCCCACGCCGGGGGGGGCCGACCGAGGGAATCTGGGGCCCAGCGGGTACCCCCCACGCCCCAGCAGCACACCAGCAGGACGCCGCGCAAGGCGCCGTCCCTCGCGGGCGCCCGCCCTCCCTGGTGGGGCAGGGCAGCCCCGTGGGGCGGACCCACGGCCCCCCACGCGCAGACCTTGTGGCCCCTGGACTGCGCAGGCGCTGCCTGCCCAGGTCCGCGGTGAGGACCTGGTGCGAGGCTTGGCGGGACTGACCGCACGCCTGGGTCCCCGAGAGCTGAGAGGGGCCGGTCCGCACTCCACCTGGCGGCCGGGGGGGCTGCCCAGGGGGCTGCCAGCCTAGGCGCTGGACTCTTAGGGCGACTGGAGGCGGCCACCAACGTCTACGGCCATACCACCCTGAACGCGCCCGATCTCGTCTGATCTCGGAAGCTAAGCAGGGTCGGGCCTGGTTAGTACTTGGATGGGAGACCGCCTGGGAATACCGGGTGCTGTAGGCTTTTGCCGCTCCTTTTTGGTCCCCCCACAGCAGCCAGCGGCGCACCTGCCGCGCTTCGGGCCGAGGGCCGCGCAGCCCACGCACCCACGCGCCCCAGCCCACGCCGGGGGGGGCCGACCGAGGGAATCTGGGGCCCAGCGGGGACCCCCCACGCCCCAGCAGCACACCAGCAGGACGCCGCGCAAGGCGCCCGCCCTCCCCGGTGGGGCAGGGCAGCCCCGTGGGGCGGACCCACGGCCCCCCACGCGCAGACCTTGTGGCCCCTGGACTGCGCAGGCGCTGCCTGCTGAGGTCCGCGGTGAGGACCTGGTGCGAGTCTTGGCGGGACTGATCGCACGCCTGGGTCCCCGAGAGCTGAGAGGGGCCGGTCCGCACTCCGCCTGGCGGCCGGGGGGGCTGCCCAGGGGGCTGCCAGCCTAGGCGCTGGACTCTTAGGGCGCCTGGAGGCGACCGCCAACGTCTACGGCCATACCACCCTGAACGCGCCCGATCTCGTCTGATCTCGGAAGCTAAGCAGGGTCCGGCCTGGTTAGTACTTGGATGGGAGACCGCCTGGGAATACCGGGTGCTGTAGGCTTTTGCCGCTCCTTTTTGGTCTCCCCACAGCCAGCCAGCGGCGCACCTGCCGCACTTCGGGCCGAGGGCCGCGCAGCCCACGCACCCACGCGCCCCAGCCCACGCCGGGGGGTGCCGAACGAGGGAATCTGGGGCCCAGCGGGGACCCCCCACGCCCCAGCAGCACACCAGCAGGACGCCGCGCAAGGCGCCGTCCCTCGCGGGCGCCCGCCCTCCCCGGTGGGGCAGGGCAGCCCCGTGGGGCGGACCCAGGGATCCCCACGCGCAGACCTTGTGGCCCCTGGACTGCGCAGGCGCTGCCTGCCGAGGTCCGCGGTGAGGACCTGGTGCGAGGCTTGGCGGGACTGACCCCGCGCATGGGTCCCCGAGAGCTGAGAGGGGCCGGTCCGCGCTCCGCCTGGCGGCCGGGGGGGCTGCCCAGGGGGCTGCCAGCCTAGGCGCTGGACTCTTAGGGCGCCTGGAGGCGGCCGCCAACGTCTACGGCCATACCACCCTGAACGCGCCCGATCTCGTCTGATCTCGGAAGCTAAGCAGGGTCGGGCCTGGTTAGTACTTGGATGGGAGACCGCCTGGGAATACCGGTTGC
Organism: Molossus alvarezi; assembly: GCA_037176705.1. Taxonomy (NCBI): domain Eukaryota; kingdom Metazoa; phylum Chordata; class Mammalia; order Chiroptera; family Molossidae; genus Molossus; species Molossus alvarezi. Next base: position 26,319,350 of record CM073906.1, read on the forward strand.
TGTAGGCTTTTGCCGCTCCTTTTTGGTGCCCCCACAGCCAGCCAGCGGCGCACCTGCCGCGCTTCGGGCCGAGGGCCGCGCAGCCCACGCACCCACGCGCCCCAGCCCACGCGGGGGGGGCCGACCGAGGGAATCTGGGGCCCAGCGGGCACCCCCCACGCCCCAGCAGCACACCAGCAGGACGCCGCGCAAGGCGCCCGCCCTCCCCGGTGGGGCAGTGCAGCCCCGTGGGGCGGACCCACGGCCCCCCACGCGCAGACCTTGTGGCCCCTGGACTGCGCAGGCGCTGCCTGCCGAGGTCCGCGGTGAGGACCTGGTGCGAGGCTTGGCGGGACGGACCGCGCGCCTGGGTCCCCGAGAGCTGAGAGGGGCCGGTCCGCGCTCCGCCTGGCGGCCGGGGGGGCTGCCCAGGGGGCTGCCAGCCTAGGCGCTGGACTCTTAGGGCGCCTGGAGGCGGCCGCCAACGTCTACGGCCATACCACCCTCAACGCGCCCGATCTCGTCTGATCTCGGAAGCTAAGCAGGGTCGGGCCTGGTTAGTACTTGGATGGGAGACCGCCTGGGGATACCGGGTGCGGTAGGCTTTTGCCGCTCTTTTTGGTCCCCCCACAGCCAGCCAGCGGCGCACCTGCCGCGCTTCGGGCCGAGGGCCGCGCAGCCCACGCACCCACGCGCCCCAGCCCACGCGGGGGGGGCCGACCGAGGGAATCTGGGGCCCAGCGGGGACCCCCCACGCCCCAGCAGCACACCAGCAGGACGCCGCGCAAGGCGCCCGCCCTCCCCGGTGGGGCAGGGCAGCCCCGTGGGGCGGACCCACGGCCCCCCACGCGCAGACCTTGTGGCCCCTGGACTGCGCAGGCGCTGCCTGCCGAGGTCCGCGGTGAGGACCTGGTGCGAGGCTTGACGGGACTGACCCCGCGCATGGGTCCCCGAGAGCTGAGAGGGGCCGGTCCGCGCTCCGCCTGGCGGCCGGGGGGGCTGCCCAGGGGCTGCCAGCCTAGGCGCTGGACTCTTAGGGCGCCTGGAGGCGGCCGACAACGTCTACGGCCATACCACCCTGAACGCGCCCGATCTCGTCTGATCTCGGAAGCTAAGCAGGGTCGGGCCTGGTTAGTACTTGGATGGGAGACCGCCTGGGAATACCGGGTGCTGTAGGCTTTTGCCGCTCCTTTTTGGTCCCCCCACAGCCAGCCAGCGGCGCACCTGCCGCGCTTCGGGCCGAGGGCCGCGCAGCCCACGCACCCACGCGCCCCAGCCCACGCCGGGGGGCGCCGACCGAGGGAATCTGGGGCCCAGCGGGGACCCCCCACGCCCCAGCAGCACACCAGCAGGAGGCCGCGCAAGGCGCCCGCCCTCCCCGGTGGGGCAGGGCAGCCCCGTGGGGCGGACCCACGGCCCCCCACGCGCAGACCTTGTGGCCCCTGGACTGCGCAGGCGCTGCCTGCCGAGGTCCGCGGTGAGGACCTGGTGCGAGGCTTGGCGGGACTGACCCCGCGCATGGATCCCCGATAGCTGAGAGGGGCCGGTCCGCGCTCCGCCTGGCGGCCGGGGGGGCTGCCCAGGGGGCTGCCAGCCTAGGCGCTGGACTCTTAGGGCGCCTGGAGGCGGCCGCCAACGTCTACGGCCATACCACCCTGAACGCGCCCGATCTCGTCTGATCTCGGAAGCTAAGCAGGGTCGGGCCTGGTTAGTACTTGGATGGGAGACCGCCTGGGAATACCGGGTGCTGTAGGCTTTTGCCGCTCCTTTTTGGTCCCCCCACAGCCAGCCAGCGGCGCACCTGCCGCGCTTCGGGCCGAGGGCCGCGCAGCCCACGCACCCACTCGCCCCAGCCCACGCCAGGGGGGTCGACCGAGGGAACCTGGGGCCCAGCGGGGACCCCCCACGCCCCAGCAGCACACCAGCAGGACGCCGCGCAAGGCGCCCGCCCTCCCTGGTGGGGCAGGGCAGCCCCGTGGGGCGGACCCACGGCCCCCCACGCGCAGACCTTGTGGCCCCTGGACTGCGCAGGCGCTACCTGCCGAGGTCCGCGGTGAGGACCTGGTGCGAGGCTTGGCGGGACTGACCGCACGCCTGGGTCCCCGAGAGCTGAGAGGGGCCGGTCCGCACTCCACCTGGCGGCCGGGGGGGTTGCCCAGGGGGCTGCCAGCCTAGGCGCTGGACTCTTAGGGCGCCTGGAGGCGGCCGACAACGTCTACGGCCATACCACCCTGAACGCGCCCGATCTCGTCTGATCTCGGAAGCTAAGCAGGGTCGGGCCTGGTTAGTACTTGGATGGGAGACCGCCTGGGAATACCGGGTGCTGTAGGCTTTTGCCGCTCCTTTTTGGTCCCCCCACAGCCAGCCAGCGGCGCACCTGCCGCGCTTCGGGCCGAGGGCCGCGCAGCCCACGCACCCACGCGCCCCAGCCCACGCCGGGGGGGGCCGACCGAGGGAATCTGGGGCCCAGCGGGGACCCCCCACGCCCCAGCAGCACACCAGCAGGACGCCGCGCAAGGCGCCGTCCCTCGCGGGCGCCTGCCCTCCCCGGTGGGGCAGGGCAGCCCCGTGGGGCGGACCCACGGCCCCCCACGCGCAGACCTTGTGGCCCCTGGACTGCGCAGGCGCTGCCTGCCGAGGTCCGCGGTGAGGACCTGGTGCGAGGCTTGGCGGGACTGACCGCACGCCTGGGTCCCCGAGAGCTGAGAGGGGCCGGTCCGCACTCCACCTGGCGGCCGGGGGGGCTGCCCAGGGGGCTGCCAGCCTAGGCGCTGGACTCTTAGGGCGCCTGGAGGCGGCCACCAACGTCTACGGCCATACCACCCTGAACGCGCCCGATCTCGTCTGATCTCGGAAGCTAAGCAGGGTCGGGCCTGGTTAGTACTTGGATGGGAGACCGCCTGGGAATACCGGGTGCTGTAGGCTTTTGCCGCTCCTTTTTGGTCCCCCCACAGCAGCCAGCGGCGCACCTGCCGCGCTTCGGGCCGAGGGCCGCGCAGCCCACGCACCCACGCGCCCCAGCCCACGCCGGGGGGGGCCGACCGAGGGAATCTGGGGCCCAGCGGGGACCCCCCACACCCCAGCAGCACACCAGCAGGACGCCGCGCAAGGCGCCCGCCCTCCCCGGTGGGGCAGGGCAGCCCCGTGGGGCGGACCCACGGCCCCCCACGCGCAGACCTTGTGGCCCCTGGACTGCGCAGGCGCTGCCTGCCGAGGTCCGCGGTGAGGACCTGGTGCGAGGCTTGGCGGGACTGACCGCACGCCTGGGTCCCCGAGAGCTGAGAGGGGCCGGTCCGCGCTCCGCCTGGCGGCCGGGGGGGCTGCCCAGGGGGCTGCCAGCCTAGGCGCTGGACTCTTAGGGCGCCTGGAGGCGGCCGACAACGTCTACGGCCATACCACCCTGAACGCGCCCGATCTCGTCTGATCTCGGAAGCTAAGCAGGGTCGGGCCTGGTTAGTACTTGGATGGGAGACCGCCTGGGAATACCGGGTGCTGTAGGCTTTTGCCGCTCCTTTTTGGTCCCCCCACAGCCAGCCAGCGGCGCACCTGCCGCGCTTCGGGCCGAGGGCCGCGCAGCCCACGCACCCACGCGCCCCAGCCCACGCCGGGGGGGGCCGACCGAGGGAATCTGGGGCCCAGCGGGGACCCCCCACGCCCCAGCAGCACACCAGCAGGACGCCGCGCAAGGCGCCCGCCCTCCCCGGTGGGGCAGGACAGCCCCGTGGGGCGGACCCACGGCCCCCCACGCGCAGACCTTGTGGCCCCTGGACTGCGCAGGCGCTGCCTGCCGAGGTCCGCGGTGAGGACCTGGTGCGAGGCTTGGCGGGACTGACCCCGCGCATGGGTCCCCGAGAGCTGAGAGGGGCCGGTCCGCGCTCCGCCTGGCGGCCGGGGGGGCTGCCCAGGGGGCTGCCAGCCTAGGCGCTGGACTCTTAGGGCGCCTGGAGGCGGCCGCCAACGTCTACGGCCATACCACCCTGAACGCGCCCGATCTCGTCTGATCTCGGAAGCTAAGCAGGGTCGGGCCTGGTTAGTACTTGGATGGGAGACCGCCTGGGAATACCGGGTGCTGTAGGCTTTTGCCGCTCCTTTTTGGTCCCCCCACAGCCAGCCAGCGGCGCACCTGCCGCGCTTCGGGCCGAGGGCCGGGCAGCCCACGCACCCACTCGCCCCAGCCCACGCCAGGGGGGTCGACCGAGGGAATCTGGGGCCCAGCGGGTACCCCCCACGCCCCAGCAGCACACCAGCAGGACGCCGCGCAAGGCGCCGTCCCTCGCGGGCGCCCGCCCTCCCTGGTGGGGCAGGGCAGCCCCGTGGGGCGGACCCACGGCCCCCCACGCGCAGACCTTGTGGCCCCTGGACTGCGCAGGCGCTGCCTGCCGAGGTCCGCGGTGAGGACCTGGTGCGAGGCTTGGCGGGACTGACCCCGCGCATGGGTCCCAGAGAGCTGAGAGGGGCCGGTCCGCGCTCCGCCTGGCGGCCGGGGGGGCTGCCCAGGGGGCTGCCAGCCTAGGCGCTGGACTCTTAGGGCGCCTGGAGGCGGCCGACAACGTCTACGGCCAAACCATCCTGAACGCGCCCGATCACGTCTGATCTCGGAAGCTAAGCAGGGTCGGGCCTGGTTAGTACTTGGATGGGAGACCGCCTGGGAATACCGGGTGCTGTAGGCTTTTGCCGCTCCTTTTTGGTCCCCCCACAGCCAGCCAGCGGCGCACCTGCCGCGCTTCGGGCCGAGGGCCGCGCAGCCCATGCACCCACGCGCCCCAGCCCACGCGGGGGGGGCCGACCGAGGGAATCTGGGGCCCAGCGGGGACCCCCCACGCCCCAGCAGCACACCAGCAGGACGCCGCGCAAGGCGCCCGCCCTCCCCGGTGGGGCAGGGCAGCCCCGTGGGGCGGACCCACGGCCCCCCACGCGCAGACCTTGTGGCCCCTGGACTGCGCAGGCGCTGCCTGCCGAGGTCCGCGGTGAGGACCTGGTGCGAGTCTTGGCGGGACTGATCGCACGCCTGGGTCCCCGAGAGCTGAGAGGGGCCGGTCCGCACTCCGCCTGGCGGCCGGGGGGGCTGCCCAGGGGGCTGCCAGCCTAGGCGCTGGACTCTTAGGGCGCCTGGAGGCGGCCGCCAACGTCTACGGCCATACCACCCTGAACGCGCCCGATCTCGTCTGATCTCGGAAGCTAAGCAGGGTCGGGCCTGGTTAGTACTTGGATGGGAGACCGCCTGGGAATACCGGGTGCTGTAGGCTTTTGCCGCTCCTTTTTGGTCTCCCCACAGCCAGCCAGCGGCGCACCTGCCGCGCTTCGGGCCGAGGGCCGCGCAGCCCACGCACCCACGCGCCCCAGCCCACGCCGGGGGGGGGCCGACCGAGGGAATCTGGGGCCCAGCGGGGACCCCCCACGCCCCAGCAGCACACCAGCAGGACGCCGCGCAAGGCGCCCGCCCTCCCCGGTGGGGCAGGGCAGCCCCGTGGGGCGGACCCACGGCCCCCCACGCGCAGACCTTGTGGCCCCTGGACTGCGCAGGCGCTGCCTGCTGAGGTCCGCGGTGAGGACCTGGTGCGAGTCTTGGCGGGACTGATCGCACGCCTGGGTCCCCGAGAGCTGAGAGGGGCCGGTCCGCATTCCGCCTGGCGGCCGGGGGGGCTGCCCAGGGGGCTGCCAGCCTAGGCGCTGGACTCTTAGGGCGCCTGGAGGCGGCCGCCAACGTCTACGGCCATACCACCCTGAACGCGCCCGATCTCGTCTGATCTCGGAAGCTAAGCAGGGTCGGGCCTGGTTAGTACTTGGATGGGAGACCGCCTGGGAATACCGGGTGCTGTAGGCTTTTGCCGCTCCTTTTTGGTCTCCCCACAGCCAGCCAGCGGCGCACCTGCCGCACTTCGGGCCGAGGGCCGCGCAGCCCACGCACCCACGCGCCCCAGCCCACGCCGGGGGGGGCCGACCGAGGGAATCTGGGGCCCAGCGGGGACCCCCCACGCCCCAGCAGCACACCAGCAGGACGCCGCGCAAGGCGCCCGCCCTCCCCGGTGGGGCAGGGCAGCCCCGTGGGGCGGACCCACGGCCCCCCACGCGCAGACCTTGTGGCCCCTGGACTGCGCAGGCGCTGCCTGCTGAGGTCCGCGGTGAGGACCTGGTGCGAGTCTTGGCGGGACTGATCGCACGCCTGGGTCCCCGAGAGCTGAGAGGGGCCGGTCCGCACTCCGCCTGGCGGCCGGGGGGGCTGCCCAGGGGGCTGCCAGCCTAGGCGCTGGACTCTTAGGGCGCCTGGAGGCGGCCGCCAACGTCTACGGCCATACCACCCTGAACGCGCCCGATCTCGTCTGATCTCGGAAGCTAAGCAGGGTCGGGCCTGGTTAGTACTTGGATGGGAGACCGCCTGGGAATACCGGGTGCTGTAGGCTTTTGCCGCTCCTTTTTGGTCTCCCCACAGCCAGCCAGCGGCGCACCTGCCGCACTTCGGGCCGAGGGCCGCGCAGCCCACGCACCCACGCGCCCCAGCCCACGCCGGGGGGTGCCGAACGAGGGAATCTGGGGCCCAGCGGGGACCCCCCACGCCCCAGCAGCACACCAGCAGGACGCCGCGCAAGGCGCCCGCCCTCCCCGGTGGGGCAGGGCAGCCCCGTGGGGCGGACCCACGGCCCCCCACGCGCAGACCTTGTGGCCCCTGGACTGCGCAGGCGCTGCCTGCTGAGGTCCGCGGTGAGGACCTGGTGCGAGGCTTGGCGGGACTGACCGCACGCCTGGGTCCCCGAGAGCTGAGAGGGGCCGGTCCGCACTCCACCTGGCGGCCGGGGGGGCTGCCCAGGGGGCTGCCAGCCTAGGCGCTGGACTCTTAGGGCGCCTGGAGGCGGCCGACAACGTCTACGGCCATACCACCCTGAACGCGCCTGATCTCGTCTGATCTCGGAAGCTAAGCAGGGTCGGGCCTGGTTAGTACTTGGATGGGAGACCGCCTGGGAATACCGGGTGCTGTAGGCTTTTGCCGCTCCTTTTTGGTCCCCCCACAGCCAGCCAGCGGCGCACCTGCCGCGCTTCGGGCCGAGGGCCGCGCAGCCCACGCACCCACGCGCCCCAGCCCACGCCGGGGGGGGCCGACCGAGGGAATCTGGGGCCCAGCGGGGACCCCCCACGCCCCAGCAGCACACCAGCAGGACGCCGCGCAAGGCGCCCGCCCTCCCCGGTGGGGCAGGACAGCCCCGTGGGGCGGACCCACGGCCCCCCACGCGCAGACCTTGTGGCCCCTGGACTGCGCAGGCGCTGCCTGCCGAGGTCCGCGGTGAGGACCTGGTGCGAGGCTTGGCGGGACTGATCGCACGCCTGGGTCCCCGAGAGCTGAGAGGGGCCGGTCCGCACTCCGCCTGGCGGCCGGGGGGGCTGCCCAGGGGGCTGCCAGCCTAGGCGCTGGACTCTTAGGGCGCCTGGAGGCGGCCGACAACGTCTACGGCCAAACCACCCTGAACGCGCCCGATCTCGTCTGATCTCGGAAGCTAAGCAGGGTCGGGCCTGGTTAGTACTTGGATGGGAGACCGCCTGGGAATACCGGGTGCTGTAGGCTTTTGCCGCTCCTTTTTGGTGTCCCCACAGCCAGCCAGCGGCGCACCTGCCGCGCTTCGGGCCGAGGGCCGCGCAGCCCACGCACCCACGCGCCCCAGCCCACGCCGGGGGGGGCCGACCGAGGGAATCTGGGGCCCAGCGGGGACCCCCCACGCCCCAGCAGCACACCAGCAGGACGCCGCGCAAGGCGCCCGCCCTCCCCGGTGGGGCAGGGCAGCCCCGTGGGGCGGACCCACGGCCCCCCACGCGCAGACCTTGTGGCCCCTGGACTGCGCAGGCGCTGCCTGCTGAGGTCCGCGGTGAGGACCTGGTGCGAGTCTTGGCGGGACTGATCGCACGCCTGGGTCCCCGAGAGCTGAGAGGGGCCGGTCCGCACTCCGCCTGGCGGCCGGGGGGGCTGCCCAGGGGGCTGCCAGCCTAGGCGCTGGACTCTTAGGGCGCCTGGAGGCGGCCGCCAACGTCTACGGCCATACCACCCTGAACGCGCCCGATCTCGTCTGATCTCGGAAGCTAAGCAGGGTCGGGCCTGGTTAGTACTTGGATGGGAGACCGCCTGGGAATACCGGTTGCTGTAGGCTTTTGCCGCTCCTTTTTGGTGCCCCCACAGCCAGCCAGCGGCGCACCTGCCGCGCTTCGGGCCGAGGGCCGCGCAGCCCACGCACCCACGCGCCCCAGCCCACGCCGGGGGGGGCCGACCGAGGGAATCTGGGGCCCAGCGGGGACCCCCCACGCCCCAGCAGCACACCAGCAGGACGCCGCGCAAGGCGCCGTCCCTCGCGGGCGCCCGCCGTCCCCGGTGGGGCAGGGCAGCCCCGTGGGGCGGACCCAGGGATCCCCACGCGCAGACCTTGTGGCCCCTGGACTGCGCAGGCGCTGCCTGCCGAGGTCCGCGGTGAGGACCTGGTGCGAGGCTTGGCGGGACGGACCGTGCGCCTGGGTCCCCGAGAGCTGAGAGGGGCCGGTCCGCGCTCCGCCTGGCGGCCGGGGGGGCTGCCCAGGGGGCTGCCAGCCTAGGCGCTGGACTCTTAGGGCGCCTGGAGGCGGCCGCCAACGTCTACGGCCATACCACCCTCAACGCGCCCGATCTCGTCTGATCTCGGAAGCTAAGCAGGGTCGGGCCTGGTTAGTACTTGGATGGGAGACCGCCTGGGGATACCGGGTGCGGTAGGCTTTTGCCGCTCCTTTTTGGTCCCCCCACAGCCAGCCAGCGGCGCACCTGCCGCGCTTCGGGCCGAGGGCCGCGCAGCCCACGCACCCACGCGCCCCAGCCCACGCGGGGGGGGCCGACCGAGGGAATCTGGGGCCCAGCGGGGACCCCCCACGCCCCAGCAGCACACCAGCAGGACGCCGCGCAAGGCGCCCGCCCTCCCCGGTGGGGCAGGGCAGCCCCGTGGGGCGGACCCACGGCCCCCCACGCGCAGACCTTGTGGCCCCTGGACTGCGCAGGCGCTGCCTGCTGAGGTCCGCGGTGAGGACCTGGTGCGAGTCTTGGCGGGACTGATCGCACGCCTGGGTCCCCGAGAGCTGAGAGGGGCCGGTCCGCACTCCGCCTGGCGGCCGGGGGGGCTGCCCAGGGGGCTGCCAGCCTAGGCGCTGGACTCTTAGGGCGCCTGGAGGCGGCCGCCAACGTCTACGGCCATACCACCCTGAACGCGCCCGATCTCGTCTGATCTCGGGAGCTAAGCAGGGTCGGGCCTGGTTAGTACTTGGATGGGAGACCGCCTGGGAATACCGGGTGCTGTAGGCTTTTGCCGCTCCTTTTTGGTCTCCCCACAGCCAGCCAGCGGCGCACCTGCCGCGCTTCGGGCCGAGGGCCGCGCAGCCCACGCACCCACGCGCCCCAGCCCACGCCGGGGGGTGCCGAACGAGGGAATCTGGGGCCCAGCGGGGACCCCCCACGCCCCAGCAGCACACCAGTAGGACGCCGCGCAAGGCGACGTCCCTCGCGGGCGCCCGCCCTCCCCGGTGGGGCAGGGCAGCCCCGTGGGGCGGACCCAGGGATCCCCACGCGCAGACCTTGTGGCCCCTGGACTGCGCAGGCGCTGCCTGCCGAGGTCCGCGGTGAGGACCTGGTGCGAGGCTTGGCGGGACTGACCGCACGCCTGGGTCCCCGAGAGCTGAGAGGGGCCGGTCCGCACTCCACCTGGCGGCCGGGGGGGCTGCCCAGGGGGCTGCCAGCCTAGGCGCTGGACTCTTAGGGCGCCTGGAGGCGGCCGCCAACGTCTACGGCCATACCACCCTGAACGCGCCCGATCTCGTCTGATCTCGGAAGCTAAGCAGGGTCGGGCCTGGTTAGTACTTGGATGGGAGACCGCCTGGGAATACCGGGTGCTGTAGGCTTTTGCCGCTCCTTTTTGGTCCCCCCACAGCCAGCCAGCGGCGCACCTGCCGCGCTTCGGGCCGAGGGCCGCGCAGCCCACGCACCCACGCGCCCCAGCCCACGCCGGGGGGGGCCGACCGAGGGAATCTGGGGCCCAGCGGGTACCCCCCACGCCCCAGCAGCACACCAGCAGGACGCCGCGCAAGGCGCCGTCCCTCGCGGGCGCCCGCCCTCCCTGGTGGGGCAGGGCAGCCCCGTGGGGCGGACCCACGGCCCCCCACGCGCAGACCTTGTGGCCCCTGGACTGCGCAGGCGCTGCCTGCCGAGGTCCGCGGTGAGGACCTGGTGCGAGGCTTGGCGGGACTGACCGCACGCCTGGGTCCCCGAGAGCTGAGAGGGGCCGGTCCGCACTCCACCTGGCGGCCGGGGGGGCTGCCCAGGGGGCTGCCAGCCTAGGCGCTGGACTCTTAGGGCGCCTGGAGGCGGCCACCAACGTCTACGGCCATACCACCCTGAACGCGCCCGATCTCGTCTGATCTCGGAAGCTAAGCAGGGTCGGGCCTGGTTAGTACTTGGATGGGAGACCGCCTGGGAATACCGGGTGCTGTAGGCTTTTGCCGCTCCTTTTTGGTCCCCCCACAGCAGCCAGCGGCGCACCTGCCGCGCTTCGGGCCGAGGGCCGCGCAGCCCACGCACCCACGCGCCCCAGCCCACGCCGGGGGGGGCCGACCGAGGGAATCTGGGGCCCAGCGGGGACCCCCCACGCCCCAGCAGCACACCAGCAGGACGCCGCGCAAGGCGCCCGCCCTCCCCGGTGGGGCAGGGCAGCCCCGTGGGGCGGACCCACGGCCCCCCACGCGCAGACCTTGTGGCCCCTGGACTGCGCAGGCGCTGCCTGCTGAGGTCCGCGGTGAGGACCTGGTGCGAGTCTTGGCGGGACTGATCGCACGCCTGGGTCCCCGAGAGCTGAGAGGGGCCGGTCCGCACTCCGCCTGGCGGCCGGGGGGGCTGCCCAGGGGGCTGCCAGCCTAGGCGCTGGACTCTTAGGGCGCCTGGAGGCGGCCGCCAACGTCTACGGCCATACCACCCTGAACGCGCCCGATCTCGTCTGATCTCGGAAGCTAAGCAGGGTCCGGCCTGGTTAGTACTTGGATGGGAGACCGCCTGGGAATACCGGGTGCTGTAGGCTTTTGCCGCTCCTTTTTGGTCTCCCCACAGCCAGCCAGCGGCGCACCTGCCGCACTTCGGGCCGAGGGCCGCGCAGCCCACGCACCCACGCGCCCCAGCCCACGCCGGGGGGTGCCGAACGAGGGAATCTGGGGCCCAGCGGGGACCCCCCACGCCCCAGCAGCACACCAGCAGGACGCCGCGCAAGGCGCCCGCCCTCCCCGGTGGGGCAGGGCAGCCCCGTGGGGCGGACCCACGGCCCCCCACGCGCAGACCTTGTGGCCCCTGGACTGCGCAGGCGCTGCCTGCTGAGGTCCGCGGTGAGGACCTGGTGCGAGTCTTGGCGGGACTGATCGCACGCCTGGGTCCCCGAGAGCTGAGAGGGGCCGGTCCGCACTCCGCCTGGCGGCCGGGGGGGCTGCCCAGGGGGCTGCCAGCCTAGGCGCTGGACTCTTAGGGCGCCTGGAGGCGACCGCCAACGTCTACGGCCATACCACCCTGAACGCGCCCGATCTCGTCTGATCTCGGAAGCTAAGCAGGGTCCGGCCTGGTTAGTACTTGGATGGGAGACCGCCTGGGAATACCGGGTGCTGTAGGCTTTTGCCGCTCCTTTTTGGTCTCCCCACAGCCAGCCAGCGGCGCACCTGCCGCACTTCGGGCCGAGGGCCGCGCAGCCCACGCACCCACGCGCCCCAGCCCACGCCGGGGGGTGCCGAACGAGGGAATCTGGGGCCCAGCGGGGACCCCCCACGCCCCAGCAGCACACCAGCAGGACGCCGCGCAAGGCGCCCGCCCTCCCCGGTGGGGCAGGGCAGCCCCGTGGGGCGGACCCAGGGATCCCCACGCGCAGACCTTGTGGCCCCTGGACTGCGCAGGCGCTGCCTGCCGAGGTCCGCGGTGAGGACCTGGTGCGAGGCTTGGCGGGACGGACCGCGCGCCTGGGTCCCCGAGAGCTGAGAGGGGCCGGTCCGCGCTCCGCCTGGCGGCCGGGGGGGCTGCCCAGGGGGCTGCCAGCCTAGGCGCTGGACTCTTAGGGCGCCTGGAGGCGGCCGCCAACGTCTACGGCCATACCACCCTGAACGCGCCCGATCTCGTCTGATCTCGGAAGCTAAGCAGGGTCGGGCCTGGTTAGTACTTGAATGGGAGACCGCCTGGGGATACCGGGTGCGGTAGGCTTTTGCCGCTCCTTTTTGGTCCCCCCACAGCCAGCCAGCGGCGCACCTGCCGCGCTTCGGGCCGAGGGCCGCGCAGCCCACGCACCCACGCGCCCCAGCCCACGCGGGGGGGGCCGACCGAGGGAATCTGGGGCCCAGCGGGGACCCCCCACGCCCCAGCAGCACACCAGCAGGACGCCGCGCAAGGCGCCCGCCCTCCCCGGTGGGGCAGGGCAGCCCCGTGGGGCGGACCCACGGCCCCCCACGCGCAGACCTTGTGGCCCCTGGACTGCGCAGGCGCTGCCTGCCGAGGTCCGCGGTGAGGACCTGGTGCGAGGCTTGGCGGGACTGACCCCGCGCATGGGTCCCCGAGAGCTGAGAGGGGCCGGTCCGCGCTCCGCCTGGCGGCCGGGGGGGCTGCCCAGGGGGCTGCCAGCCTAGGCGCTGGACTCTTAGGGCGCCTGGAGGCGGCCGCCACCGTCTACGGCCATACCACCCTGAACGCGCCCGATCGCGTCTGATCTCGGAAGCTAAGCAGGGTCGGGCCTGGTTAGTACTTGGATGGGAGACCGCCTGGGAATACCGGGTGCTGTAGGCTTTTGCCGCTCCTTTTTGGTCCCCCCACAGCCAGCCAGCGGCGCACCTGCCGCGCTTCGGGCCGAGGGCCGCGCAGCCCACGCACCCACGCGCCCCAGCCCACGCCGGGGGGGGCCGACCGAGGGAATCTGGGGCCCAGCGGGGACCCCCCACGCCCCAGCAGCACACCAGCAGTACGCCGCGCAAGGCGCCGTCCCTCGCGGGCGCCCGCCCTCCCCGGTGGGGCAGGGCAGCCCCGTGGGGCGGACCCAGGGATCCCCACGCGCAGACCTTGTGGCCCCTGGACTGCGCAGGCGCTGCCTGCCGAGGTCCGCGGTGAGGACCTGGTGCGAGGCTTGGCGGGACGGACCGCGCGCCTGGGTCCCCGAGAGCTGAGAGGGGCCGGTCCGCGCTCCGCCTGGCGGCCGGGGGGGCTGCCCAGGGGGCTGCCAGCCTAGGCGCTGGACTCTTAGGGCGCCTGGAGGCGGCCGCCAACGTCTACGGCCATACCACCCTCAACGCGCCCGATCTCGTCTGATCTCGGAAGCTAAGCAGGGTCGGGCCTGGTTAGTACTTGGATGGGAGACCGCCTGGGGATACCGGGTGCGGTAGGCTTTTGCCGCTCTTTTTGGTCCCCCCACAGCCAGCCAGCGGCGCACCTGCCGCGCTTCGGGCCGAGGGCCGCGCAGCCCACGCACCCACGCGCCCCAGCCCACGCGGGGGGGGCCGACCGAGGGAATCTGGGGCCCAGCGGGGACCCCCCACGCCCCAGCAGCACACCAGCAGGACGCCGCGCAAGGCGCCCGCCCTCCCCGGTGGGGCAGGGCAGCCCCGTGGGGCGGACCCACGGCCCCCCACGCGCAGACCTTGTGGCCCCTGGACTGCGCAGGCGCTGCCTGCCGAGGTCCGCGGTGAGGACCTGGTGCGAGGCTTGGCGGGACTGACCCCGCGCATGGGTCCCCGAGAGCTGAGAGGGGCCGGTCCGCGCTCCGCCTGGCGGCCGGGGGGGCTGCCCAGGGGGCTGCCAGCCTAGGCGCTGGACTCTTAGGGCGCCTGGAGGCGGCCGCCACCGTCTACGGCCATACCACCCTGAACGCGCCCGATCGCGTCTGATCTCGGAAGCTAAGCAGGGTCGGGCCTGGTTAGTACTTGGATGGGAGACCGCCTGGGAATACCGGGTGCTGTAGGCTTTTGCCGCTCCTTTTTGGTCCCCCCACAGCCAGCCAGCGGCGCACCTGCCGCGCTTCGGGCCTAGGGCCGCGCAGCCCACGCACCCACGCGCCCCAGCCCACGCCGGGGGGGGCCGACCGAGGGAATCTGGGGCCCAGCGGGGACCCCCCACGCCCCAGCAGCACACCAGCAGTACGCCGCGCAAGGCGCCGTCCCTCGCGGGCGCCCGCCCTCCCCGGTGGGGCAGGGCAGCCCCGTGGGGCGGACCCAGGGATCCCCACGCGCAGACCTTGTGGCCCCTGGACTGCGCAGGCGCTGCCTGCCGAGGTCCGCGGTGAGGACCTGGTGCGAGGCTTGGCGGGACGGACCGCGCGCCTGGGTCCCCGAGAGCTGAGAGGGGCCGGTCCGCGCTCCGCCTGGCGGCCGGGGGGGCTGCCCAGGGGGCTGCCAGCCTAGGCGCTGGACTCTTAGGGCGCCTGGAGGCGGCCGCCAACGTCTACGGCCATACCACCCTCAACGCGCCCGATCTCGTCTGATCTCGGAAGCTAAGCAGGGTCGGGCCTGGTTAGTACTTGGATGGGAGACCGCCTGGGGATACCGGGTGCGGTAGGCTTTTGCCGCTCTTTTTGGTCCCCCCACAGCCAGCCAGCGGCGCACCTGCCGCGCTTCGGGCCGAGGGCCGCGCAGCCCACGCACCCACGCGCCCCAGCCCACGCGGGGGGGGCCGACCGAGGGAATCTGGGGCCCAGCGGGGACCCCCCACGCCCCAGCAGCACACCAGCAGGACGCCGCGCAAGGCGCCCGCCCTCCCCGGTGGGGCAGGGCAGCCCCGTGGGGCGGACCCACGGCCCCCCACGCGCAGACCTTGTGGCCCCTGGACTGCGCAGGCGCTGCCTGCCGAGGTCCGCGGTGAGGACCTGGTGCGAGGCTTGACGGGACTGACCCCGCGCATGGGTCCCCGAGAGCTGAGAGGGGCCGGTCCGCGCTCCGCCTGGCGGCCGGGGGGGCTGCCCAGGGGCTGCCAGCCTAGGCGCTGGACTATTAGGGCGCCTGGAGGCGGCCGACAACGTCTACGGCCATACCACCCTGAACGCGCCCGATCTCGTCTGATCTCGGAAGCTAAGCAGGGTCGGGCCTGGTTAGTACTTGGATGGGAGACCGCCTGGGAATACCGGGTGCTGTAGGCTTTTGCCGCTCCTTTTTGGTCCCCCCACAGCCAGCCAGCGGCGCACCTGCCGCGCTTCGGGCCGAGGGCCGCGCAGCCCACGCACCCACGCGCCCCAGCCCACGCCGGGGGGCGCCGACCGAGGGAATCTGGGGCCCAGCGGGGACCCCCCACGCCCCAGCAGCACACCAGCAGGACGCCGCGCAAGGCGCCCGCCCTCCCCGGTGGGGCAGGGCAGCCCCGTGGGGCGGACCCACGGCCCCCCACGCGCAGACCTTGTGGCCCCTGGACTGCGCAGGCGCTGCCTGCCGAGGTCCGCGGTGAGGACCTGGTGCGAGGCTTGGCGGGACTGACCCCGCGCATGGATCCCCGATAGCTGAGAGGGGCCGGTCCGCGCTCCGCCTGGCGGCCGGGGGGGCTGCCCAGGGGGCTGCCAGCCTAGGCGCTGGACTCTTAGGGCGCCTGGAGGCGGCCGCCAACGTCTACGGCCATACCACCCTGAACGCGCCCGATCTCGTCTGATCTCGGAAGCTAAGCAGGGTCGGGCCTGGTTAGTACTTGGATGGGAGACCGCCTGGGAATACCGGGTGCTGTAGGCTTTTGCCGCTCCTTTTTGGTCCCCCCACAGCCAGCCAGCGGCGCACCTGCCGCGCTTCGGGCCGAGGGCCGCGCAGCCCACGCACCCACTCGCCCCAGCCCACGCCAGGGGGGTCGACCGAGGGAACCTGGGGCCCAGCGGGGACCCCCCACGCCCCAGCAGCACACCAGCAGGACGCCGCGCAAGGCGCCCGCCCTCCCTGGTGGGGCAGGGCAGCCCCGTGGGGCGGACCCACGGCCCCCCACGCGCAGACCTTGTGGCCCCTGGACTGCGCAGGCGCTACCTGCCGAGGTCCGCGGTGAGGACCTGGTGCGAGGCTTGGCGGGACTGACCGCACGCCTGGGTCCCCGAGAGCTGAGAGGGGCCGGTCCGCACTCCACCTGGCGGCCGGGGGGGTTGCCCAGGGGGCTGCCAGCCTAGGCGCTGGACTCTTAGGGCGCCTGGAGGCGGCCGACAACGTCTACGGCCATACCACCCTGAACGCGCCCGATCTCGTCTGATCTCGGAAGCTAAGCAGGGTCGGGCCTGGTTAGTACTTGGATGGGAGACCGCCTGGGAATACCGGGTGCTGTAGGCTTTTGCCGCTCCTTTTTGGTCCCCCCACAGCCAGCCAGCGGCGCACCTGCCGCGCTTCGGGCCGAGGGCCGCGCAGCCCACGCACCCACGCGCCCCAGCCCACGCCGGGGGGGGCCGACCGAGGGAATCTGGGGCCCAGCGGGGACCCCCCACGCCCCAGCAGCACACCAGCAGGACGCCGCGCAAGGCGCCGTCCCTCGCGGGCGCCTGCCCTCCCCGGTGGGGCAGGGCAGCCCCGTGGGGCGGACCCACGGCCCCCCACGCGCAGACCTTGTGGCCCCTGGACTGCGCAGGCGCTGCCTGCCGAGGTCCGCGGTGAGGACCTGGTGCGAGGCTTGGCGGGACTGACCGCACGCCTGGGTACCCGAGAGCTAAGAGGGGACGGTCCGCACTCCACCTGGCGGCCGGGGGGGCTGCCCAGGGGGCTGCCAGCCTAGGCGCTGGACTCTTAGGGCGCCTGGAGGCGGCCACCAACGTCTACGGCCATACCACCCTGAACGCGCCCGATCTCGTCTGATCTCGGAAGCTAAGCAGGGTCGGGCCTGGTTAGTACTTGGATGGGAGACCGCCTGGGAATACCGGGTGCTGTAGGCTTTTGCCGCTCCTTTTTGGTCCCCCCACAGCAGCCAGCGGCGCACCTGCCGCGCTTCGGGCCGAGGGCCGCGCAGCCCACGCACCCACGCGCCCCAGCCCACGCCGGGGGGGGCCGACCGAGGGAATCTGGGGCCCAGCGGGGACCCCCCACACCCCAGCAGCACACCAGCAGGACGCCGCGCAAGGCGCCCGCCCTCCCCGGTGGGGCAGGGCAGCCCCGTGGGGCGGACCCACGGCCCCCCACGCGCAGACCTTGTGGCCCCTGGACTGCGCAGGCGCTGCCTGCCGAGGTCCGCGGTGAGGACCTGGTGCGAGGCTTGGCGGGACTGACCGCACGCCTGGGTCCCCGAGAGCTGAGAGGGGCCGGTCCGCGCTCCGCCTGGCGGCCGGGGGGGCTGCCCAGGGGGCTGCCAGCCTAGGCGCTGGACTCTTAGGGCGCCTGGAGGCGGCCGACAACGTCTACGGCCATACCACCCTGAACGCGCCCGATCTCGTCTGATCTCGGAAGCTAAGCAGGGTCGGGCCTGGTTAGTACTTGGATGGGAGACCGCCTGGGAATACCGGGTGCTGTAGGCTTTTGCCGCTCCTTTTTGGTCCCCCCACAGCCAGCCAGCGGCGCACCTGCCGCGCTTCGGGCCGAGGGCCGCGCAGCCCACGCACCCACGCGCCCCAGCCCACGCCGGGGGGGGCCGACCGAGGGAATCTGGGGCCCAGCGGGGACCCCCCACGCCCCAGCAGCACACCAGCAGGACGCCGCGCAAGGCGCCCGCCCTCCCCGGTGGGGCAGGACAGCCCCGTGGGGCGGACCCACGGCCCCCCACGCGCAGACCTTGTGGCCCCTGGACTGCGCAGGCGCTGCCTGCCGAGGTCCGCGGTGAGGACCTGGTGCGAGGCTTGGCGGGACTGACCCCGCGCATGGGTCCCCGAGAGCTGAGAGGGGCCGGTCCGCGCTCCGCCTGGCGGCCGGGGGGGCTGCCCAGGGGGCTGCCAGCCTAGGCGCTGGACTCTTAGGGCGCCTGGAGGCGGCCGCCAACGTCTACGGCCATACCACCCTGAACGCGCCCGATCTCGTCTGATCTCGGAAGCTAAGCAGGGTCGGGCCTGGTTAGTACTTGGATGGGAGACCGCCTGGGAATACCGGGTGCTGTAGGCTTTTGCCGCTCCTTTTTGGTCCCCCCACAGCCAGCCAGCGGCGCACCTGCCGCGCTTCGGGCCGAGGGCCGGGCAGCCCACGCACCCACTCGCCCCAGCCCACGCCAGGGGGGTCGACCGAGGGAATCTGGGGCCCAGCGGGTACCCCCCACGCCCCAGCAGCACACCAGCAGGACGCCGCGCAAGGCGCCGTCCCTCGCGGGCGCCCGCCCTCCCTGGTGGGGCAGGGCAGCCCCGTGGGGCGGACCCACGGCCCCCCACGCGCAGACCTTGTGGCCCCTGGACTGCGCAGGCGCTGCCTGCCGAGGTCCGCGGTGAGGACCTGGTGCGAGGCTTGGCGGGACTGACCGCACGCCTGGGTCCCCGAGAGCTGAGAGGGGCCGGTCCGCACTCCACCTGGCGGCCGGGGGGGCTGCCCAGGGGGCTGCCAGCCTAGGCGCTGGACTCTTAGGGCGCCTGGAGGCGGCCGCCAACGTCTACGGCCATACCACCCTGAACGCGCCCGATCTCGTCTGATCTCGGAAGCTAAGCAGGGTCGGGCCTGGTTAGTACTTGGATGGGAGACCGCCTGGGAATACCGGGTGCTGTAGGCTTTTGCCGCTCCTTTTTGGTCCCCCCACAGCCAGCCAGCGGCGCACCTGCCGCGCTTCGGGCCGAGGGCCGCGCAGCCCACGCACCCACGCGCCCCAGCCCACGCCGGGGGGGGCCGACCGAGGGAATCTGGGGCCCAGCGGGGACCCCCCACGCCCCAGCAGCACACCAGCAGGACGCCGCGCAAGGCGCCGTCCCTCGCGGGCGCCCGCCCTCCCCGGTGGGGCAGGGCAGCCCCGTGGGGCGGACCCACGGCCCCCCACGCGCAGACCTTGTGGCCCCTGGACTGCGCAGGCGCTGCCTGCCGAGGTCCGCGGTGAGGACCTGGTGCGAGGCTTGGCGGGACTGACCCCGCGCATGGGTCCCAGAGAGCTGAGAGGGGCCGGTCCGCGCTCCGCCTGGCGGCCGGGGGGGCTGCCCAGGGGGCTGCCAGCCTAGGCGCTGGACTCTTAGGGCGCCTGGAGGCGGCCGACAACGTCTACGGCCAAACCACCCTGAACGCGCCCGATCACGTCTGATCTCGGAAGCTAAGCAGGGTCGGGCCTGGTTAGTACTTGGATGGGAGACCGCCTGGGAATACCGGGTGCTGTAGGCTTTTGCCGCTCCTTTTTGGTCCCCCCACAGCCAGCCAGCGGCGCACCTGCCGCGCTTCGGGCCGAGGGCCGCGCAGCCCATGCACCCACGCGCCCCAGCCCACGCGGGGGGGGCCGACCGAGGGAATCTGGGGCCCAGCGGGGACCCCCCACGCCCCAGCAGCACACCAGCAGGACGCCGCGCAAGGCGCCCGCCCTCCCCGGTGGGGCAGGGCAGCCCCGTGGGGCGGACCCACGGCCCCCCACGCGCAGACCTTGTGGCCCCTGGACTGCGCAGGCGCTGCCTGCTGAGGTCCGCGGTGAGGACCTGGTGCGAGTCTTGGCGGGACTGACCGCACGCCTGGGTCCCCGAGAGCTGAGAGGGGCCGGTCCGCACTCCACCTGGCGGCCGGGGGGGCTGCCCAGGGGGCTGCCAGCCTAGGCGCTGGACTCTTAGGGCGCCTGGAGGCGGCCGACAACGTCTACGGCCATACCACCCTGAACGCGCCTGATCTCGTCTGATCTCGGAAGCTAAGCAGGGTCGGGCCTGGTTAGTACTTGGATGGGAGACCGCCTGGGAATACCGGGTGCTGTAGGCTTTTGCCGCTCCTTTTTGGTCCCCCCACAGCCAGCCAGCGGCGCACCTGCCGCGCTTCGGGCCGAGGGCCGCGCAGCCCACGCACCCACGCGCCCCAGCCCACGCCGGGGGGGGCCGACCGAGGGAATCTGGGGCCCAGCGTGGACCCCCCACGCCCCAGCAGCACACCAGCAGGACGCCGCGCAAGGCGCCCGCCCTCCCCGGTGGGGCAGGACAGCCCCGTGGGGCGGACCCACGGCCCCCCACGCGCAGACCTTGTGGCCCCTGGACTGCGCAGGCGCTGCCTGCCGAGGTCCGCGGTGAGGACCTGGTGCGAGGCTTGGCGGGACTGATCGCACGCCTGGGTCCCCGAGAGCTGAGAGGGGCCGGTCCGCACTCCGCCTGGCGGCCGGGGGGGCTGCCCAGGGGGCTGCCAGCCTAGGCGCTGGACTCTTAGGGCGCCTGGAGGCGGCCGACAACGTCTACGGCCAAACCACCCTGAACGCGCCCGATCTCGTCTGATCTCGGAAGCTAAGCAGGGTCGGGCCTGGTTAGTACTTGGATGGGAGACCGCCTGGGAATACCGGGTGCTGTAGGCTTTTGCCGCTCCTTTTTGGTGTCCCCACAGCCAGCCAGCGGCGCACCTGCCGCGCTTCGGGCCGAGGGCCGCGCAGCCCACGCACCCACGCGCCCCAGCCCACGCCGGGGGGGGCCGACCGAGGGAATCTGGGGCCCAGCGGGGACCCCCCACGCCCCAGCAGCACACCAGCAGGACGCCGCGCAAGGCGCCCGCCCTCCCCGGTGGGGCAGGGCAGCCCCGTGGGGCGGACCCACGGCCCCCCACGCGCAGACCTTGTGGCCCCTGGACTGCGCAGGCGCTGCCTGCTGAGGTCCGCGGTGAGGACCTGGTGCGAGTCTTGGCGGGACTGATCGCACGCCTGGGTCCCCGAGAGCTGAGAGGGGCCGGTCCGCACTCCGCCTGGCGGCCGGGGGGGCTGCCCAGGGGGCTGCCAGCCTAGGCGCTGGACTCTTAGGGCGCCTGGAGGCGGCCGCCAACGTCTACGGCCATACCACCCTGAACGCGCCCGATCTCGTCTGATCTCGGAAGCTAAGCAGGGTCGGGCCTGGTTAGTACTTGGATGGGAGACCGCCTGGGAATACCGGTTGCTGTAGGCTTTTGCCGCTCCTTTTTGGTGCCCCCACAGCCAGCCAGCGGCGCACCTGCCGCGCTTCGGGCCGAGGGCCGCGCAGCCCACGCACCCACGCGCCCCAGCCCACGCCGGGGGGGGCCGACCGAGGGAATCTGGGGCCCAGCGGGGACCCCCCACGCCCCAGCAGCACACCAGCAGGACGCCGCGCAAGGCGCCGTCCCTCGCGGGCGCCCGCCGTCCCCGGTGGGGCAGGGCAGCCCCGTGGGGCGGACCCAGGGATCCCCACGCGCAGACCTTGTGGCCCCTGGACTGCGCAGGCGCTGCCTGCCGAGGTCCGCGGTGAGGACCTGGTGCGAGGCTTGGCGGGACGGACCGTGCGCTTGGGTCCCCGAGAGCTGAGAGGGGCCGGTCCGCGCTCCGCCTGGCGGCCGGGGGGGCTGCCCAGGGGGCTGCCAGCCTAGGCGCTGGACTCTTAGGGCGCCTGGAGGCGGCCGCCAACGTCTACGGCCATACCACCCTCAACGCGCCCGATCTCGTCTGATCTCGGAAGCTAAGCAGGGTCGGGCCTGGTTAGTACTTGGATGGGAGACCGCCTGGGGATACCGGGTGCGGTAGGCTTTTGCCGCTCCTTTTTGGTCCCCCCACAGCCAGCCAGCGGCGCACCTGCCGCGCTTCGGGCCGAGGGCCGCGCAGCCCACGCACCCACGCGCCCCAGCCCACGCGGGGGGGGCCGACCGAGGGAATCTGGGGCCCAGCGGGGACCCCCCACGCCCCAGCAGCACACCAGCAGGACGCCGCGCAAGGCGCCCGCCCTCCCCGGTGGGGCAGGGCAGCCCCGTGGGGCGGACCCACGGCCCCCCACGCGCAGACCTTGTGGCCCCTGGACTGCGCAGGCGCTGCCTGCTGAGGTCCGCGGTGAGGACCTGGTGCGAGTCTTGGCGGGACTGATCGCACGCCTGGGTCCCCGAGAGCTGAGAGGGGCCGGTCCGCACTCCGCCTGGCGGCCGGGGGGGCTGCCCAGGGGGCTGCCAGCCTAGGCGCTGGACTCTTAGGGCGCCTGGAGGCGGCCGCCAACGTCTACGGCCATACCACCCTGAACGCGCCCGATCTCGTCTGATCTCGGAAGCTAAGCAGGGTCGGGCCTGGTTAGTACTTGGATGGGAGACCGCCTGGGAATACCGGGTGCTGTAGGCTTTTGCCGCTCCTTTTTGGTCTCCCCACAGCCAGCCAGCGGCGCACCTGCCGCGCTTCGGGCCGAGGGCCGCGCAGCCCACGCACCCACGCGCCCCAGCCCACGCCGGGGGGTGCCGAACGAGGGAATCTGGGGCCCAGCGGGGACCCCCCACGCCCCAGCAGCACACCAGTAGGACGCCGCGCAAGGCGACGTCCCTCGCGGGCGCCCGCCCTCCCCGGTGGGGCAGGGCAGCCCCGTGGGGCGGACCCAGGGATCCCCACGCGCAGACCTTGTGGCCCCTGGACTGCGCAGGCGCTGCCTGCCGAGGTCCGCGGTGAGGACCTGGTGCGAGGCTTGGCGGGACTGACCGCACGCCTGGGTCCCCGAGAGCTGAGAGGGGCCGGTCCGCACTCCACCTGGCGGCCGGGGGGGCTGCCCAGGGGGCTGCCAGCCTAGGCGCTGGACTCTTAGGGCGCCTGGAGGCGGCCGCCAACGTCTACGGCCATACCACCCTGAACGCGCCCGATCTCGTCTGATCTCGGAAGCTAAGCAGGGTCGGGCCTGGTTAGTACTTGGATGGGAGACCGCCTGGGAATACCGGGTGCTGTAGGCTTTTGCCGCTCCTTTTTGGTCCCCCCACAGCCAGCCAGCGGCGCACCTGCCGCGCTTCGGGCCGAGGGCCGCGCAGCCCACGCACCCACGCGCCCCAGCCCACGCCGGGGGGGGCCGACCGAGGGAATCTGGGGCCCAGCGGGTACCCCCCACGCCCCAGCAGCACACCAGCAGGACGCCGCGCAAGGCGCCGTCCCTCGCGGGCGCCCGCCATCCCTGGTGGGGCAGGGCAGCCCCGTGGGGCGGACCCACGGCCCCCCACGCGCAGACCTTGTGGCCCCTGGACTGCGCAGGCGCTGCCTGCCGAGGTCCGCGGTGAGGACCTGGTGCGAGGCTTGGCGGGACTGACCGCACGCCTGGGTCCCCGAGAGCTGAGAGGGGCCGGTCCGCACTCCACCTGGCGGCCGGGGGGGCTGCCCAGGGGGCTGCCAGCCTAGGCGCTGGACTCTTAGGGCGCCTGGAGGCGGCCACCAACGTCTACGGCCATACCACCCTGAACGCGCCCGATCTCGTCTGATCTCGGAAGCTAAGCAGGGTCGGGCCTGGTTAGTACTTGGATGGGAGACCGCCTGGGAATACCGGGTGCTGTAGGCTTTTGCCGCTCCTTTTTGGTCCCCCCACAGCCAGCCAGCGGCGCACCTGCCGCGCTTCGGGCCGAGGGCCGCGCAGCCCACGCACCCACGCGCCCCAGCCCACGCCGGGGGGGGCCGACCGAGGGAATCTGGGGCCCAGCGGGGACCCCCCACGCCCCAGCAGCACACCAGCAGGACGCCGCGCAAGGCGCCCGCCCTCCCCGGTGGGGCAGGACAGCCCCGTGGGGCGGACCCACGGCCCCCCACGCGCAGACCTTGTGGCCCCTGGACTGCGCAGGCGCTGCCTGCCGAGGTCCGCGGTGAGGACCTGGTGCGAGGCTTGGCGGGACTGATCGCACGCCTGGGTCCCCGAGAGCTGAGAGGGGCCGGTCCGCACTCCGCCTGGCGGCCGGGGGGGCTGCCCAGGGGGCTGCCAGCCTAGGCGCTGGACTCTTAGGGCGCCTGGAGGCGGCCGACAACGTCTACGGCCAAACCACCCTGAACGCGCCCGATCTCGTCTGATCTCGGAAGCTAAGCAGGGTCGGGCCTGGTTAGTACTTGGATGGGAGACCGCCTGGGAATACCGGGTGCTGTAGGCTTTTGCCGCTCCTTTTTGGTGTCCCCACAGCCAGCCAGCGGCGCACCTGCCGCGCTTCGGGCCGAGGGCCGCGCAGCCCACGCACCCACGCGCCCCAGCCCACGCCGGGGGGGGCCGACCGAGGGAATCTGGGGCCCAGCGGGGACCCCCCACGCCCCAGCAGCACACCAGCAGGACGCCGCGCAAGGCGCCCGCCCTCCCCGGTGGGGCAGGGCAGCCCCGTGGGGCGGACCCACGGCCCCCCACGCGCAGACCTTGTGGCCCCTGGACTGCGCAGGCGCTGCCTGCCCAGGTCCGCGGTGAGGACCTGGTGCGAGTCTTGGCGGGACTGATCGCACGCCTGGGTCCCCGAGAGCTGAGAGGGGCCGGTCCGCACTCCGCCTGGCGGCCGGGGGGGCTGCCCAGGGGGCTGCCAGCCTAGGCGCTGGACTCTTAGGGCGCCTGGAGGCGGCCGCCAACGTCTACGGCCATACCACCCTGAACGCGCCCGATCTCGTCTGATCTCGGAAGCTAAGCAGGGTCGGGCCTGGTTAGTACTTGGATGGGAGACCGCCTGGGAATACCGGTTGCTGTAGGCTTTTGCCGCTCCTTTTTGGTGCCCCCACAGCCAGCCAGCGGCGCACCTGCCGCGCTTCGGGCCGAGGGCCGCGCAGCCCACGCACCCACGCGCCCCAGCCCACGCCGGGGGTGGCCGACCGAGGGAATCTGGGGCCCAGCGGGGACCCCCCACGCCCCAGCAGCACACCAGCAGGACGCCGCGCAAGGCGCCGTCCCTCGCGGGCGCCCGCCGTCCCCGGTGGGGCAGGGCAGCCCCGTGGGGCGGACCCAGGGATCCCCACGCGCAGACCTTGTGGCCCCTGGACTGCGCAGGCGCTGCCTGCCGAGGTCCGCGGTGAGGACCTGGTGCGAGGCTTGGCGGGACGGACCGTGCGCCTGGGTCCCCGAGAGCTGAGAGGGGCCGGTCCGCGCTCCGCCTGGCGGCCGGGGGGGCTGCCCAGGGGGCTGCCAGCCTAGGCGCTGGACTCTTAGGGCGCCTGGAGGCGGCCGCCAACGTCTACGGCCATACCACCCTCAACGCGCCCGATCTCGTCTGATCTCGGAAGCTAAGCAGGGTCGGGCCTGGTTAGTACTTGGATGGGAGACCGCCTGGGGATACCGGGTGCGGTAGGCTTTTGCCGCTCCTTTTTGGTCCCCCTACAGCCAGCCAGCGGCGCACCTGCCGCGCTTCGGGCCGAGGGCCGCGCAGCCCACGCACCCACGCGCCCCAGCCCACGCGGGGGGGGCCGACCGAGGGAATCTGGGGCCCAGCGGGGACCCCCCCACGCCCCAGCAGCACACCAGCAGGACGCCGCGCAAGGCGCCCGCCCTCCCCGGTGGGGCAGGGCAGCCCCGTGGGGCGGACCCACGGCCCCCCACGCGCAGACCTTGTGGCCCCTGGACTGCGCAGGCGCTGCCTGCTGAGGTCCGCGGTGAGGACCTGGTGCGAGTCTTGGCGGGACTGATCGCACGCCTGGGTCCCCGAGAGCTGAGAGGGGCCGGTCCGCACTCCGCCTGGCGGCCGGGGGGGCTGCCCAGGGGGCTGCCAGCCTAGGCGCTGGACTCTTAGGGCGCCTGGAGGCGGCCGCCAACGTCTACGGCCATACCACCCTGAACGCGCCCGATCTCGTCTGATCTTGGGAGCTAAGCAGGGTCGGGCCTGGTTAGTACTTGGATGGGAGACCGCCTGGGAATACCGGGTGCTGTAGGCTTTTGCCGCTCCTTTTTGGTCTCCCCACAGCCAGCCAGCGGCGCACCTGCCGCGCTTCGGGCCGAGGGCCGCGCAGCCCACGCACCCACGCGCCCCAGCCCACGCCGGGGGGTGCCGAACGAGGGAATCTGGGGCCCAGCGGGGACCCCCCACGCCCCAGCAGCACACCAGTAGGACGCCGCGCAAGGCGACGTCCCTCGCGGGCGCCCGCCCTCCCCGGTGGGGCAGGGCAGCCCCGTGGGGCGGACCCAGGGATCCCCACGCGCAGACCTTGTGGCCCCTGGACTGCGCAGGCGCTGCCTGCCGAGGTCCGCGGTGAGGACCTGGTGCGAGGCTTGGCGGGACTGACCGCACGCCTGGGTCCCCGAGAGCTGAGAGGGGCCGGTCCGCACTCCACCTGGCGGCCGGGGGGGCTGCCCAGGGGGCTGCCAGCCTAGGCGCTGGACTCTTAGGGCGCCTGGAGGCGGCCGCCAACGTCTACGGCCATACCACCCTGAACGCGCCCGATCTCGTCTGATCTCGGAAGCTAAGCAGGGTCGGGCCTGGTTAGTACTTGGATGGGAGACCGCCTGGGAATACCGGGTGCTGTAGGCTTTTGCCGCTCCTTTTTGGTCCCCCCACAGCCAGCCAGCGGCGCACCTGCCGCGCTTCGGGCCGAGGGCCGCGCAGCCCACGCACCCACGCGCCCCAGCCCACGCCGGGGGGGGCCGACCGAGGGAATCTGGGGCCCAGCGGGTACCCCCCACGCCCCAGCAGCACACCAGCAGGACGCCGCGCAAGGCGCCGTCCCTCGCGGGCGCCCGCCCTCCCTGGTGGGGCAGGGCAGCCCCGTGGGGCGGACCCACGGCCCCCCACGCGCAGACCTTGTGGCCCCTGGACTGCGCAGGCGCTGCCTGCCGAGGTCCGCGGTGAGGACCTGGTGCGAGGCTTGGCGGGACTGACCGCACGCCTGGGTCCCCGAGAGCTGAGAGGGGCCGGTCCGCACTCCACCTGGCGGCCGGGGGGGCTGCCCAGGGGGCTGCCAGCCTAGGCGCTGGACTCTTAGGGCGCCTGGAGGCGGCCACCAACGTCTACGGCCATACCACCCTGAACGCGCCCGATCTCGTCTGATCTCGGAAGCTAAGCAGGGTCGGGCCTGGTTAGTACTTGGATGGGAGACCGCCTGGGAATACCGGGTGCTGTAGGCTTTTGCCGCTCCTTTTTGGTCCCCCCACAGCAGCCAGCGGCGCACCTGCCGCGCTTCGGGCCGAGGGCCGCGCAGCCCACGCACCCACGCGCCCCAGCCCACGCCGGGGGGGGCCGACCGAGGGAATCTGGGGCCCAGCGGGGACCCCCCACGCCCCAGCAGCACACCAGCAGGACGCCGCGCAAGGCGCCCGCCCTCCCCGGTGGGGCAGGGCAGCCCCGTGGGGCGGACCCACGGCCCCCCACGCGCAGACCTTGTGGCCCCTGGACTGCGCAGGCGCTGCCTGCTGAGGTCCGCGGTGAGGACCTGGTGCGAGTCTTGGCGGGACTGATCGCACGCCTGGGTCCCCGAGAGCTGAGAGGGGCCGGTCCGCACTCCGCCTGGCGGCCGGGGGGGCTGCCCAGGGGGCTGCCAGCCTAGGCGCTGGACTCTTAGGGCGCCTGGAGGCGGCCGCCAACGTCTACGGCCATACCACCCTGAACGCGCCCGATCTCGTCTGATCTCGGAAGCTAAGCAGGGTCCGGCCTGGTTAGTACTTGGATGGGAGACCGCCTGGGAATACCGGGTGCTGTAGGCTTTTGCCGCTCCTTTTTGGTCTCCCCACAGCCAGCCAGCGGCGCACCTGCCGCACTTCGGGCCGAGGGCCGCGCAGCCCACGCACCCACGCGCCCCAGCCCACGCCGGGGGGTGCCGAACGAGGGAATCTGGGGCCCAGCGGGGACCCCCCACGCCCCAGCAGCACACCAGCAGGACGCCGCGCAAGGCGCCGTCCCTCGCGGGCGCCCGCCCTCCCCGGTGGGGCAGGGCAGCCCCGTGGGGCGGACCCAGGGATCCCCACGCGCAGACCTTGTGGCCCCTGGACTGCGCAGGCGCTGCCTGCCGAGGTCCGCGGTGAGGACCTGGTGCGAGGCTTGGCGGGACTGACCCCGCGCATGGGTCCCCGAGAGCTGAGAGGGGCCGGTCCGCGCTCCGCCTGGCGGCCGGGGGGGCTGCCCAGGGGGCTGCCAGCCTAGGCGCTGGACTCTTAGGGCGCCTGGAGGCGGCCGCCAACGTCTACGGCCATACCACCCTGAACGCGCCCGATCTCGTCTGATCTCGGAAGCTAAGCAGGGTCGGGCCTGGTTAGTACTTGGATGGGAGACCGCCTGGGAATACCGGGTGCTGTAGGCTTTTGCCGCTCCTTTTTGGTCCCCCCACAGCCAGCCAGCGGCGCACCTGCCGCGCTTCGGGCCGAGGGCCGCGCAGCCCACGCACCCACGCGCCCCAGCCCACGCCGGGGGGGGCCGACCGAGGGAATCTGGGGCCCAGCGGGTACCCCCCACGCCCCAGCAGCACACCAGCAGGACGCCGCGCAAGGCGCCGTCCCTCGCGGGCGCCCGCCCTCCCTGGTGGGGCAGGGCAGCCCCGTGGGGCGGACCCACGGCCCCCCACGCGCAGACCTTGTGGCCCCTGGACTGCGCAGGCGCTGCCTGCCCAGGTCCGCGGTGAGGACCTGGTGCGAGGCTTGGCGGGACTGACCGCACGCCTGGGTCCCCGAGAGCTGAGAGGGGCCGGTCCGCACTCCACCTGGCGGCCGGGGGGGCTGCCCAGGGGGCTGCCAGCCTAGGCGCTGGACTCTTAGGGCGCCTGGAGGCGGCCACCAACGTCTACGGCCATACCACCCTGAACGCGCCCGATCTCGTCTGATCTCGGAAGCTAAGCAGGGTCGGGCCTGGTTAGTACTTGGATGGGAGACCGCCTGGGAATACCGGGTGCTGTAGGCTTTTGCCGCTCCTTTTTGGTCCCCCCACAGCAGCCAGCGGCGCACCTGCCGCGCTTCGGGCCGAGGGCCGCGCAGCCCACGCACCCACGCGCCCCAGCCCACGCCGGGGGGGGCCGACCGAGGGAATCTGGGGCCCAGCGGGGACCCCCCACGCCCCAGCAGCACACCAGCAGGACGCCGCGCAAGGCGCCCGCCCTCCCCGGTGGGGCAGGGCAGCCCCGTGGGGCGGACCCACGGCCCCCCACGCGCAGACCTTGTGGCCCCTGGACTGCGCAGGCGCTGCCTGCTGAGGTCCGCGGTGAGGACCTGGT
Source organism: Molossus alvarezi (assembly GCA_037176705.1). Lineage (NCBI taxonomy): Eukaryota > Metazoa > Chordata > Mammalia > Chiroptera > Molossidae > Molossus > Molossus alvarezi. The sequence continues at coordinate 26,348,208 of CM073906.1, forward strand.
GCGAGTCTTGGCGGGACTGATCGCACGCCTGGGTCCCCGAGAGCTGAGAGGGGCCGGTCCGCACTCCGCCTGGCGGCCGGGGGGGCTGCCCAGGGGGCTGCCAGCCTAGGCGCTGGACTCTTAGGGCGCCTGGAGGCGACCGCCAACGTCTACGGCCATACCACCCTGAACGCGCCCGATCTCGTCTGATCTCGGAAGCTAAGCAGGGTCCGGCCTGGTTAGTACTTGGATGGGAGACCGCCTGGGAATACCGGGTGCTGTAGGCTTTTGCCGCTCCTTTTTGGTCTCCCCACAGCCAGCCAGCGGCGCACCTGCCGCACTTCGGGCCGAGGGCCGCGCAGCCCACGCACCCACGCGCCCCAGCCCACGCCGGGGGGTGCCGAACGAGGGAATCTGGGGCCCAGCGGGGACCCCCCACGCCCCAGCAGCACACCAGCAGGACGCCGCGCAAGGCGCCGTCCCTCGCGGGCGCCCGCCCTCCCCGGTGGGGCAGGGCAGCCCCGTGGGGCGGACCCAGGGATCCCCACGCGCAGACCTTGTGGCCCCTGGACTGCGCAGGCGCTGCCTGCCGAGGTCCGCGGTGAGGACCTGGTGCGAGGCTTGGCGGGACTGACCCCGCGCATGGGTCCCCGAGAGCTGAGAGGGGCCGGTCCGCGCTCCGCCTGGCGGCCGGGGGGGCTGCCCAGGGGGCTGCCAGCCTAGGCGCTGGACTCTTAGGGCGCCTGGAGGCGGCCGCCAACGTCTACGGCCATACCACCCTGAACGCGCCCGATCTCGTCTGATCTCGGAAGCTAAGCAGGGTCGGGCCTGGTTAGTACTTGGATGGGAGACCGCCTGGGAATACCGGTTGCTGTAGGCTTTTGCCGCTCCTTTTTGGTGCCCCCACAGCCAGCCAGCGGCGCACCTGCCGCGCTTCGGGCCGAGGGCCGCGCAGCCCACGCACCCACGCGCCCCAGCCCACGCGGGGGGGGCCGACCGAGGGAATCTGGGGCCCAGCGGGCACCCCCCACGCCCCAGCAGCACACCAGCAGGACGCCGCGCAAGGCGCCCGCCCTCCCCGGTGGGGCAGTGCAGCCCCGTGGGGCGGACCCACGGCCCCCCACGCGCAGACCTTGTGGCCCCTGGACTGCGCAGGCGCTGCCTGCCGAGGTCCGCGGTGAGGACCTGGTGCGAGGCTTGGCGGGACGGACCGCGCGCCTGGGTCCCCGAGAGCTGAGAGGGGCCGGTCCGCGCTCCGCCTGGCGGCCGGGGGGGCTGCCCAGGGGGCTGCCAGCCTAGGCGCTGGACTCTTAGGGCGCCTGGAGGCGGCCGCCAACGTCTACGGCCATACCACCCTCAACGCGCCCGATCTCGTCTGATCTCGGAAGCTAAGCAGGGTCGGGCCTGGTTAGTACTTGGATGGGAGACCGCCTGGGGATACCGGGTGCGGTAGGCTTTTGCCGCTCTTTTTGGTCCCCCCACAGCCAGCCAGCGGCGCACCTGCCGCGCTTCGGGCCGAGGGCCGCGCAGCCCACGCACCCACGCGCCCCAGCCCACGCGGGGGGGGCCGACCGAGGGAATCTGGGGCCCAGCGGGGACCCCCCACGCCCCAGCAGCACACCAGCAGGACGCCGCGCAAGGCGCCCGCCCTCCCCGGTGGGGCAGGGCAGCCCCGTGGGGCGGACCCACGGCCCCCCACGCGCAGACCTTGTGGCCCCTGGACTGCGCAGGCGCTGCCTGCCGAGGTCCGCGGTGAGGACCTGGTGCGAGGCTTGACGGGACTGACCCCGCGCATGGGTCCCCGAGAGCTGAGAGGGGCCGGTCCGCGCTCCGCCTGGCGGCCGGGGGGGCTGCCCAGGGGCTGCCAGCCTAGGCGCTGGACTCTTAGGGCGCCTGGAGGCGGCCGACAACGTCTACGGCCATACCACCCTGAACGCGCCCGATCTCGTCTGATCTCGGAAGCTAAGCAGGGTCGGGCCTGGTTAGTACTTGGATGGGAGACCGCCTGGGAATACCGGGTGCTGTAGGCTTTTGCCGCTCCTTTTTGGTCCCCCCACAGCCAGCCAGCGGCGCACCTGCCGCGCTTCGGGCCGAGGGCCGCGCAGCCCACGCACCCACGCGCCCCAGCCCACGCCGGGGGGCGCCGACCGAGGGAATCTGGGGCCCAGCGGGGACCCCCCACGCCCCAGCAGCACACCAGCAGGAGGCCGCGCAAGGCGCCCGCCCTCCCCGGTGGGGCAGGGCAGCCCCGTGGGGCGGACCCACGGCCCCCCACGCGCAGACCTTGTGGCCCCTGGACTGCGCAGGCGCTGCCTGCCGAGGTCCGCGGTGAGGACCTGGTGCGAGGCTTGGCGGGACTGACCCCGCGCATGGATCCCCGATAGCTGAGAGGGGCCGGTCCGCGCTCCGCCTGGCGGCCGGGGGGGCTGCCCAGGGGGCTGCCAGCCTAGGCGCTGGACTCTTAGGGCGCCTGGAGGCGGCCGCCAACGTCTACGGCCATACCACCCTGAACGCGCCCGATCTCGTCTGATCTCGGAAGCTAAGCAGGGTCGGGCCTGGTTAGTACTTGGATGGGAGACCGCCTGGGAATACCGGGTGCTGTAGGCTTTTGCCGCTCCTTTTTGGTCCCCCCACAGCCAGCCAGCGGCGCACCTGCCGCGCTTCGGGCCGAGGGCCGCGCAGCCCACGCACCCACTCGCCCCAGCCCACGCCAGGGGGGTCGACCGAGGGAACCTGGGGCCCAGCGGGGACCCCCCACGCCCCAGCAGCACACCAGCAGGACGCCGCGCAAGGCGCCCGCCCTCCCTGGTGGGGCAGGGCAGCCCCGTGGGGCGGACCCACGGCCCCCCACGCGCAGACCTTGTGGCCCCTGGACTGCGCAGGCGCTACCTGCCGAGGTCCGCGGTGAGGACCTGGTGCGAGGCTTGGCGGGACTGACCGCACGCCTGGGTCCCCGAGAGCTGAGAGGGGCCGGTCCGCACTCCACCTGGCGGCCGGGGGGGTTGCCCAGGGGGCTGCCAGCCTAGGCGCTGGACTCTTAGGGCGCCTGGAGGCGGCCGACAACGTCTACGGCCATACCACCCTGAACGCGCCCGATCTCGTCTGATCTCGGAAGCTAAGCAGGGTCGGGCCTGGTTAGTACTTGGATGGGAGACCGCCTGGGAATACCGGGTGCTGTAGGCTTTTGCCGCTCCTTTTTGGTCCCCCCACAGCCAGCCAGCGGCGCACCTGCCGCGCTTCGGGCCGAGGGCCGCGCAGCCCACGCACCCACGCGCCCCAGCCCACGCCGGGGGGGGCCGACCGAGGGAATCTGGGGCCCAGCGGGGACCCCCCACGCCCCAGCAGCACACCAGCAGGACGCCGCGCAAGGCGCCGTCCCTCGCGGGCGCCTGCCCTCCCCGGTGGGGCAGGGCAGCCCCGTGGGGCGGACCCACGGCCCCCCACGCGCAGACCTTGTGGCCCCTGGACTGCGCAGGCGCTGCCTGCCGAGGTCCGCGGTGAGGACCTGGTGCGAGGCTTGGCGGGACTGACCGCACGCCTGGGTCCCCGAGAGCTGAGAGGGGCCGGTCCGCACTCCACCTGGCGGCCGGGGGGGCTGCCCAGGGGGCTGCCAGCCTAGGCGCTGGACTCTTAGGGCGCCTGGAGGCGGCCACCAACGTCTACGGCCATACCACCCTGAACGCGCCCGATCTCGTCTGATCTCGGAAGCTAAGCAGGGTCGGGCCTGGTTAGTACTTGGATGGGAGACCGCCTGGGAATACCGGGTGCTGTAGGCTTTTGCCGCTCCTTTTTGGTCCCCCCACAGCAGCCAGCGGCGCACCTGCCGCGCTTCGGGCCGAGGGCCGCGCAGCCCACGCACCCACGCGCCCCAGCCCACGCCGGGGGGGGCCGACCGAGGGAATCTGGGGCCCAGCGGGGACCCCCCACACCCCAGCAGCACACCAGCAGGACGCCGCGCAAGGCGCCCGCCCTCCCCGGTGGGGCAGGGCAGCCCCGTGGGGCGGACCCACGGCCCCCCACGCGCAGACCTTGTGGCCCCTGGACTGCGCAGGCGCTGCCTGCCGAGGTCCGCGGTGAGGACCTGGTGCGAGGCTTGGCGGGACTGACCGCACGCCTGGGTCCCCGAGAGCTGAGAGGGGCCGGTCCGCGCTCCGCCTGGCGGCCGGGGGGGCTGCCCAGGGGGCTGCCAGCCTAGGCGCTGGACTCTTAGGGCGCCTGGAGGCGGCCGACAACGTCTACGGCCATACCACCCTGAACGCGCCCGATCTCGTCTGATCTCGGAAGCTAAGCAGGGTCGGGCCTGGTTAGTACTTGGATGGGAGACCGCCTGGGAATACCGGGTGCTGTAGGCTTTTGCCGCTCCTTTTTGGTCCCCCCACAGCCAGCCAGCGGCGCACCTGCCGCGCTTCGGGCCGAGGGCCGCGCAGCCCACGCACCCACGCGCCCCAGCCCACGCCGGGGGGGGCCGACCGAGGGAATCTGGGGCCCAGCGGGGACCCCCCACGCCCCAGCAGCACACCAGCAGGACGCCGCGCAAGGCGCCCGCCCTCCCCGGTGGGGCAGGACAGCCCCGTGGGGCGGACCCACGGCCCCCCACGCGCAGACCTTGTGGCCCCTGGACTGCGCAGGCGCTGCCTGCCGAGGTCCGCGGTGAGGACCTGGTGCGAGGCTTGGCGGGACTGACCCCGCGCATGGGTCCCCGAGAGCTGAGAGGGGCCGGTCCGCGCTCCGCCTGGCGGCCGGGGGGGCTGCCCAGGGGGCTGCCAGCCTAGGCGCTGGACTCTTAGGGCGCCTGGAGGCGGCCGCCAACGTCTACGGCCATACCACCCTGAACGCGCCCGATCTCGTCTGATCTCGGAAGCTAAGCAGGGTCGGGCCTGGTTAGTACTTGGATGGGAGACCGCCTGGGAATACCGGGTGCTGTAGGCTTTTGCCGCTCCTTTTTGGTCCCCCCACAGCCAGCCAGCGGCGCACCTGCCGCGCTTCGGGCCGAGGGCCGGGCAGCCCACGCACCCACTCGCCCCAGCCCACGCCAGGGGGGTCGACCGAGGGAATCTGGGGCCCAGCGGGTACCCCCCACGCCCCAGCAGCACACCAGCAGGACGCCGCGCAAGGCGCCGTCCCTCGCGGGCGCCCGCCCTCCCTGGTGGGGCAGGGCAGCCCCGTGGGGCGGACCCACGGCCCCCCACGCGCAGACCTTGTGGCCCCTGGACTGCGCAGGCGCTGCCTGCCGAGGTCCGCGGTGAGGACCTGGTGCGAGGCTTGGCGGGACTGACCCCGCGCATGGGTCCCAGAGAGCTGAGAGGGGCCGGTCCGCGCTCCGCCTGGCGGCCGGGGGGGCTGCCCAGGGGGCTGCCAGCCTAGGCGCTGGACTCTTAGGGCGCCTGGAGGCGGCCGACAACGTCTACGGCCAAACCATCCTGAACGCGCCCGATCACGTCTGATCTCGGAAGCTAAGCAGGGTCGGGCCTGGTTAGTACTTGGATGGGAGACCGCCTGGGAATACCGGGTGCTGTAGGCTTTTGCCGCTCCTTTTTGGTCCCCCCACAGCCAGCCAGCGGCGCACCTGCCGCGCTTCGGGCCGAGGGCCGCGCAGCCCATGCACCCACGCGCCCCAGCCCACGCGGGGGGGGCCGACCGAGGGAATCTGGGGCCCAGCGGGGACCCCCCACGCCCCAGCAGCACACCAGCAGGACGCCGCGCAAGGCGCCCGCCCTCCCCGGTGGGGCAGGGCAGCCCCGTGGGGCGGACCCACGGCCCCCCACGCGCAGACCTTGTGGCCCCTGGACTGCGCAGGCGCTGCCTGCCGAGGTCCGCGGTGAGGACCTGGTGCGAGTCTTGGCGGGACTGATCGCACGCCTGGGTCCCCGAGAGCTGAGAGGGGCCGGTCCGCACTCCGCCTGGCGGCCGGGGGGGCTGCCCAGGGGGCTGCCAGCCTAGGCGCTGGACTCTTAGGGCGCCTGGAGGCGGCCGCCAACGTCTACGGCCATACCACCCTGAACGCGCCCGATCTCGTCTGATCTCGGAAGCTAAGCAGGGTCGGGCCTGGTTAGTACTTGGATGGGAGACCGCCTGGGAATACCGGGTGCTGTAGGCTTTTGCCGCTCCTTTTTGGTCTCCCCACAGCCAGCCAGCGGCGCACCTGCCGCGCTTCGGGCCGAGGGCCGCGCAGCCCACGCACCCACGCGCCCCAGCCCACGCCGGGGGGGGGCCGACCGAGGGAATCTGGGGCCCAGCGGGGACCCCCCACGCCCCAGCAGCACACCAGCAGGACGCCGCGCAAGGCGCCCGCCCTCCCCGGTGGGGCAGGGCAGCCCCGTGGGGCGGACCCACGGCCCCCCACGCGCAGACCTTGTGGCCCCTGGACTGCGCAGGCGCTGCCTGCTGAGGTCCGCGGTGAGGACCTGGTGCGAGTCTTGGCGGGACTGATCGCACGCCTGGGTCCCCGAGAGCTGAGAGGGGCCGGTCCGCATTCCGCCTGGCGGCCGGGGGGGCTGCCCAGGGGGCTGCCAGCCTAGGCGCTGGACTCTTAGGGCGCCTGGAGGCGGCCGCCAACGTCTACGGCCATACCACCCTGAACGCGCCCGATCTCGTCTGATCTCGGAAGCTAAGCAGGGTCGGGCCTGGTTAGTACTTGGATGGGAGACCGCCTGGGAATACCGGGTGCTGTAGGCTTTTGCCGCTCCTTTTTGGTCTCCCCACAGCCAGCCAGCGGCGCACCTGCCGCACTTCGGGCCGAGGGCCGCGCAGCCCACGCACCCACGCGCCCCAGCCCACGCCGGGGGGGGCCGACCGAGGGAATCTGGGGCCCAGCGGGGACCCCCCACGCCCCAGCAGCACACCAGCAGGACGCCGCGCAAGGCGCCCGCCCTCCCCGGTGGGGCAGGGCAGCCCCGTGGGGCGGACCCACGGCCCCCCACGCGCAGACCTTGTGGCCCCTGGACTGCGCAGGCGCTGCCTGCTGAGGTCCGCGGTGAGGACCTGGTGCGAGTCTTGGCGGGACTGATCGCACGCCTGGGTCCCCGAGAGCTGAGAGGGGCCGGTCCGCACTCCGCCTGGCGGCCGGGGGGGCTGCCCAGGGGGCTGCCAGCCTAGGCGCTGGACTCTTAGGGCGCCTGGAGGCGGCCGCCAACGTCTACGGCCATACCACCCTGAACGCGCCCGATCTCGTCTGATCTCGGAAGCTAAGCAGGGTCGGGCCTGGTTAGTACTTGGATGGGAGACCGCCTGGGAATACCGGGTGCTGTAGGCTTTTGCCGCTCCTTTTTGGTCTCCCCACAGCCAGCCAGCGGCGCACCTGCCGCACTTCGGGCCGAGGGCCGCGCAGCCCACGCACCCACGCGCCCCAGCCCACCCCGGGGGGTGCCGAACGAGGGAATCTGGGGCCCAGCGGGGACCCCCCACGCCCCAGCAGCACACCAGCAGGACGCCGCGCAAGGCGCCCGCCCTCCCCGGTGGGGCAGGGCAGCCCCGTGGGGCGGACCCACGGCCCCCCACGCGCAGACCTTGTGGCCCCTGGACTGCGCAGGCGCTGCCTGCTGAGGTCCGCGGTGAGGACCTGGTGCGAGGCTTGGCGGGACTGACCGCACGCCTGGGTCCCCGAGAGCTGAGAGGGGCCGGTCCGCACTCCACCTGGCGGCCGGGGGGGCTGCCCAGGGGGCTGCCAGCCTAGGCGCTGGACTCTTAGGGCGCCTGGAGGCGGCCGACAACGTCTACGGCCATACCACCCTGAACGCGCCTGATCTCGTCTGATCTCGGAAGCTAAGCAGGGTCGGGCCTGGTTAGTACTTGGATGGGAGACCGCCTGGGAATACCGGGTGCTGTAGGCTTTTGCCGCTCCTTTTTGGTCCCCCCACAGCCAGCCAGCGGCGCACCTGCCGCGCTTCGGGCCGAGGGCCGCGCAGCCCACGCACCCACGCGCCCCAGCCCACGCCGGGGGGGGCCGACCGAGGGAATCTGGGGCCCAGCGGGGACCCCCCACGCCCCAGCAGCACACCAGCAGGACGCCGCGCAAGGCGCCCGCCCTCCCCGGTGGGGCAGGACAGCCCCGTGGGGCGGACCCACGGCCCCCCACGCGCAGACCTTGTGGCCCCTGGACTGCGCAGGCGCTGCCTGCCGAGGTCCGCGGTGAGGACCTGGTGCGAGGCTTGGCGGGACTGATCGCACGCCTGGGTCCCCGAGAGCTGAGAGGGGCCGGTCCGCACTCCGCCTGGCGGCCGGGGGGGCTGCCCAGGGGGCTGCCAGCCTAGGCGCTGGACTCTTAGGGCGCCTGGAGGCGGCCGACAACGTCTACGGCCAAACCACCCTGAACGCGCCCGATCTCGTCTGATCTCGGAAGCTAAGCAGGGTCGGGCCTGGTTAGTACTTGGATGGGAGACCGCCTGGGAATACCGGGTGCTGTAGGCTTTTGCCGCTCCTTTTTGGTGTCCCCACAGCCAGCCAGCGGCGCACCTGCCGCGCTTCGGGCCGAGGGCCGCGCAGCCCACGCACCCACGCGCCCCAGCCCACGCCGGGGGGGGCCGACCGAGGGAATCTGGGGCCCAGCGGGGACCCCCCACGCCCCAGCAGCACACCAGCAGGACGCCGCGCAAGGCGCCCGCCCTCCCCGGTGGGGCAGGGCAGCCCCGTGGGGCGGACCCACGGCCCCCCACGCGCAGACCTTGTGGCCCCTGGACTGCGCAGGCGCTGCCTGCTGAGGTCCGCGGTGAGGACCTGGTGCGAGTCTTGGCGGGACTGATCGCACGCCTGGGTCCCCGAGAGCTGAGAGGGGCCGGTCCGCACTCCGCCTGGCGGCCGGGGGGGCTGCCCAGGGGGCTGCCAGCCTAGGCGCTGGACTCTTAGGGCGCCTGGAGGCGGCCGCCAACGTCTACGGCCATACCACCCTGAACGCGCCCGATCTCGTCTGATCTCGGAAGCTAAGCAGGGTCGGGCCTGGTTAGTACTTGGATGGGAGACCGCCTGGGAATACCGGTTGCTGTAGGCTTTTGCCGCTCCTTTTTGGTGCCCCCACAGCCAGCCAGCGGCGCACCTGCCGCGCTTCGGGCCGAGGGCCGCGCAGCCCACGCACCCACGCGCCCCAGCCCACGCCGGGGGGGGCCGACCGAGGGAATCTGGGGCCCAGCGGGGACCCCCCACGCCCCAGCAGCACACCAGCAGGACGCCGCGCAAGGCGCCGTCCCTCGCGGGCGCCCGCCGTCCCCGGTGGGGCAGGGCAGCCCCGTGGGGCGGACCCAGGGATCCCCACGCGCAGACCTTGTGGCCCCTGGACTGCGCAGGCGCTGCCTGCCGAGGTCCGCGGTGAGGACCTGGTGCGAGGCTTGGCGGGACGGACCGTGCGCCTGGGTCCCCGAGAGCTGAGAGGGGCCGGTCCGCGCTCCGCCTGGCGGCCGGGGGGGCTGCCCAGGGGGCTGCCAGCCTAGGCGCTGGACTCTTAGGGCGCCTGGAGGCGGCCGCCAACGTCTACGGCCATACCACCCTCAACGCGCCCGATCTCGTCTGATCTCGGAAGCTAAGCAGGGTCGGGCCTGGTTAGTACTTGGATGGGAGACCGCCTGGGGATACCGGGTGCGGTAGGCTTTTGCCGCTCCTTTTTGGTCCCCCCACAGCCAGCCAGCGGCGCACCTGCCGCGCTTCGGGCCGAGGGCCGCGCAGCCCACGCACCCACGCGCCCCAGCCCACGCGGGGGGGGCCGACCGAGGGAATCTGGGGCCCAGCGGGGACCCCCCACGCCCCAGCAGCACACCAGCAGGACGCCGCGCAAGGCGCCCGCCCTCCCCGGTGGGGCAGGGCAGCCCCGTGGGGCGGACCCACGGCCCCCCACGCGCAGACCTTGTGGCCCCTGGACTGCGCAGGCGCTGCCTGCTGAGGTCCGCGGTGAGGACCTGGTGCGAGTCTTGGCGGGACTGATCGCACGCCTGGGTCCCCGAGAGCTGAGAGGGGCCGGTCCGCACTCCGCCTGGCGGCCGGGGGGGCTGCCCAGGGGGCTGCCAGCCTAGGCGCTGGACTCTTAGGGCGCCTGGAGGCGGCCGCCAACGTCTACGGCCATACCACCCTGAACGCGCCCGATCTCGTCTGATCTCGGGAGCTAAGCAGGGTCGGGCCTGGTTAGTACTTGGATGGGAGACCGCCTGGGAATACCGGGTGCTGTAGGCTTTTGCCGCTCCTTTTTGGTCTCCCCACAGCCAGCCAGCGGCGCACCTGCCGCGCTTCGGGCCGAGGGCCGCGCAGCCCACGCACCCACGCGCCCCAGCCCACGCCGGGGGGTGCCGAACGAGGGAATCTGGGGCCCAGCGGGGACCCCCCACGCCCCAGCAGCACACCAGTAGGACGCCGCGCAAGGCGACGTCCCTCGCGGGCGCCCGCCCTCCCCGGTGGGGCAGGGCAGCCCCGTGGGGCGGACCCAGGGATCCCCACGCGCAGACCTTGTGGCCCCTGGACTGCGCAGGCGCTGCCTGCCGAGGTCCGCGGTGAGGACCTGGTGCGAGGCTTGGCGGGACTGACCGCACGCCTGGGTCCCCGAGAGCTGAGAGGGGCCGGTCCGCACTCCACCTGGCGGCCGGGGGGGCTGCCCAGGGGGCTGCCAGCCTAGGCGCTGGACTCTTAGGGCGCCTGGAGGCGGCCGCCAACGTCTACGGCCATACCACCCTGAACGCGCCCGATCTCGTCTGATCTCGGAAGCTAAGCAGGGTCGGGCCTGGTTAGTACTTGGATGGGAGACCGCCTGGGAATACCGGGTGCTGTAGGCTTTTGCCGCTCCTTTTTGGTCCCCCCACAGCCAGCCAGCGGCGCACCTGCCGCGCTTCGGGCCGAGGGCCGCGCAGCCCACGCACCCACGCGCCCCAGCCCACGCCGGGGGGGGCCGACCGAGGGAATCTGGGGCCCAGCGGGTACCCCCCACGCCCCAGCAGCACACCAGCAGGACGCCGCGCAAGGCGCCGTCCCTCGCGGGCGCCCGCCCTCCCTGGTGGGGCAGGGCAGCCCCGTGGGGCGGACCCACGGCCCCCCACGCGCAGACCTTGTGGCCCCTGGACTGCGCAGGCGCTGCCTGCCGAGGTCCGCGGTGAGGACCTGGTGCGAGGCTTGGCGGGACTGACCGCACGCCTGGGTCCCCGAGAGCTGAGAGGGGCCGGTCCGCACTCCACCTGGCGGCCGGGGGGGCTGCCCAGGGGGCTGCCAGCCTAGGCGCTGGACTCTTAGGGCGCCTGGAGGCGGCCACCAACGTCTACGGCCATACCACCCTGAACGCGCCCGATCTCGTCTGATCTCGGAAGCTAAGCAGGGTCGGGCCTGGTTAGTACTTGGATGGGAGACCGCCTGGGAATACCGGGTGCTGTAGGCTTTTGCCGCTCCTTTTTGGTCCCCCCACAGCAGCCAGCGGCGCACCTGCCGCGCTTCGGGCCGAGGGCCGCGCAGCCCACGCACCCACGCGCCCCAGCCCACGCCGGGGGGGGCCGACCGAGGGAATCTGGGGCCCAGCGGGGACCCCCCACGCCCCAGCAGCACACCAGCAGGACGCCGCGCAAGGCGCCCGCCCTCCCCGGTGGGGCAGGGCAGCCCCGTGGGGCGGACCCACGGCCCCCCACGCGCAGACCTTGTGGCCCCTGGACTGCGCAGGCGCTGCCTGCTGAGGTCCGCGGTGAGGACCTGGTGCGAGTCTTGGCGGGACTGATCGCACGCCTGGGTCCCCGAGAGCTGAGAGGGGCCGGTCCGCACTCCGCCTGGCGGCCGGGGGGGCTGCCCAGGGGGCTGCCAGCCTAGGCGCTGGACTCTTAGGGCGCCTGGAGGCGGCCGCCAACGTCTACGGCCATACCACCCTGAACGCGCCCGATCTCGTCTGATCTCGGAAGCTAAGCAGGGTCCGGCCTGGTTAGTACTTGGATGGGAGACCGCCTGGGAATACCGGGTGCTGTAGGCTTTTGCCGCTCCTTTTTGGTCTCCCCACAGCCAGCCAGCGGCGCACCTGCCGCACTTCGGGCCGAGGGCCGCGCAGCCCACGCACCCACGCGCCCCAGCCCACGCCGGGGGGTGCCGAACGAGGGAATCTGGGGCCCAGCGGGGACCCCCCACGCCCCAGCAGCACACCAGCAGGACGCCGCGCAAGGCGCCCGCCCTCCCCGGTGGGGCAGGGCAGCCCCGTGGGGCGGACCCACGGCCCCCCACGCGCAGACCTTGTGGCCCCTGGACTGCGCAGGCGCTGCCTGCTGAGGTCCGCGGTGAGGACCTGGTGCGAGTCTTGGCGGGACTGATCGCACGCCTGGGTCCCCGAGAGCTGAGAGGGGCCGGTCCGCACTCCGCCTGGCGGCCGGGGGGGCTGCCCAGGGGGCTGCCAGCCTAGGCGCTGGACTCTTAGGGCGCCTGGAGGCGACCGCCAACGTCTACGGCCATACCACCCTGAACGCGCCCGATCTCGTCTGATCTCGGAAGCTAAGCAGGGTCCGGCCTGGTTAGTACTTGGATGGGAGACCGCCTGGGAATACCGGGTGCTGTAGGCTTTTGCCGCTCCTTTTTGGTCTCCCCACAGCCAGCCAGCGGCGCACCTGCCGCACTTCGGGCCGAGGGCCGCGCAGCCCACGCACCCACGCGCCCCAGCCCACGCCGGGGGGTGCCGAACGAGGGAATCTGGGGCCCAGCGGGGACCCCCCACGCCCCAGCAGCACACCAGCAGGACGCCGCGCAAGGCGCCCGCCCTCCCCGGTGGGGCAGGGCAGCCCCGTGGGGCGGACCCAGGGATCCCCACGCGCAGACCTTGTGGCCCCTGGACTGCGCAGGCGCTGCCTGCCGAGGTCCGCGGTGAGGACCTGGTGCGAGGCTTGGCGGGACGGACCGCGCGCCTGGGTCCCCGAGAGCTGAGAGGGGCCGGTCCGCGCTCCGCCTGGCGGCCGGGGGGGCTGCCCAGGGGGCTGCCAGCCTAGGCGCTGGACTCTTAGGGCGCCTGGAGGCGGCCGCCAACGTCTACGGCCATACCACCCTGAACGCGCCCGATCTCGTCTGATCTCGGAAGCTAAGCAGGGTCGGGCCTGGTTAGTACTTGAATGGGAGACCGCCTGGGGATACCGGGTGCGGTAGGCTTTTGCCGCTCCTTTTTGGTCCCCCCACAGCCAGCCAGCGGCGCACCTGCCGCGCTTCGGGCCGAGGGCCGCGCAGCCCACGCACCCACGCGCCCCAGCCCACGCGGGGGGGGCCGACCGAGGGAATCTGGGGCCCAGCGGGGACCCCCCACGCCCCAGCAGCACACCAGCAGGACGCCGCGCAAGGCGCCCGCCCTCCCCGGTGGGGCAGGGCAGCCCCGTGGGGCGGACCCACGGCCCCCCACGCGCAGACCTTGTGGCCCCTGGACTGCGCAGGCGCTGCCTGCCGAGGTCCGCGGTGAGGACCTGGTGCGAGGCTTGGCGGGACTGACCCCGCGCATGGGTCCCCGAGAGCTGAGAGGGGCCGGTCCGCGCTCCGCCTGGCGGCCGGGGGGGCTGCCCAGGGGGCTGCCAGCCTAGGCGCTGGACTCTTAGGGCGCCTGGAGGCGGCCGCCACCGTCTACGGCCATACCACCCTGAACGCGCCCGATCGCGTCTGATCTCGGAAGCTAAGCAGGGTCGGGCCTGGTTAGTACTTGGATGGGAGACCGCCTGGGAATACCGGGTGCTGTAGGCTTTTGCCGCTCCTTTTTGGTCCCCCCACAGCCAGCCAGCGGCGCACCTGCCGCGCTTCGGGCCGAGGGCCGCGCAGCCCACGCACCCACGCGCCCCAGCCCACGCCGGGGGGGGCCGACCGAGGGAATCTGGGGCCCAGCGGGGACCCCCCACGCCCCAGCAGCACACCAGCAGTACGCCGCGCAAGGCGCCGTCCCTCGCGGGCGCCCGCCCTCCCCGGTGGGGCAGGGCAGCCCCGTGGGGCGGACCCAGGGATCCCCACGCGCAGACCTTGTGGCCCCTGGACTGCGCAGGCGCTGCCTGCCGAGGTCCGCGGTGAGGACCTGGTGCGAGGCTTGGCGGGACGGACCGCGCGCCTGGGTCCCCGAGAGCTGAGAGGGGCCGGTCCGCGCTCCGCCTGGCGGCCGGGGGGGCTGCCCAGGGGGCTGCCAGCCTAGGCGCTGGACTCTTAGGGCGCCTGGAGGCGGCCGCCAACGTCTACGGCCATACCACCCTCAACGCGCCCGATCTCGTCTGATCTCGGAAGCTAAGCAGGGTCGGGCCTGGTTAGTACTTGGATGGGAGACCGCCTGGGGATACCGGGTGCGGTAGGCTTTTGCCGCTCTTTTTGGTCCCCCCACAGCCAGCCAGCGGCGCACCTGCCGCGCTTCGGGCCGAGGGCCGCGCAGCCCACGCACCCACGCGCCCCAGCCCACGCGGGGGGGGCCGACCGAGGGAATCTGGGGCCCAGCGGGGACCCCCCACGCCCCAGCAGCACACCAGCAGGACGCCGCGCAAGGCGCCCGCCCTCCCCGGTGGGGCAGGGCAGCCCCGTGGGGCGGACCCACGGCCCCCCACGCGCAGACCTTGTGGCCCCTGGACTGCGCAGGCGCTGCCTGCCGAGGTCCGCGGTGAGGACCTGGTGCGAGGCTTGGCGGGACTGACCCCGCGCATGGGTCCCCGAGAGCTGAGAGGGGCCGGTCCGCGCTCCGCCTGGCGGCCGGGGGGGCTGCCCAGGGGGCTGCCAGCCTAGGCGCTGGACTCTTAGGGCGCCTGGAGGCGGCCGCCACCGTCTACGGCCATACCACCCTGAACGCGCCCGATCGCGTCTGATCTCGGAAGCTAAGCAGGGTCGGGCCTGGTTAGTACTTGGATGGGAGACCGCCTGGGAATACCGGGTGCTGTAGGCTTTTGCCGCTCCTTTTTGGTCCCCCCACAGCCAGCCAGCGGCGCACCTGCCGCGCTTCGGGCCTAGGGCCGCGCAGCCCACGCACCCACGCGCCCCAGCCCACGCCGGGGGGGGCCGACCGAGGGAATCTGGGGCCCAGCGGGGACCCCCCACGCCCCAGCAGCACACCAGCAGTACGCCGCGCAAGGCGCCGTCCCTCGCGGGCGCCCGCCCTCCCCGGTGGGGCAGGGCAGCCCCGTGGGGCGGACCCAGGGATCCCCACGCGCAGACCTTGTGGCCCCTGGACTGCGCAGGCGCTGCCTGCCGAGGTCCGCGGTGAGGACCTGGTGCGAGGCTTGGCGGGACGGACCGCGCGCCTGGGTCCCCGAGAGCTGAGAGGGGCCGGTCCGCGCTCCGCCTGGCGGCCGGGGGGGCTGCCCAGGGGGCTGCCAGCCTAGGCGCTGGACTCTTAGGGCGCCTGGAGGCGGCCGCCAACGTCTACGGCCATACCACCCTCAACGCGCCCGATCTCGTCTGATCTCGGAAGCTAAGCAGGGTCGGGCCTGGTTAGTACTTGGATGGGAGACCGCCTGGGGATACCGGGTGCGGTAGGCTTTTGCCGCTCTTTTTGGTCCCCCCACAGCCAGCCAGCGGCGCACCTGCCGCGCTTCGGGCCGAGGGCCGCGCAGCCCACGCACCCACGCGCCCCAGCCCACGCGGGGGGGGCCGACCGAGGGAATCTGGGGCCCAGCGGGGACCCCCCACGCCCCAGCAGCACACCAGCAGGACGCCGCGCAAGGCGCCCGCCCTCCCCGGTGGGGCAGGGCAGCCCCGTGGGGCGGACCCACGGCCCCCCACGCGCAGACCTTGTGGCCCCTGGACTGCGCAGGCGCTGCCTGCCGAGGTCCGCGGTGAGGACCTGGTGCGAGGCTTGACGGGACTGACCCCGCGCATGGGTCCCCGAGAGCTGAGAGGGGCCGGTCCGCGCTCCGCCTGGCGGCCGGGGGGGCTGCCCAGGGGCTGCCAGCCTAGGCGCTGGACTCTTAGGGCGCCTGGAGGCGGCCGACAACGTCTACGGCCATACCACCCTGAACGCGCCCGATCTCGTCTGATCTCGGAAGCTAAGCAGGGTCGGGCCTGGTTAGTACTTGGATGGGAGACCGCCTGGGAATACCGGGTGCTGTAGGCTTTTGCCGCTCCTTTTTGGTCCCCCCACAGCCAGCCAGCGGCGCACCTGCCGCGCTTCGGGCCGAGGGCCGCGCAGCCCACGCACCCACGCGCCCCAGCCCACGCCGGGGGGCGCCGACCGAGGGAATCTGGGGCCCAGCGGGGACCCCCCACGCCCCAGCAGCACACCAGCAGGACGCCGCGCAAGGCGCCCGCCCTCCCCGGTGGGGCAGGGCAGCCCCGTGGGGCGGACCCACGGCCCCCCACGCGCAGACCTTGTGGCCCCTGGACTGCGCAGGCGCTGCCTGCCGAGGTCCGCGGTGAGGACCTGGTGCGAGGCTTGGCGGGACTGACCCCGCGCATGGATCCCCGATAGCTGAGAGGGGCCGGTCCGCGCTCCGCCTGGCGGCCGGGGGGGCTGCCCAGGGGGCTGCCAGCCTAGGCGCTGGACTCTTAGGGCGCCTGGAGGCGGCCGCCAACGTCTACGGCCATACCACCCTGAACGCGCCCGATCTCGTCTGATCTCGGAAGCTAAGCAGGGTCGGGCCTGGTTAGTACTTGGATGGGAGACCGCCTGGGAATACCGGGTGCTGTAGGCTTTTGCCGCTCCTTTTTGGTCCCCCCACAGCCAGCCAGCGGCGCACCTGCCGCGCTTCGGGCCGAGGGCCGCGCAGCCCACGCACCCACTCGCCCCAGCCCACGCCAGGGGGGTCGACCGAGGGAACCTGGGGCCCAGCGGGGACCCCCCACGCCCCAGCAGCACACCAGCAGGACGCCGCGCAAGGCGCCCGCCCTCCCTGGTGGGGCAGGGCAGCCCCGTGGGGCGGACCCACGGCCCCCCACGCGCAGACCTTGTGGCCCCTGGACTGCGCAGGCGCTACCTGCCGAGGTCCGCGGTGAGGACCTGGTGCGAGGCTTGGCGGGACTGACCGCACGCCTGGGTCCCCGAGAGCTGAGAGGGGCCGGTCCGCACTCCACCTGGCGGCCGGGGGGGTTGCCCAGGGGGCTGCCAGCCTAGGCGCTGGACTCTTAGGGCGCCTGGAGGCGGCCGACAACGTCTACGGCCATACCACCCTGAACGCGCCCGATCTCGTCTGATCTCGGAAGCTAAGCAGGGTCGGGCCTGGTTAGTACTTGGATGGGAGACCGCCTGGGAATACCGGGTGCTGTAGGCTTTTGCCGCTCCTTTTTGGTCCCCCCACAGCCAGCCAGCGGCGCACCTGCCGCGCTTCGGGCCGAGGGCCGCGCAGCCCACGCACCCACGCGCCCCAGCCCACGCCGGGGGGGGCCGACCGAGGGAATCTGGGGCCCAGCGGGGACCCCCCACGCCCCAGCAGCACACCAGCAGGACGCCGCGCAAGGCGCCGTCCCTCGCGGGCGCCTGCCCTCCCCGGTGGGGCAGGGCAGCCCCGTGGGGCGGACCCACGGCCCCCCACGCGCAGACCTTGTGGCCCCTGGACTGCGCAGGCGCTGCCTGCCGAGGTCCGCGGTGAGGACCTGGTGCGAGGCTTGGCGGGACTGACCGCACGCCTGGGTACCCGAGAGCTAAGAGGGGACGGTCCGCACTCCACCTGGCGGCCGGGGGGGCTGCCCAGGGGGCTGCCAGCCTAGGCGCTGGACTCTTAGGGCGCCTGGAGGCGGCCACCAACGTCTACGGCCATACCACCCTGAACGCGCCCGATCTCGTCTGATCTCGGAAGCTAAGCAGGGTCGGGCCTGGTTAGTACTTGGATGGGAGACCGCCTGGGAATACCGGGTGCTGTAGGCTTTTGCCGCTCCTTTTTGGTCCCCCCACAGCAGCCAGCGGCGCACCTGCCGCGCTTCGGGCCGAGGGCCGCGCAGCCCACGCACCCACGCGCCCCAGCCCACGCCGGGGGGGGCCGACCGAGGGAATCTGGGGCCCAGCGGGGACCCCCCACACCCCAGCAGCACACCAGCAGGACGCCGCGCAAGGCGCCCGCCCTCCCCGGTGGGGCAGGGCAGCCCCTTGGGGCGGACCCACGGCCCCCCACGCGCAGACCTTGTGGCCCCTGGACTGCGCAGGCGCTGCCTGCCGAGGTCCGCGGTGAGGACCTGGTGCGAGGCTTGGCGGGACTGACCGCACGCCTGGGTCCCCGAGAGCTGAGAGGGGCCGGTCCGCGCTCCGCCTGGCGGCCGGGGGGGCTGCCCAGGGGGCTGCCAGCCTAGGCGCTGGACTCTTAGGGCGCCTGGAGGCGGCCGACAACGTCTACGGCCATACCACCCTGAACGCGCCCGATCTCGTCTGATCTCGGAAGCTAAGCAGGGTCGGGCCTGGTTAGTACTTGGATGGGAGACCGCCTGGGAATACCGGGTGCTGTAGGCTTTTGCCGCTCCTTTTTGGTCCCCCCACAGCCAGCCAGCGGCGCACCTGCCGCGCTTCGGGCCGAGGGCCGCGCAGCCCACGCACCCACGCGCCCCAGCCCACGCCGGGGGGGGCCGACCGAGGGAATCTGGGGCCCAGCGGGGACCCCCCACGCCCCAGCAGCACACCAGCAGGACGCCGCGCAAGGCGCCCGCCCTCCCCGGTGGGGCAGGACAGCCCCGTGGGGCGGACCCACGGCCCCCCACGCGCAGACCTTGTGGCCCCTGGACTGCGCAGGCGCTGCCTGCCGAGGTCCGCGGTGAGGACCTGGTGCGAGGCTTGGCGGGACTGACCCCGCGCATGGGTCCCCGAGAGCTGAGAGGGGCCGGTCCGCGCTCCGCCTGGCGGCCGGGGGGGCTGCCCAGGGGGCTGCCAGCCTAGGCGCTGGACTCTTAGGGCGCCTGGAGGCGGCCGCCAACGTCTACGGCCATACCACCCTGAACGCGCCCGATCTCGTCTGATCTCGGAAGCTAAGCAGGGTCGGGCCTGGTTAGTACTTGGATGGGAGACCGCCTGGGAATACCGGGTGCTGTAGGCTTTTGCCGCTCCTTTTTGGTCCCCCCACAGCCAGCCAGCGGCGCACCTGCCGCGCTTCGGGCCGAGGGCCGGGCAGCCCACGCACCCACTCGCCCCAGCCCACGCCAGGGGGGTCGACCGAGGGAATCTGGGGCCCAGCGGGTACCCCCCACGCCCCAGCAGCACACCAGCAGGACGCCGCGCAAGGCGCCGTCCCTCGCGGGCGCCCGCCCTCCCTGGTGGGGCAGGGCAGCCCCGTGGGGCGGACCCACGGCCCCCCACGCGCAGACCTTGTGGCCCCTGGACTGCGCAGGCGCTGCCTGCCGAGGTCCGCGGTGAGGACCTGGTGCGAGGCTTGGCGGGACTGACCGCACGCCTGGGTCCCCGAGAGCTGAGAGGGGCCGGTCCGCACTCCACCTGGCGGCCGGGGGGGCTGCCCAGGGGGCTGCCAGCCTAGGCGCTGGACTCTTAGGGCGCCTGGAGGCGGCCGCCAACGTCTACGGCCATACCACCCTGAACGCGCCCGATCTCGTCTGATCTCGGAAGCTAAGCAGGGTCGGGCCTGGTTAGTACTTGGATGGGAGACCGCCTGGGAATACCGGGTGCTGTAGGCTTTTGCCGCTCCTTTTTGGTCCCCCCACAGCCAGCCAGCGGCGCACCTGCCGCGCTTCGGGCCGAGGGCCGCGCAGCCCACGCACCCACGCGCCCCAGCCCACGCCGGGGGGGGCCGACCGAGGGAATCTGGGGCCCAGCGGGGACCCCCCACGCCCCAGCAGCACACCAGCAGGACGCCGCGCAAGGCGCCGTCCCTCGCGGGCGCCCGCCCTCCCCGGTGGGGCAGGGCAGCCCCGTGGGGCGGACCCACGGCCCCCCACGCGCAGACCTTGTGGCCCCTGGACTGCGCAGGCGCTGCCTGCCGAGGTCCGCGGTGAGGACCTGGTGCGAGGCTTGGCGGGACTGACCCCGCGCATGGGTCCCAGAGAGCTGAGAGGGGCCGGTCCGCGCTCCGCCTGGCGGCCGGGGGGGCTGCCCAGGGGGCTGCCAGCCTAGGCGCTGGACTCTTAGGGCGCCTGGAGGCGGCCGACAACGTCTACGGCCAAACCACCCTGAACGCGCCCGATCACGTCTGATCTCGGAAGCTAAGCAGGGTCGGGCCTGGTTAGTACTTGGATGGGAGACCGCCTGGGAATACCGGGTGCTGTAGGCTTTTGCCGCTCCTTTTTGGTCCCCCCACAGCCAGCCAGCGGCGCACCTGCCGCGCTTCGGGCCGAGGGCCGCGCAGCCCATGCACCCACGCGCCCCAGCCCACGCGGGGGGGGCCGACCGAGGGAATCTGGGGCCCAGCGGGGACCCCCCACGCCCCAGCAGCACACCAGCAGGACGCCGCGCAAGGCGCCCGCCCTCCCCGGTGGGGCAGGGCAGCCCCGTGGGGCGGACCCACGGCCCCCCACGCGCAGACCTTGTGGCCCCTGGACTGCGCAGGCGCTGCCTGCTGAGGTCCGCGGTGAGGACCTGGTGCGAGTCTTGGCGGGACTGACCGCACGCCTGGGTCCCCGAGAGCTGAGAGGGGCCGGTCCGCACTCCACCTGGCGGCCGGGGGGGCTGCCCAGGGGGCTGCCAGCCTAGGCGCTGGACTCTTAGGGCGCCTGGAGGCGGCCGACAACGTCTACGGCCATACCACCCTGAACGCGCCTGATCTCGTCTGATCTCGGAAGCTAAGCAGGGTCGGGCCTGGTTAGTACTTGGATGGGAGACCGCCTGGGAATACCGGGTGCTGTAGGCTTTTGCCGCTCCTTTTTGGTCCCCCCACAGCCAGCCAGCGGCGCACCTGCCGCGCTTCGGGCCGAGGGCCGCGCAGCCCACGCACCCACGCGCCCCAGCCCACGCCGGGGGGGGCCGACCGAGGGAATCTGGGGCCCAGCGGGGACCCCCCACGCCCCAGCAGCACACCAGCAGGACGCCGCGCAAGGCGCCCGCCCTCCCCGGTGGGGCAGGACAGCCCCGTGGGGCGGACCCACGGCCCCCCACGCGCAGACCTTGTGGCCCCTGGACTGCGCAGGCGCTGCCTGCCGAGGTCCGCGGTGAGGACCTGGTGCGAGGCTTGGCGGGACTGATCGCACGCCTGGGTCCCCGAGAGCTGAGAGGGGCCGGTCCGCACTCCGCCTGGCGGCCGGGGGGGCTGCCCAGGGGGCTGCCAGCCTAGGCGCTGGACTCTTAGGGCGCCTGGAGGCGGCCGACAACGTCTACGGCCAAACCACCCTGAACGCGCCCGATCTCGTCTGATCTCGGAAGCTAAGCAGGGTCGGGCCTGGTTAGTACTTGGATGGGAGACCGCCTGGGAATACCGGGTGCTGTAGGCTTTTGCCGCTCCTTTTTGGTGTCCCCACAGCCAGCCAGCGGCGCACCTGCCGCGCTTCGGGCCGAGGGCCGCGCAGCCCACGCACCCACGCGCCCCAGCCCACGCCGGGGGGGGCCGACCGAGGGAATCTGGGGCCCAGCGGGGACCCC
Source organism: Molossus alvarezi (assembly GCA_037176705.1). Classification (NCBI taxonomy): domain Eukaryota; kingdom Metazoa; phylum Chordata; class Mammalia; order Chiroptera; family Molossidae; genus Molossus; species Molossus alvarezi. The sequence continues at coordinate 26,369,551 of CM073906.1, forward strand.
CCACGCCCCAGCAGCACACCAGCAGGACGCCGCGCAAGGCGCCCGCCCTCCCCGGTGGGGCAGGGCAGCCCCGTGGGGCGGACCCACGGCCCCCCACGCGCAGACCTTGTGGCCCCTGGACTGCGCAGGCGCTGCCTGCTGAGGTCCGCGGTGAGGACCTGGTGCGAGTCTTGGCGGGACTGATCGCACGCCTGGGTCCCCGAGAGCTGAGAGGGGCCGGTCCGCACTCCGCCTGGCGGCCGGGGGGGCTGCCCAGGGGGCTGCCAGCCTAGGCGCTGGACTCTTAGGGCGCCTGGAGGCGGCCGCCAACGTCTACGGCCATACCACCCTGAACGCGCCCGATCTCGTCTGATCTCGGAAGCTAAGCAGGGTCGGGCCTGGTTAGTACTTGGATGGGAGACCGCCTGGGAATACCGGTTGCTGTAGGCTTTTGCCGCTCCTTTTTGGTGCCCCCACAGCCAGCCAGCGGCGCACCTGCCGCGCTTCGGGCCGAGGGCCGCGCAGCCCACGCACCCACGCGCCCCAGCCCACGCCGGGGGGGGCCGACCGAGGGAATCTGGGGCCCAGCGGGGACCCCCCACGCCCCAGCAGCACACCAGCAGGACGCCGCGCAAGGCGCCGTCCCTCGCGGGCGCCCGCCGTCCCCGGTGGGGCAGGGCAGCCCCGTGGGGCGGACCCAGGGATCCCCACGCGCAGACCTTGTGGCCCCTGGACTGCGCAGGCGCTGCCTGCCGAGGTCCGCGGTGAGGACCTGGTGCGAGGCTTGGCGGGACGGACCGTGCGCTTGGGTCCCCGAGAGCTGAGAGGGGCCGGTCCGCGCTCCGCCTGGCGGCCGGGGGGGCTGCCCAGGGGGCTGCCAGCCTAGGCGCTGGACTCTTAGGGCGCCTGGAGGCGGCCGCCAACGTCTACGGCCATACCACCCTCAACGCGCCCGATCTCGTCTGATCTCGGAAGCTAAGCAGGGTCGGGCCTGGTTAGTACTTGGATGGGAGACCGCCTGGGGATACCGGGTGCGGTAGGCTTTTGCCGCTCCTTTTTGGTCCCCCCACAGCCAGCCAGCGGCGCACCTGCCGCGCTTCGGGCCGAGGGCCGCGCAGCCCACGCACCCACGCGCCCCAGCCCACGCGGGGGGGGCCGACCGAGGGAATCTGGGGCCCAGCGGGGACCCCCCACGCCCCAGCAGCACACCAGCAGGACGCCGCGCAAGGCGCCCGCCCTCCCCGGTGGGGCAGGGCAGCCCCGTGGGGCGGACCCACGGCCCCCCACGCGCAGACCTTGTGGCCCCTGGACTGCGCAGGCGCTGCCTGCTGAGGTCCGCGGTGAGGACCTGGTGCGAGTCTTGGCGGGACTGATCGCACGCCTGGGTCCCCGAGAGCTGAGAGGGGCCGGTCCGCACTCCGCCTGGCGGCCGGGGGGGCTGCCCAGGGGGCTGCCAGCCTAGGCGCTGGACTCTTAGGGCGCCTGGAGGCGGCCGCCAACGTCTACGGCCATACCACCCTGAACGCGCCCGATCTCGTCTGATCTCGGAAGCTAAGCAGGGTCGGGCCTGGTTAGTACTTGGATGGGAGACCGCCTGGGAATACCGGGTGCTGTAGGCTTTTGCCGCTCCTTTTTGGTCTCCCCACAGCCAGCCAGCGGCGCACCTGCCGCGCTTCGGGCCGAGGGCCGCGCAGCCCACGCACCCACGCGCCCCAGCCCACGCCGGGGGGTGCCGAACGAGGGAATCTGGGGCCCAGCGGGGACCCCCCACGCCCCAGCAGCACACCAGTAGGACGCCGCGCAAGGCGACGTCCCTCGCGGGCGCCCGCCCTCCCCGGTGGGGCAGGGCAGCCCCGTGGGGCGGACCCAGGGATCCCCACGCGCAGACCTTGTGGCCCCTGGACTGCGCAGGCGCTGCCTGCCGAGGTCCGCGGTGAGGACCTGGTGCGAGGCTTGGCGGGACTGACCGCACGCCTGGGTCCCCGAGAGCTGAGAGGGGCCGGTCCGCACTCCACCTGGCGGCCGGGGGGGCTGCCCAGGGGGCTGCCAGCCTAGGCGCTGGACTCTTAGGGCGCCTGGAGGCGGCCGCCAACGTCTACGGCCATACCACCCTGAACGCGCCCGATCTCGTCTGATCTCGGAAGCTAAGCAGGGTCGGGCCTGGTTAGTACTTGGATGGGAGACCGCCTGGGAATACCGGGTGCTGTAGGCTTTTGCCGCTCCTTTTTGGTCCCCCCACAGCCAGCCAGCGGCGCACCTGCCGCGCTTCGGGCCGAGGGCCGCGCAGCCCACGCACCCACGCGCCCCAGCCCACGCCGGGGGGGGCCGACCGAGGGAATCTGGGGCCCAGCGGGTACCCCCCACGCCCCAGCAGCACACCAGCAGGACGCCGCGCAAGGCGCCGTCCCTCGCGGGCGCCCGCCATCCCTGGTGGGGCAGGGCAGCCCCGTGGGGCGGACCCACGGCCCCCCACGCGCAGACCTTGTGGCCCCTGGACTGCGCAGGCGCTGCCTGCCGAGGTCCGCGGTGAGGACCTGGTGCGAGGCTTGGCGGGACTGACCGCACGCCTGGGTCCCCGAGAGCTGAGAGGGGCCGGTCCGCACTCCACCTGGCGGCCGGGGGGGCTGCCCAGGGGGCTGCCAGCCTAGGCGCTGGACTCTTAGGGCGCCTGGAGGCGGCCACCAACGTCTACGGCCATACCACCCTGAACGCGCCCGATCTCGTCTGATCTCGGAAGCTAAGCAGGGTCGGGCCTGGTTAGTACTTGGATGGGAGACCGCCTGGGAATACCGGGTGCTGTAGGCTTTTGCCGCTCCTTTTTGGTCCCCCCACAGCAGCCAGCGGCGCACCTGCCGCGCTTCGGGCCGAGGGCCGCGCAGCCCACGCACCCACGCGCCCCAGCCCACGCCGGGGGGGGCCGACCGAGGGAATCTGGGGCCCAGCGGGGACCCCCCACGCCCCAGCAGCACACCAGCAGGACGCCGCGCAAGGCGCCCGCCCTCCCCGGTGGGGCAGGGCAGCCCCGTGGGGCGGACCCACGGCCCCCCACGCGCAGACCTTGTGGCCCCTGGACTGCGCAGGCGCTGCCTGCTGAGGTCCGCGGTGAGGACCTGGTGCGAGTCTTGGCGGGACTGATCGCACGCCTGGGTCCCCGAGAGCTGAGAGGGGCCGGTCCGCACTCCGCCTGGCGGCCGGGGGGGCTGCCCAGGGGGCTGCCAGCCTAGGCGCTGGACTCTTAGGGCGCCTGGAGGCGGCCGCCAACGTCTACGGCCATACCACCCTGAACGCGCCCGATCTCGTCTGATCTCGGAAGCTAAGCAGGGTCCGGCCTGGTTAGTACTTGGATGGGAGACCGCCTGGGAATACCGGGTGCTGTAGGCTTTTGCCGCTCCTTTTTGGTCTCCCCACAGCCAGCCAGCGGCGCACCTGCCGCACTTCGGGCCGAGGGCCGCGCAGCCCACGCACCCACGCGCCCCAGCCCACGCCGGGGGGAGCCGAACGAGGGAATCTGGGGCCCAGCGGGGACCCCCCACGCCCCAGCAGCACACCAGCAGGACGCCGCGCAAGGCGCCGTCCCTCGCGGGCGCCCGCCCTCCCCGGTGGGGCAGGGCAGCCCCGTGGGGCGGACCCAGGGATCCCCACGCGCAGACCTTGTGGCCCCTGGACTGCGCAGGCGCTGCCTGCCGAGGTCCGCGGTGAGGACCTGGTGCGAGGCTTGGCGGGACTGACCCCGCGCATGGGTCCCCGAGAGCTGAGAGGGGCCGGTCCGCGCTCCGCCTGGCGGCCGGGGGGGCTGCCCAGGGGGCTGCCAGCCTAGGCGCTGGACTCTTAGGGCGCCTGGAGGCGGCCGCCAACGTCTACGGCCATACCACCCTGAACGCGCCCGATCTCGTCTGATCTCGGAAGCTAAGCAGGGTCGGGCCTGGTTAGTACTTGGATGGGAGACCGCCTGGGAATACCGGGTGCTGTAGGCTTTTGCCGCTCCTTTTTGGTGCCCCCACAGCCAGCCAGCGGCGCACCTGCCGCGCTTCGGGCCGAGGGCCGCGCAGCCCACGCACCCACGCGCCCCAGCCCACGCGGGGGGGGCCGACCGAGGGAATCTGGGGCCCAGCGGGCACCCCCCACGCCCCAGCAGCACACCAGCAGGACGCCGCGCAAGGCGCCCGCCCTCCCCGGTGGGGCAGGGCAGCCCCGTGGGGCGGACCCACGGCCCCCCACGCGCAGACCTTGTGGCCCCTGGACTGCGCAGGCGCTGCCTGCTGAGGTCCGCGGTGAGGACCTGGTGCGAGTCTTGGCGGGACTGATCGCACGCCTGGGTCCCCGAGAGCTGAGAGGGGCCGGTCCGCACTCCGCCTGGCGGCCGGGGGGGCTGCCCAGGGGTCTGCCAGCCTAGGCGCTGGACTCTTAGGGCGCCTGGAGGCGGCCGACAACGTCTACGGCCATACCACCCTGAACGCGCCCGATCTCGTCTGATCTCGGAAGCTAAGCAGGGTCGGGCCTGGTTAGTACTTGGATGGGAGACCGCCTGGGAATACCGGGTGCTGTAGGCTTTTGCCGCTCCTTTTTGGTCTCCCCACAGCCAGCCAGCGGCGCACCTGCCGCGCTTCGGGCCGAGGGCCGCGCAGCCCACGCACCCACGCGCCCCAGCCCACGCCGGGGGGTGCCGAACGAGGGAATCTGGGGCCCAGCGGGGACCCCCCACGCCCCAGCAGCACACCAGTAGGACGCCGCGCAAGGTGACGTCCCTCGCGGGCGCCCGCCCTCCCCGGTGGGGCAGGGCAGCCCCGTGGGGCGGACCCAGGGATCCCCACGCGCAGACCTTGAGGCCCCTGGACTGCGCAGGCGCTGCCTGCCGAGGTCCGCGGTGAGGACCTGGTGCGAGGCTTGGCGGGACTGACCGCACGCCTGGGTCCCCGAGAGCTGAGAGGGGCCGGTCCGCACTCCACCTGGCGGCCGGGGGGGCTGCCCAGGGGGCTGCCAGCCTAGGCGCTGGACTCTTAGGGCGCCTGGAGGCGGCCGACAACGTCTACGGCCATACCACCCTGAACGCGCCCGATCTCGTCTGATCTCGGAAGCTAAGCAGGGTCGGGCCTGGTTAGTACTTGGATGGGAGACCGCCTGGGAATACCGGGTGCTGTAGGCTTTTGCCGCTCCTTTTTGGTCCCACCACAGCAGCCAGCGGCGCACCTGCCGCGCTTCGGGCCGAGGGCCGCGCAGCCCACGCACCCACGCGCCCCAGCCCACGCCGGGGGGGGGCCGACCGAGGGAATCTGGGGCCCAGCGGGGACCCCCCACGCCCCAGCAGCACACCAGCAGGACGCCGCGCAAGGCGCCCGCCCTCCCCGGTGGGGCAGGGCAGCCCCGTGGGGCGGACCCAGGGATCCCCACGCACAGACCTTGTGGCCCCTGGACTGCGCAGGCGCTGCCTGCCGAGGTCCGCGGTGAGGACCTGGTGCGAGGCTTGGCGGGACGGACCGCGCGCCTGGGTCCCCGAGAGCTGAGAGGGGCCGGTCCGCGCTCCGCCTGGCGGCCGGGGGGGCTGCCCAGGGGGCTGCCAGCCTAGGCGCTGGACTCTTAGGGCGCCTGGAGGCGGCCGCCAACGTCTACGGCCATACCACCCTGAACGCGCCCGATCTCGTCTGATCTCGGAAGCTAAGCAGGGTCGGGCCTGGTTAGTACTTGGATGGGAGACCGCCTGGGGATACCGGGTGCGGTAGGCTTTTGCCGCTCCTTTTTGGTCCCCCCACAGCCAGCCAGCGGCGCACCTGCCGCGCTTCGGGCCGAGGGCCGCGCAGCCCACGCACCCACGCAACCCAGCCCACGCGGGGGGGGCCGACCGAGGGAATCTGGGGCCCAGCGGGGACCCCCCACGCCCCAGCAGCACACCAGCAGGACGCCGCGCAAGGCGCCCGCCCTCCCCGGTGGGGCAGGGCAGCCCCGTGGGGCGGACCCACGGCCCCCCACGCGCAGACCTTGTGGCCCCTGGACTGCGCAGGCGCTGCCTGCCGAGGTCCGCGGTGAGGACCTGGTGCGAGGCTTGGCGGGACTGACCCCGCGCATGGGTCCCCGAGAGCTGAGAGGGGCCGGTCCGCGCTCCGCCTGGCGGCCGGGGGGGCTGCCCAGGGGGCTGCCAGCCTAGGCGCTGGACTCTTAGGGCGCCTGGAGGCGGCCGCCACCGTCTACGGCCATACCACCCTGAACGCGCCCGATCGCGTCTGATCTCGGAAGCTAAGCAGGGTCGGGCCTGGTTAGTACTTGGATGGGAGACCGCCTGGGAATACCGGGTGCTGTAGGCTTTTGCCGCTCCTTTTTGGTCCCCCCACAGCCAGCCAGCGGCGCACCTGCCGCGCTTCGGGCCGAGGGCCGCGCAGCCCACGCACCCACGCGCCCCAGCCCACGCCGGGGGGGGCCGACCGAGGGAATCTGGGGCCCAGCGGGGACCCCCCACGCCCCAGCAGCACACCAGCAGTACGCCGCGCAAGGCGCCGTCCCTCGCGGGCGCCCGCCCTCCCCGGTGGGGCAGGGCAGCCCCGTGGGGCGGACCCAGGGATCCCCACGCGCAGACCTTGTGGCCCCTGGACTGCGCAGGCGCTGCCTGCCGAGGTCCGCGGTGAGGACCTGGTGCGAGGCTTGGCGGGACGGACCGCGCGCCTGGGTCCCCGAGAGCTGAGAGGGGCCGGTCCGCGCTCCGCCTGGCGGCCGGGGGGGCTGCCCAGGGGGCTGCCAGCCTAGGCGCTGGACTCTTAGGGCGCCTGGAGGCGGCCGCCAACGTCTACGGCCATACCACCCTCAACGCGCCCGATCTCGTCTGATCTCGGAAGCTAAGCAGGGTCGGGCCTGGTTAGTACTTGGATGGGAGACCGCCTGGGGATACCGGGTGCGGTAGGCTTTTGCCGCTCTTTTTGGTCCCCCCACAGCCAGCCAGCGGCGCACCTGCCGCGCTTCGGGCCGAGGGCCGCGCAGCCCACGCACCCACGCGCCCCAGCCCACGCGGGGGGGGCCGACCGAGGGAATCTGGGGCCCAGCGGGGACCCCCCACGCCCCAGCAGCACACCAGCAGGACGCCGCGCAAGGCGCCCGCCCTCCCCGGTGGGGCAGGGCAGCCCCGTGGGGCGGACCCACGGCCCCCCACGCGCAGACCTTGTGGCCCCTGGACTGCGCAGGCGCTGCCTGCTGAGGTCCGCGGTGAGGACCTGGTGCGAGTCTTGGCGGGACTGATCGCACGCCTGGGTCCCCGAGAGCTGAGAGGGGCCGGTCCGCACTCCGCCTGGCGGCCGGGGGGGCTGCCCAGGGGGCTGCCAGCCTAGGCGCTGGACTCTTAGGGCGCCTGGAGGCGGCCGCCAACGTCTACGGCCATACCACCCTGAACGCGCCCGATCTCGTCTGATCTCGGAAGCTAAGCAGGGTCGGGCCTGGTTAGTACTTGGATGGGAGACCGCCTGGGAATACCGGGTGCTGTAGGCTTTTGCCGCTCCTTTTTGGTCTCCCCACAGCCAGCCAGCGGCGAACCTGCCGCGCTTCGGGCCGAGGGCCGCGCAGCCCACGCACCCACGCGCCCCAGCCCACGCCGGGGGGTGCCGAAGGAGGGAATCTGGGGCCCAGCGGGGACCCCCCACGCCCCAGCAGCACACCAGTAGGACGCCGCGCAAGGCGACGTCCCTCGCGGGCGCCCGCCCTCCCCGGTGGGGCAGGGCAGCCCCGTGGGGCGGACCCAGGGATCCCCACGCGCAGACCTTGTGGCCCCTGGACTGCGCAGGCGCTGCCTGCCGAGGTCCGCGGTGAGGACCTGGTGCGAGGCTTGGCGGGACTGACCGCACGCCTGGGTCCCCGAGAGCTGAGAGGGGCCGGTCCGCACTCCACCTGGCGGCCGGGGGGGCTGCCCAGGGGGCTGCCAGCCTAGGCGCTGGACTCTTAGGGCGCCTGGAGGCGGCCGCCAACGTCTACGGCCATACCACCCTGAACGCGCCCGATCTCGTCTGATCTCGGAAGCTAAGCAGGGTCGGGCCTGGTTAGTACTTGGATGGGAGACCGCCTGGGAATACCGGGTGCTGTAGGCTTTTGCCGCTCCTTTTTGGTCCCCCCACAGCCAGCCAGCGGCGCACCTGCCGCGCTTCGGGCCGAGGGCCGCGCAGCCCACGCACCCACGCGCCCCAGCCCACGCCGGGGGGGGCCGACCGAGGGAATCTGGGGCCCAGCGGGTACCCCCCACGCCCCAGCAGCACACCAGCAGGACGCCGCGCAAGGCGCCGTCCCTCGCGGGCGCCCGCCATCCCTGGTGGGGCAGGGCAGCCCCGTGGGGCGGACCCACGGCCCCCCACGCGCAGACCTTGTGGCCCCTGGACTGCGCAGGCGCTGCCTGCCGAGGTCCGCGGTGAGGACCTGGTGCGAGGCTTGGCGGGACTGACCGCACGCCTGGGTCCCCGAGAGCTGAGAGGGGCCGGTCCGCACTCCACCTGGCGGCCGGGGGGGCTGCCCAGGGGGCTGCCAGCCTAGGCGCTGGACTCTTAGGGCGCCTGGAGGCGGCCACCAACGTCTACGGCCATACCACCCTGAACGCGCCCGATCTCGTCTGATCTCGGAAGCTAAGCAGGGTCGGGCCTGGTTAGTACTTGGATGGGAGACCGCCTGGGAATACCGGGTGCTGTAGGCTTTTGCCGCTCCTTTTTGGTCCCCCCACAGCAGCCAGCGGCGCACCTGCCGCGCTTCGGGCCGAGGGCCGCGCAGCCCACGCACCCACGCGCCCCAGCCCACGCCGGGGGGGGCCGACCGAGGGAATCTGGGGCCCAGCGGGGACCCCCCACGCCCCAGCAGCACACCAGCAGGACGCCGCGCAAGGCGCCCGCCCTCCCCGGTGGGGCAGGGCAGCCCCGTGGGGCGGACCCACGGCCCCCCACGCGCAGACCTTGTGGCCCCTGGACTGCGCAGGCGCTGCCTGCTGAGGTCCGCGGTGAGGACCTGGTGCGAGTCTTGGCGGGACTGATCGCACGCCTGGGTCCCCGAGAGCTGAGAGGGGCAGGTCCGCACTCCGCCTGGCGGCCGGGGGGGCTGCCCAGGGGGCTGCCAGCCTAGGCGCTGGACTCTTAGGGCGCCTGGAGGCGGCCGCCAACGTCTACGGCCATACCACCCTGAACGCGCCCGATCTCGGAAGCTAAGCAGGGTCCGGCCTGGTTAGTACTTGGATGGGAGACCGCCTGGGAATACCGGGTGCTGTAGGCTTTTGCCGCTCCTTTTTGGTCTCCCCACAGCCAGCCAGCGGCGCACCTGCCGCACTTCGGGCCGAGGGCCGCGCAGCCCACGCACCCACGCGCCCCAGCCCACGCCGGGGGGAGCCGAACGAGGGAATCTGGGGCCCAGCGGGGACCCCCCACGCCCCAGCAGCACACCAGCAGGACGCCGCGCAAGGCGCCGTCCCTCGCGGGCGCCCGCCCTCCCCGGTGGGGCAGGGCAGCCCCGTGGGGCGGACCCAGGGATCCCCACGCGCAGACCTTGTGGCCCCTGGACTGCGCAGGCGCTGCCTGCCGAGGTCCGCGGTGAGGACCTGGTGCGAGGCTTGGCGGGACTGACCCCGCGCATGGGTCCCCGAGAGCTGAGAGGGGCCGGTCCGCGCTCCGCCTGGCGGCCGGGGGGGCTGCCCAGGGGGCTGCCAGCCTAGGCGCTGGACTCTTAGGGCGCCTGGAGGCGGCCGCCAACGTCTACGGCCATACCACCCTGAACGCGCCCGATCTCGTCTGATCTCGGAAGCTAAGCAGGGTCGGGCCTGGTTAGTACTTGGATGGGAGACCGCCTGGGAATACCGGGTGCTGTAGGCTTTTGCCGCTCCTTTTTGGTGCCCCCACAGCCAGCCAGCGGCGCACCTGCCGCGCTTCGGGCCGAGGGCCGCGCAGCCCACGCACCCACGCGCCCCAGCCCACGCGGGGGGGGCCGACCGAGGGAATCTGGGGCCCAGCGGGCACCCCCCACGCCCCAGCAGCACACCAGCAGGACGCCGCGCAAGGCGCCCGCCCTCCCCGGTGGGGCAGGGCAGCCCCGTGGGGCGGACCCACGGCCCCCCACGCGCAGACCTTGTGGCCCCTGGACTGCGCAGGCGCTGCCTGCTGAGGTCCGCGGTGAGGACCTGGTGCGAGTCTTGGCGGGACTGATCGCACGCCTGGGTCCCCGAGAGCTGAGAGGGGCCGGTCCGCACTCCGCCTGGCGGCCGGGGGGGCTGCCCAGGGGTCTGCCAGCCTAGGCGCTGGACTCTTAGGGCGCCTGGAGGCGGCCGACAACGTCTACGGCCATACCACCCTGAACGCGCCCGATCTCGTCTGATCTCGGAAGCTAAGCAGGGTCGGGCCTGGTTAGTACTTGGATGGGAGACCGCCTGGGAATACCGGGTGCTGTAGGCTTTTGCCGCTCCTTTTTGGTCCCCCCACAGCCAGCCAGCGGCGCACCTGCCGCGCTTCGGGCCGAGGGCCGCGCAGCCCACGCACCCACGCGCCCCAGCCCACGCCGGGGGGCGCCGACCGAGGGAATCTGGGGCCCAGCGGGGACCCCCCACGCCCCAGCAGCACACCAGCAGGACGACGCGCAAGGCGCCCGCCCTCCCCGGTGGGGCAGGGCAGCCCCGTGGGGCGGACCCACGGCCCCCCACGCGCAGACCTTGTGGCCCCTGGACTGCGCAGGCGCTGCCTGCCGAGGTCCGCGGTGAGGACCTGGTGCGAGGCTTGGCGGGACTGACCCCGCGCATGGATCCCCGAGAGCTGAGAGGGGCCGGTCCGCGCTCCGCCTGGCGGCCGGGGGGGCTGCCCAGGGGGCTGCCAGCCTAGGCGCTGGACTCTTAGGGCGCCTGGAGGCGGCCGCCAACGTCTACGGCCATACCACCCTGAACGCGCCCGATCTCGTCTGATCTCGGAAGCTAAGCAGGGTCGGGCCTGGTTAGTACTTGGATGGGAGACCGCCTGGGAATACCGGGTGCTGTAGGCTTTTGCCGCTCCTTTTTGGTCCCCCCACAGCCAGCCAGCGGCGCACCTGCCGCGCTTCGGGCCGAGGGCCGCGCAGCCCACGCACCCACTCGCCCCAGCCCACGCCAGGGGGTCGACCGAGGGAACCTGGGGCCCAGCGGGGACCCCCCACGCCCCAGCAGCACACCAGCAGGACGCCGCGCAAGGCGCCCGCCCTCCCTGGTGGGGCAGGGCAGCCCCGTGGGGCGGACCCACGGCCCCCCACGCGCAGACCTTGTGGCCCCTGGACTGCGCAGGCGCTACCTGCCGAGGTCCGCGGTGAGGACCTGGTGCGAGGCTTGGCGGGACTGACCGCACGCCTGGGTCCCCGAGAGCTGAGAGGGGCCGGTCCGCACTCCACCTGGCGGCCGGGGGGGTTGCCCAGGGGGCTGCCAGCCTAGGCGCTGGACTCTTAGGGCGCCTGGAGGCGGCCGACAACGTCTACGGCCATACCACCCTGAACGCGCCCGATCTCGTCTGATCTCGGAAGCTAAGCAGGGTCGGGCCTGGTTAGTACTTGGATGGGAGACCGCCTGGGAATACCGGGTGCTGTAGGCTTTTGCCGCTCCTTTTTGGTCCCCCCACAGCCAGCCAGCGGCGCACCTGCCGCGCTTCGGGCCGAGGGCCGCGCAGCCCACGCACCCACGCGCCCCAGCCCACGCCGGGGGGGGCCGACCGAGGGAATCTGGGGCCCAGCGGGGACCCCCCACGCCCCAGCAGCACACCAGCAGGACGCCGCGCAAGGCGCCGTCCCTCGCGGGCGCCTGCCCTCCCCGGTGGGGCAGGGCAGCCCCGTGGGGCGGACCCAGGGATCCCCACGCGCAGACCTTGTGGCCCCTGGACTGCGCAGGCGCTGCCTGCCGAGGTCCGCGGTGAGGACCTGGTGCGAGGCTTGGCGGGACGGACCGCGCGCCTGGGTCCCCGAGAGCTGAGAGGGGCCGGTCCGCGCTCCGCCTGGCGGCCGGGGGGGCTGCCCAGGGGGCTGCCAGCCTAGGCGCTGGACTCTTAGGGCGCCTGGAGGCGGCCGCCAACGTCTACGGCCATACCACCCTCAACGCGCCCGATCTCGTCTGATCTCGGAAGCTAAGCAGGGTCGGGCCTGGTTAGTACTTGGATGGGATACCGCCTGGGGATACCGGGTGCGGTAGGCTTTTGCCGCTCCTTTTTGGTCCCCCCACAGCCAGCCAGCGGCGCACCTGCCGCGCTTCGGGCCGAGGGCCGCGCAGCCCACGCACCCACGCGCCCCAGCCCACGCGGGGGGGGCCGACCGAGGGAATCTGGGGCCCAGCGGGGACCCCCCACGCCCCAGCAGCACACCAGCAGGACGCCGCGCAAGGCGCCCGCCCTCCCCGGTGGGGCAGGGCAGCCCCGTGGGGCGGACCCACGGCCCCCCACGCGCAGACCTTGTGGCCCCTGGACTGCGCAGGCGCTGCCTGCCGAGGTCCGCGGTGAGGACCTGGTGCGAGGCTTGACGGGACTGACCCCGCGCATGGGTCCCCGAGAGCTGAGAGGGGCCGGTCCGCGCTCCGCCTGGCGGCCGGGGGGGCTGCCCAGGGGCTGCCAGCCTAGGCGCTGGACTCTTAGGGCGCCTGGAGGCGGCCGACAACGTCTACGGCCATACCACCCTGAACGCGCCCGATCTCGTCTGATCTCGGAAGCTAAGCAGGGTCGGGCCTGGTTAGTACTTGGATGGGAGACCGCCTGGGAATACCGGGTGCTGTAGGCTTTTGCCGCTCCTTTTTGGTCCCCCCACAGCCAGCCAGCGGCGCACCTGCCGCGCTTCGGGCCGAGGGCCGCGCAGCCCACGCACCCACGCGCCCCAGCCCACGCCGGGGGGCGCCGACCGAGGGAATCTGGGGCCCAGCGGGGACCCCCCACGCCCCAGCAGCACACCAGCAGGACGCCGCGCAAGGCGCCCGCCCTCCCCGGTGGGGCAGGGCAGCCCCGTGGGGCGGACCCACGGCCCCCCACGCGCAGACCTTGTGGCCCCTGGACTGCGCAGGCGCTGCCTGCCGAGGTCCGCGGTGAGGACCTGGTGCGAGGCTTGGCGGGACTGACCCCGCGCATGGATCCCCGAGAGCTGAGAGGGGCCGGTCCGCGCTCCGCCTGGCGGCCGGGGGGGCTGCCCAGGGGGCTGCCAGCCTAGGCGCTGGACTCTTAGGGCGCCTGGAGGCGGCCGCCAACGTCTACGGCCATACCACCCTGAACGCGCCCGATCTCGTCTGATCTCGGAAGCTAAGCAGGGTCGGGCCTGGTTAGTACTTGGATGGGAGACCGCCTGGGAATACCGGGTGCTGTAGGCTTTTGCCGCTCCTTTTTGGTCCCCCCACAGCCAGCCAGCGGCGCACCGGCCGCGCTTCGGGCCGAGGGCCGCGCAGCCCACGCACCCACTCGCCCCAGCCCACGCCAGGGGGGTCGACCGAGGGAACCTGGGGCCCAGCGGGGACCCCCCACGCCCCAGCAGCACACCAGCAGGACGCCGCGCAAGGCGCCCGCCCTCCCTGGTGGGGCAGGGCAGCCCCGTGGGGCGGACCCACGGCCCCCCACGCGCAGACCTTGTGGCCCCTGGACTGCGCAGGCGCTACCTGCCGAGGTCCGCGGTGAGGACCTGGTGCGAGGCTTGGCGGGACTGACCGCACGCCTGGGTCCCCGAGAGCTGAGAGGGGCCGGTCCGCACTCCACCTGGCGGCCGGGGGGGTTGCCCAGGGGGCTGCCAGCCTAGGCGCTGGACTCTTAGGGCGCCTGGAGGCGGCCGACAACGTCTACGGCCATACCACCCTGAACGCGCCCGATCTCGTCTGATCTCGGAAGCTAAGCAGGGTCGGGCCTGGTTAGTACTTGGATGGGAGACCGCCTGGGAATACCGGGTGCTGTAGGCTTTTGCCGCTCCTTTTTGGTCCCCCCACAGCCAGCCAGCGGCGCACCTGCCGCGCTTCGGGCCGAGGGCCGCGCAGCCCACGCACCCACGCGCCCCAGCCCACGCGGGGGGGGCCGACCGAGGGAATCTGGGGCCCAGCGGGGACCCCCCACGCCCCAGCAGCACACCAGCAGGACGCCGCGCAAGGCGCCCGCCCTCCCCGGTGGGGCAGGGCAGCCCCGTGGGGCGGACCCACGGCCCCCCACGCGCAGACCTTGTGGCCCCTGGACTGCGCAGGCGCTGCCTGCCGAGGTCCGCGGTGAGGACCTGGTGCGAGGCTTGGCGGGACTGACCCCGCGCATGGGTCCCCGAGAGCTGAGAGGGGCCGGTCCGCGCTCCGCCTGGCGGCCGGGGGGGCTGCCCAGGGGGCTGCCAGCCTAGGCGCTGGACTCTTAGGGCGCCTGGAGGCGGCCGCCAACGTCTAAGGCCATACCACCCTGAACGCGCCCGATCTCGTCTGATCTCGGAAGCTAAGCAGGGTCGGGCCTGGTTAGTACTTGGATGGGAGACCGCCTGGGAATACCGGGTGCTGTAGGCTTTTGCCGCTCCTTTTTGGTCCCCCCACAGCCAGCCAGCGGCGCACCTGCCGCGTTTCGGGCCGAGGGCCGCGCAGCCCACGCACCCACGCGCCCCAGCCCACGCCGGGGGGGGCCGACCGAGGGAATCTGGGGCCCAGCGGGGACCCCCCACGCCCCAGCAGCACACCAGCAGGACGCCGCGCAAGGCGCCGTCCCTCGCGGGCGCCTGCCCTCCCCGGTGGGGCAGGGCAGCCCCGTGGGGCGGACCCAGGGATCCCCACGCGCAGACCTTGTGGCCCCTGGACTGCGCAGGCGCTGCCTGCGGAGGTCCGCGGTGAGGACCTGGTGCGAGGCTTGGCGGGACGGACCGCGCGCCTGGGTCCCCGAGAGCTGAGAGGGGCCGGTCCGCGCTCCGCCTGGCGGCCGGGGGGGCTGCCCAGGGGGCTGCCAGCCTAGGCGCTGGACTCTTAGGGCGCCTGGAGGCGGCCGCCAACGTCTACGGCCATACCACCCTGAACGCGCCCGATCTCGTCTGATCTCGGAAGCTAAGCAGGGTCGGGCCTGGTTAGTACTTGGATGGGAGACCGCCTGGGAATACCGGGTGCTGTAGGCTTTTGCCGCTCCTTTTTGGTCCCCCCACAGCCAGCCAGCGGCGCACCTGCCGCGCTTCGGGCCGAGGGCCGCGCAGCCCACGCACCCACTCGCCCCAGCCCACGCCAGGGGGGTCGACCGAGGGAACCTGGGGCCCAGCGGGGACCCCCCACGCCCCAGCAGCACACCAGCAGGACGCCGCGCAAGGCGCCCGCACTCCCTGGTGGGGCAGGGCAGCCCCGTGGGGCGGACCCACGGCCCCCCACGCGCAGACCTTGTGGCCCCTGGACTGCGCAGGCGCTGCCTGCCGAGGTCCGCGGTGAGGACCTGGTGCGAGGCTTGGCGGGACTGACCGCACGCCTGGGTCCCCGAGAGCTGAGAGGGGCCGGTCCGCACTCCACCTGGCGGCCGGGGGGGTTGCCCAGGGGGCTGCCAGCCTAGGCGCTGGACTCTTAGGGCGCCTGGAGGCGGCCGCCAACGTCTACGGCCATACCACCCTGAACGCGCCCGATCTCGACTGATCTCGGAAGCTAAGCAGGGTCGGGCCTGGTTAGTACTTGGATGGGAGACCGCCTGGGAATACCGGGTGCTGTAGGCTTTTGCCGCTCCTTTTTGGTCCCCCCACAGCCAGCCAGCGGCGCACCTGCCGCGCTTCGGGCCGAGGGCCGCGCAGCCCACGCACCCACGCGCCCCAGCCCACGCCGGGGGGGGGCCGACCGAGGGAATCTGGGGCCCAGCGGGGACCCCCCACGCCCCAGCAGCACACCAGCAGGACGCCGCGCAAGGCGCCCGCCCTCCCCGGTGGGGCAGGGCAGCCCCGTGTGGCGGACCCACGGCCCCCCACGCGCAGACCTTGTGGCCCCTGGACTGCGCAGGCGCTGCCTGCTGAGGTCCGCGGTGAGGACCTGGTGCGAGTCTTGGCGGGACTGATCGCACGCCTGGGTCCCCGAGAGCTGAGAGGGGCCGGTCCGCACTCCGCCTGGCGGCCGGGGGGGCTGCCCAGGGGGCTGCCAGCCTAGGCGCTGGACTCTTAGGGCGCCTGGAGGCGGCCGCCAACGTCTACGGCCATACCACCCTGAACGCGCCCGATCTCGTCTGATCTCGGAAGCTAAGCAGGGTCGGGCCTGGTTAGTACTTGGATGGGAGACCGCCTGGGAATACCGGGTGCTGTAGGCTTTTGCCGCTCCTTTTTGGTCTCCCCACAGCCAGCCAGCGGCGCACCTGCCGCGCTTCGGGCCGAGGGCCGCGCAGCCCACGCACCCACGCGCCCCAGCCCACGCCGGGGGGTGCCGAACGAGGGAATCTGGGGCCCAGCGGGGACCCCCCACGCCCCAGCAGCACACCAGCAGGACGCCGCGCAAGGCGACGTCCCTCGCGGGCGCCCGCCCTCCCCGGTGGGGCAGGGCAGCCCCGTGGGGCGGACCCAGGGATCCCCACGCGCAGACCTTGTGGCCCCTG
Source organism: Molossus alvarezi (assembly GCA_037176705.1). Lineage (NCBI taxonomy): Eukaryota > Metazoa > Chordata > Mammalia > Chiroptera > Molossidae > Molossus > Molossus alvarezi. The sequence goes on from CM073906.1 coordinate 26,385,993, forward strand.
GACTGCGCAGGCGCTGCCTGCCGAGGTCCGCGGTGAGGACCTGGTGCGAGGCTTGGCGGGACTGACCGCACGCCTGGGTCCCCGAGAGCTGAGAGGGGCCGGTCCGCACTCCACCTGGCGGCCGGGGGGGCTGCCCAGGGGGCTGCCAGCCTAGGCGCTGGACTCTTAGGGCGCCTGGAGGCGGCCGCCAACGTCTACGGCCATACCACCCTGAACGCGCCCGATCTCGTCTGATCTCCGAAGCTAAGCAGGGTCGGGCCTGGTTAGTACTTGGATGGGAGACCGCCTGGGAATACCGGGTGCTGTAGGCTTTTGCCGCTCCTTTTTGGTCCCCCCACAGCCAGCCAGCGGCGCACCTGCCGCGCTTCGGGCCGAGGGCCGCGCAGCCCACGCACCCACGCGCCCCAGCCCACGCCGGGGGGGGCCGACCGAGGGAATCTGGGGCCCAGCGGGGACCCCCCACGCCCCAGCAGCACACCAGCAGGACGCCGCGCAAGGCGCCGTCCCTCGCGGGCGCCCGCCCTCCCCGGTGGGGCAGGGCAGCCCCGTGGGGCGGACCCAGGGATCCCCACGCGCAGACCTTGTGGCCCCTGGACTGCGCAGGCGCTGCCTGCCGAGGTCCGCGGTGAGGACCTGGTGCGAGGTTTGGCGGGACGGACCGCGCGCCTGGGTCCCCGAGAGCTGAGAGGGGCCGGTCCGCGCTCCGCCTGGCGGCCGGGGGGGCTGCCCAGGGGGCTGCCAGCCTAGGCGCTGGACTCTTAGGGCGCCTGGAGGCGGCCGCCAACGTCTACGGCCATACCACCCTGAACGCGCCCGATCTCGTCTGATCTCGGAAGCTAAGCAGGGTCGGGCCTGGTTAGTACTTGGATGGGAGACCGCCTGGGGATACCGGGTGCGGTAGGCTTTTGCCGCTCCTTTTTGGTCCCCCCACAGCCAGCCAGCGGCGCACCTGCCGCGCTTCGGGCCGAGGGCCGCGCAGCCCACGCACCCACGCGCCCCAGCCCACGCGGGGGGGGCCGACCGAGGGAATCTGGGGCCCAGCGGGGACCCCCCACGCCCCAGCAGCACACCAGCAGGACGCCGCGCAAGGCGCCCGCCCTCCCCGGTGGGGCAGGGCAGCCCCGTGGGGCGGACCCACGGCCCCCCACGCGCAGACCTTGTGGCCCCTGGACTGCGCAGGCGCTGCCTGCCGAGGTCCGCGGTGAGGACCTGGTGCGAGGCTTGGCGGGACTGACCCCGCGCATGGGTCCCCGAGAGCTGAGAGGGGCCGGTCCGCGCTCCGCCTGGCGGCCGGGGGGGCTGCCCAGGGGGCTGCCAGCCTAGGCGCTGGACTCTTAGGGCGCCTGGAGGCGGCCGCCACCGTCTACGGCCATACCACCCTGAACGCGCCCGATCTCGTCTGATCTCGGAAGCTAAGCAGGGTCGGGCCTCGTTAGTACTTGGATGGGAGACCGCCTGGGAATACCGGGTGCTGTAGGCTTTTGCCGCTCCTTTTTGGTCCCCCCACAGCCAGCCAGCGGCGCACCTGCCGCGCTTCGGGCCGAGGGCCGCGCAGCCCACGCACCCACGCGCCCCAGCCCACGCCGGGGGGGGCCGACCGAGGGAATCTGGGGCCCAGCGGGGACCCCCCACGCCCCAGCAGCACACCAGCAGTACGCCGCGCAAGGCGCCGTCCCTCGCGGGCGCCCGCCCTCCCCGGTGGGGCAGGGCAGCCCCGTGGGGCGGACCCAGGGATCCCCACGCGCAGACCTTGTGGCCCCTGGACTGCGCAGGCGCTGCCTGCCGAGGTCCGCGGTGAGGACCTGGTGCGAGGCTTGGCGGGACGGACCGCGCGCCTGGGTCCCCGAGAGCTGAGAGGGGCCGGTCCGCGCTCCGCCTGGCGGCCGGGGGGGCTGCCCAGGGGGCTGCCAGCCTAGGCGCTGGACTCTTAGGGCGCCTGGAGGCGGCCGACAACGTCTACGGCCATACCACCCTGAACGCGCCCGATCTCGTCTGATCTCGGAAGCTAAGCAGGGTCGGGCCTGGTTAGTACTTGGATGGGAGACCGCCTGGGAATACCGGGTGCTGTAGGCTTTTGCCGCTCCTTTTTGGTCCCCCCACAGCCAGCCAGCGGCGCACCTGCCGCGCTTCGGGCCGAGGGCCGCGCAGCCCACGCACCCACGCGCCCCAGCCCACGCCGGGGGGCGCCGACCGAGGGAATCTGGGGCCCAGCGGGGACCCCCCACGCCCCAGCAGCACACCAGCAGGACGCCGCGCAAGGCGCCCGCCCTCCCCGGTGGGGCAGGGCAGCCCCGTGGGGCGGACCCACGGCCCCCCACGCGCAGACCTTGTGGCCCCTGGACTGCGCAGGCGCTGCCTGCCGAGGTCCGCGGTGAGGACCTGGTGCGAGGCTTGGCGGGACTGACCCCGCGCATGGATCCCCGAGAGCTGAGAGGGGCCGGTCCGCGCTCCGCCTGGCGGCCGGGGGGGCTGCCCAGGGGGCTGCCAGCCTAGGCGCTGGACTCTTAGGGCGCCTGGAGGCGGCCGCCAACGTCTACGGCCATACCACCCTGAACGCGCCCGATCTCGTCTGATCTCGGAAGCTAAGCAGGGTCGGGCCTGGTTAGTACTTGGATGGGAGACCGCCTGGGAATACCGGGTGCTGTAGGCTTTTGCCGCTCCTTTTTGGTCCCCCCACAGCCAGCCAGCGGCGCACCTGCCGCGCTTCGGGCCGAGGGCCGCGCAGCCCACGCACCCACTCGCCCCAGCCCACGCCAGGGGGGTCGACCGAGGGAACCTGGGGCCCAGCGGGGACCCCCCACGCCCCAGCAGCACACCAGCAGGACGCCGCGCAAGGCGCCCGCCCTCCCTGGTGGGGCAGGGCAGCCCCGTGGGGCGGACCCACGGCCCCCCACGCGCAGACCTTGTGGCCCCTGGACTGCGCAGGCGCTACCTGCCGAGGTCCGCGGTGAGGACCTGGTGCGAGGCTTGGCGGGACTGACCGCACGCCTGGGTCCCCGAGAGCTGAGAGGGGCCGGTCCGCACTCCACCTGGCGGCCGGGGGGGTTGCCCAGGGGGCTGCCAGCCTAGGCGCTGGACTCTTAGGGCGCCTGGAGGCGGCCGACAACGTCTACGGCCATACCACCCTGAACGCGCCCGATCTCGTCTGATCTCGGAAGCTAAGCAGGGTCGGGCCTGGTTAGTACTTGGATGGGAGACCGCCTGGGAATACCGGGTGCTGTAGGCTTTTGCCGCTCCTTTTTGGTCCCCCCACAGCCAGCCAGCGGCGCACCTGCCGCGCTTCGGGCCGAGGGCCGCGCAGCCCACGCACCCACGCGCCCCAGCCCACGCGGGGGGGGCCGACCGAGGGAATCTGGGGCCCAGCGGGGACCCCCCACGCCCCAGCAGCACACCAGCAGGACGCCGCGCAAGGCGCCCGCCCTCCCCGGTGGGGCAGGGCAGCCCCGTGGGGCGGACCCACGGCCCCCCACGCGCAGACCTTGTGGCCCCTGGACTGCGCAGGCGCTGCCTGCCGAGGTCCGCGGTGAGGACCTGGTGCGAGGCTTGGCGGGACTGACCCCGCGCATGGGTCCCCGAGAGCTGAGAGGGGCCGGTCCGCGCTCCGCCTGGCGGCCGGGGGGGCTGCCCAGGGGGCTGCCAGCCTAGGCGCTGGACTCTTAGGGCGCCTGGAGGCGGCCGCCAACGTCTAAGGCCATACCACCCTGAACGCGCCCGATCTCGTCTGATCTCGGAAGCTAAGCAGGGTCGGGCCTGGTTAGTACTTGGATGGGAGACCGCCTGGGAATACCGGGTGCTGTAGGCTTTTGCCGCTCCTTTTTGGTCCCCCCACAGCCAGCCAGCGGCGCACCTGCCGCGTTTCGGGCCGAGGGCCGCGCAGCCCACGCACCCACGCGCCCCAGCCCACGCCGGGGGGGGCCGACCGAGGGAATCTGGGGCCCAGCGGGGACCCCCCACGCCCCAGCAGCACACCAGCAGGACGCCGCGCAAGGCGCCGTCCCTCGCGGGCGCCTGCCCTCCCCGGTGGGGCAGGGCAGCCCCGTGGGGCGGACCCAGGGATCCCCACGCGCAGACCTTGTGGCCCCTGGACTGCGCAGGCGCTGCCTGCCGAGGTCCGCGGTGAGGACCTGGTGCGAGGCTTGGCGGGACGGACCGCGCGCCTGGGTCCCCGAGAGCTGAGAGGGGCCGGTCCGCGCTCCGCCTGGCGGCCGGGGGGGCTGCCCAGGGGGCTGCCAGCCTAGGCGCTGGACTCTTAGGGCGCCTGGAGGCGGCCGCCAACGTCTACGGCCATACCACCCTGAACGCGCCCGATCTCGTCTGATCTCGGAAGCTAAGCAGGGTCGGGCCTGGTTAGTACTTGGATGGGAGACCGCCTGGGAATACCGGGTGCTGTAGGCTTTTGCCGCTCCTTTTTGGTCCCCCCACAGCCAGCCAGCGGCGCACCTGCCGCGCTTCGGGCCGAGGGCCGCGCAGCCCACGCACCCACGCGCCCCAGCCCACGCCGGGGGGGGGCCGACCGAGGGAATCTGGGGCCCAGCGGGGACCCCCCACGCCCCAGCAGCACACCAGCAGGACGCCGCGCAAGGCGCCCGCCCTCCCCGGTGGGGCAGGGCAGCCCCGTGTGGCGGACCCACGGCCCCCCACGCGCAGACCTTGTGGCCCCTGGACTGCGCAGGCGCTGCCTGCTGAGGTCCGCGGTGAGGACCTGGTGCGAGTCTTGGCGGGACTGATCGCACGCCTGGGTCCCCGAGAGCTGAGAGGGGCCGGTCCGCACTCCGCCTGGCGGCCGGGGGGGCTGCCCAGGGGGCTGCCAGCCTAGGCGCTGGACTCTTAGGGCGCCTGGAGGCGGCCGCCAACGTCTACGGCCATACCACCCTGAACGCGCCCGATCTCGTCTGATCTCGGAAGCTAAGCAGGGTCGGGCCTGGTTAGTACTTGGATGGGAGACCGCCTGGGAATACCGGGTGCTGTAGGCTTTTGCCGCTCCTTTTTGGTCTCCCCACAGCCAGCCAGCGGCGCACCTGCCGCGCTTCGGGCCGAGGGCCGCGCAGCCCACGCACCCACGCGCCCCAGCCCACGCCGGGGGGTGCCGAACGAGGGAATCTGGGGCCCAGCGGGGACCCCCCACGCCCCAGCAGCACACCAGCAGGACGCCGCGCAAGGCGACGTCCCTCGCGGGCGCCCGCCCTCCCCGGTGGGGCAGGGCAGCCCCGTGGGGCGGACCCAGGGATCCCCACGCGCAGACCTTGTGGCCCCTGGACTGCGCAGGCGCTGCCTGCCGAGGTCCGCGGTGAGGACCTGGTGCGAGGCTTGGCGGGACTGACCGCACGCCTGGGTCCCCGAGAGCTGAGAGGGGCCGGTCCGCACTCCACCTGGCGGCCGGGGGGGCTGCCCAGGGGGCTGCCAGCCTAGGCGCTGGACTCTTAGGGCGCCTGGAGGCGGCCGCCAACGTCTACGGCCATACCACCCTGAACGCGCCCGATCTCGTCTGATCTCCGAAGCTAAGCAGGGTCGGGCCTGGTTAGTACTTGGATGGGAGACCGCCTGGGAATACCGGGTGCTGTAGGCTTTTGCCGCTCCTTTTTGGTCCCCCCACAGCCAGCCAGCGGCGCACCTGCCGCGCTTCGGGCCGAGGGCCGCGCAGCCCACGCACCCACGCGCCCCAGCCCACGCCGGGGGGGGCCGACCGAGGGAATCTGGGGCCCAGCGGGGACCCCCCACGCCCCAGCAGCACACCAGCAGGACGCCGCGCAAGGCGCCGTCCCTCGCGGGCGCCCGCCCTCCCCGGTGGGGCAGGGCAGCCCCGTGGGGCGGACCCAGGGATCCCCACGCGCAGACCTTGTGGCCCCTGGACTGCGCAGGCGCTGCCTGCCGAGGTCCGCGGTGAGGACCTGGTGCGAGGCTTGGCGGGACGGACCGCGCGCCTGGGTCCCCGAGAGCTGAGAGGGGCCGGTCCGCGCTCCGCCTGGCGGCCGGGGGGGCTGCCCAGGGGGCTGCCAGCCTAGGCGCTGGACTCTTAGGGCGCCTGGAGGCGGCCGCCAACGTCTACGGCCATACCACCCTGAACGCGCCCGATCTCGTCTGATCTCGGAAGCTAAGCAGGGTCGGGCCTGGTTAGTACTTGGATGGGAGACCGCCTGGGGATACCGGGTGCTGTAGGCTTTTGCCGCTCCTTTTTGGTCCCCCCACAGCCAGCCAGCGGCGCACCTGCCGCGCTTCGGGCCGAGGGCCGCGCAGCCCACGCACCCACGCGCCCCAGCCCACGCGGGGGGGGCCGACCGAGGGAATCTGGGGCCCAGCGGGGACCCCCCACGCCCCAGCAGCACACCAGCAGGACGCCGCGCAAGGCGCCCGCCCTCCCCGGTGGGGCAGGGCAGCCCCGTGGGGCGGACCCACGGCCCCCCACGCGCAGACCTTGTGGCCCCTGGACTGCGCAGGCGCTGCCTGCCGAGGTCCGCGGTGAGGACCTGGTGCGAGGCTTGGCGGGACTGACCGCACGCCTGGGTCCCCGAGAGCTGAGAGGGGCCGGTCCGCGCTCCGCCTGGCGGCCGGGGGGGCTGCCCAGGGGGCTGCCAGCCTAGTCGCTGGACTCTTAGGGCGCCTGGAGGCGGCCGACAACGTCTACGGCCATACCACCCTGAACGCGCCCGATCTCGTCTGATCTCGGAAGCTAAGCAGGGTCGGGCCTGGTTAGTACTTGGATGGGAGACCGCCTGGGAATACCGGGTGCTGTAGGCTTTTGCCGCTCCTTTTTGGTCCCCCCACAGCCAGCCAGCGGCGCACCTGCCGCGCTTCGGGCCGAGGGCCGCGCAGCCCACGCACCCACGCGCCCCAGCCCACGCCGGGGGGGGCCGACCGAGGGAATCTGGGGCCCAGCGGGGACCCCCCACGCCCCAGCAGCACACCAGCAGGACGCCGCGCAAGGCGCCGTCCCTCGCGGGCGCCCGCCCTCCCCGGTGGGGCAGGGCAGCCCCGTGGGGCGGACCCAGGGATCCCCACGCGCAGACCTTGTGGCCCCTGGACTGCGCAGGCGCTGCCTGCCGAGGTCCGCGGTGAGGACCTGGTGCGAGGCTTGGCGGGACGGACCGCGCGCCTGGGTCCCCGAGATCTGAGAGGGGCCGGTCCGCGCTCCGCCTGGCGGCCGGGGGGGCTGCCCAGGGGGCTGCCAGCCTAGGCGCTGGACTCTTAGGGCGCCTGGAGGCGGCCGCCAACGTCTACGGCCATACCACCCTGAACGCGCCCGATCTCGTCTGATCTCGGAAGCTAAGCAGGGTCGGGCCTGGTTAGTACTTGGATGGGAGACCGCCTGGGGATACCGGGTGCGGTAGGCTTTTGCCGCTCCTTTTTGGTCCCCCCACAGCCAGCCAGCGGCGCACCTGCCGCGCTTCGGGCCGAGGGCCGCGCAGCCCACGCACCCACGCGCCCCAGCCCACGCGGGGGGGGCCGACCGAGGGAATCTGGGGCCCAGCGGGGACCCCCCACGCCCCAGCAGCACACCAGCAGGACGCCGCGCAAGGCGCCCGCCCTCCCCGGTGGGGCAGGGCAGCCCCGTGGGGCGGACCCACGGCCCCCCACGCGCAGACCTTGTGGCCCCTGGACTGCGCAGGCGCTGCCTGCCGAGGTCCGCGGTGAGGACCTGGTGCGAGGCTTGGCGGGACTGACCGCACGCCTGGGTCCCCGAGAGCTGAGAGGTGCCGGTCCGCGCTCCGCCTGGCGGCCGGGGGGGCTGCCGAGGGGGCTGCCAGCCTAGTCGCTGGACTCTTAGGGCGCCTGGAGGCGGCCGACAACGTCTACGGCCATACCACCCTGAACGCGCCCGATCTCGTCTGATCTCGGAAGCTAAGCAGGGTCGGGCCTGGTTAGTACTTGGATGGGAGACCGCCTGGGAATACCGGGTGCTGTAGGCTTTTGCCGCTCCTTTTTGGTCCCCCCACAGCCAGCCAGCGGCGCACCTGCCGCGCTTCGGGCCGAGGGCCGCGCAGCCCACGCACCCACGCGCCCCAGCCCACGCCGGGGGGGGCCGACCGAGGGAATCTGGGGCCCAGCGGGGACCCCCCACGCCCCAGCAGCACACCAGCAGGACGCCGCGCAAGGCGCCGTCCCTCGCGGGCGCCCGCCCTCCCCGGTGGGGCAGGCCAGCCCCGTGGGGCGGACCCACGGCCCCCCACGCGCAGACCTTGTGGCCCCTGGACTGCGCAGGCGCTGCCTGCCGAGGTCCGCGGTGAGGACCTGGTGCGAGGCTTGGCGGGACCGACCCCGCGCATGGGTCCCCGAGAGCTGAGAGGGGCCGGTCCGCGCTCCGCCTGGCGGCCGGGGGGGCTGCCCAGGGGGCTGCCAGCCTAGGCGCTGGACTCTTAGGGCGCCTGGAGGCGGCCGCCAACGTCTACGGCCATACCACCCTGAACGCGCCCGATCTCGTCTGATCTCGGAAGCTAAGCAGGGTCGGGCCTGGTTAGTACTTGGATGGGAGACCGCCTGGGGATACCGGGTGCTGTAGGCTTTTGCCGCTCCTTTTTGGTCCCCCCACAGCCAGCCAGCGGCGCACCTGCCGCGCTTCGGGCCGAGGGCCGCGCAGCCCACGCACCCACGCGCCCCAGCCCACGCGGGGGGGGCCGACCGAGGGAATCTGGGGCCCAGCGGGGACCCCCCACGCCCCAGCAGCACACCAGCAGGACGCCGCGCAAGGCGCCCGCCCTCCCCGGTGGGGCAGGGCAGCCCCGTGGGGCGGACCCACGGCCCCCCACGCGCAGACCTTGTGGCCCCTGGACTGCGCAGGCGCTGCCTGCCGAGGTCCGCGGTGAGGACCTGGTGCGAGGCTTGGCGGGACTGACCGCACGCCTGGGTCCCCGAGAGCTGAGAGGGGCCGGTCCGCGCTCCGCCTGGCGGCCGGGGGGGCTGCCCAGGGGGCTGCCAGCCTAGTCGCTGGACTCTTAGGGCGCCTGGAGGCGGCCGACAACGTCTACGGCCATACCACCCTGAACGCGCCCGATCTCGTCTGATCTCGGAAGCTAAGCAGGGTCGGGCCTGGTTAGTACTTGGATGGGAGACCGCCTGGGAATACCGGGTGCTGTAGGCTTTTGCCGCTCCTTTTTGGTCCCCCCACAGCCAGCCAGCGGCGCACCTGCCGCGCTTCGGGCCGAGGGCCGCGCAGCCCACGCACCCACTCGCCCCAGCCCACGCCAGGGGGGTCGACCGAGGGAATCTGGGGCCCAGCGGGGACCCCCCACGCCCCAGCAGCACACCAGCAGGACGCCGCGCAAGGCGCCGTCCCTCGCGGGCGCCCGCCCTCCCCGGTGGGGCAGGGCAGCCCCGTGGGGCGGACCCAGGGATCCCCACGCGCAGACCTTGTGGCCCCTGGACTGCGCAGGCGCTGCCTGCCGAGGTCCGCGGTGAGGACCTGGTGCGAGGCTAGGCGGGACGGACCGCGCGCCTGGGTCCCCGAGAGCTGAGAGGGGCCGGTCCGCGCTCCGCCTGGCGGCCGGGGGGGCTGCCCAGGGGGCTGCCAGCCTAGGCGCTGGACTCTTAGGGCGCCTGGAGGCGGCCGCCAACGTCTACGGCCATACCACCCTGAACGCGCCCGATCTCGTCTGATCTCGGAAGCTAAGCAGGGTCGGGCCTGGTTAGTACTTGGATGGGAGACCGCCTGGGAATACCGGGTGCGGTAGGCTTTTGCCGCTCCTTTTTGGTCCCCCCACAGCCAGCCAGCGGCGCACCTGCCGCGCTTCGGGCCGTGGGCCGCGCAGCCCACGCACCCACGCGCCCCAGCCCACGCGGGGGGGGCCGACCGAGGGAATCTGGGGCCCAGCGGGGACCCCCCACGCCCCAGCAGCACACCAGCAGGACGCCGCGCAAGGCGCCCGCCCTCCCCGGTGGGGCAGGGCAGCCCCGTGGGGCGGACCCACGGCCCCCCACGCGCAGACCTTGTGGCCCCTGGACTGCGCAGGCGCTGCCTGCCGAGGTCCGCGGTGAGGACCTGGTGCGAGGCTTGGCGGGACTGACCGCACGCCTGGGTCCCCGAGAGCTGAGAGGGGCCGGTCCGCGCTCCGCCTGGCGGCCGGGGGGGCTGCCCAGGGGGCTGCCAGCCTAGTCGCTGGACTCTTAGGGCGCCTGGAGGCGGCCGACAACGTCTACGGCCATACCACCCTGAACGCGCCCGATCTCGTCTGATCTCGGAAGCTAAGCAGGGTCGGGCCTGGTTAGTACTTGGATGGGAGACCGCCTGGGAATACCGGGTGCTGTAGGCTTTTGCCGCTCCTTTTTGGTCCCCCCACAGCCAGCCAGCGGCGCACCTGCCGCGCTTCGGGCCGAGGGCCGCGCAGCCCACGCACCCACGCGCCCCAGCCCACGCCGGGGGGGGCCGACCGAGGGAATCTGGGGCCCAGCGGGGACCCCCCACGCCCCAGCAGCACACCAGCAGGACGCCGCGCAAGGCGCCCGCCCTCCCTGGTGGGGCAGGGCAGCCCCGTGGGGCGGACCCAGGGATCCCCACGCGCAGACCTTGTGGCCCCTGGACTGCGCAGGCGCTGCCTGCCGAGGTCCGCGGTGAGGACCTGGTGCGAGGCTAGGCGGGACGGACCGCGCGCCTGGGTCCCCGAGAGCTGAGAGGGGCCGGTCCGCGCTCCGCCTGGCGGCCGGGGGGGCTGCCCAGGGGGCTGCCAGCCTAGGAGCTGGACTCTTAGGGCGCCTGGAGGCGGCCGCCAACGTCTACGGCCATACCACCCTGAACGCGCCCGATCTCGTCTGATCTCGGAAGCTAAGCAGGGTCGGGCCTGGTTAGTACTTGGATGGGAGACCGCCTGGGAATACCGGGTGCGGTAGGCTTTTGCCGCTCCTTTTTGGTCCCCCCACAGCCAGCCAGCGGCGCACCTGCCGCGCTTCGGGCCGTGGGCCGCGCAGCCCACGCACCCACGCGCCCCAGCCCACGCGGGGGGGGCCGACCGAGGGAATCTGGGGCCCAGCGGGGACCCCCCACGCCCCAGCAGCACACCAGCAGGACGCCGCGCAAGGCGCCCGCCCTCCCTGGTGGGGCAGGGCAGCCCCGTGGGGCGTACCAACGGCCCCCCACGCGCAGACCTTGTGGCCCCTGGACTGCGCAGGCGCTGCCTGCCGAGGTCCGCGGTGAGGACCTGGTGCGAGGCTTGGCGGGACGGACCGCGCGCCTGGGTCCCCGTGAGCTGAGAGGGGCCGGTCCGCACTCCACCTGGCGGCCGGGGGGGCTGCCCAGGGGGCTGCCAGCCTAGGCGCTGGACTCTTAGGGCGCCTGGAGGCGGCCGCCAACGTCTACGGCCATACCACCCTGAACGCGCCCGATCTCGTCTGATCTCGGAAGCTAAGCAGGGTCGGGCCTGGTTAGTACTTGGATGGGAGACCGCCTGGGAATACCGGGTGCTGTAGGCTTTTGCCGCTCCTTTTTGGTCCCCCCACAGCCAGCCAGCGGCGCACCTGCCGCGCTTCGGGCCGAGGGCCGCGCAGCCCACGCACCCACGCGCCCCAGCCCACGCCGGGGGGGGCCGACCGAGGGAATCTGGGGCCCAGCGGGGACCCCCCACGCCCCAGCAGCACACCAGCAGGACGCCGCGCAAGGCGCCGTCCCTCGCGGGCGCCCGCCCTCCCCGGTGGGGCAGGGCAGCCCCGTGGGGCGGACCCAGGGATCCCCACGCGCAGACCTTGTGGCCCCTGGACTGCGCAGGCGCTGCCTGCCGAGGTCCGCGGTGAGGACCTGGTGCGAGGCTTGGCGGGACGGACCGCGCGCCTGGGTCCCCGAGATCTGAGAGGGGCCGGTCCGCGCTCCGCCTGGCGGCCGGGGGGGCTGCCCAGGGGGCTGCCAGCCTAGGCGCTGGACTCTTAGGGCGCCTGGAGGCGGCCGCCAACGTCTACGGCCATACCACCCTGAACGCGCCCGATCTCGTCTGATCTCGGAAGCTAAGCAGGGTCGGGCCTGGTTAGTACTTGGATGGGAGACCGCCTGGGGATACCGGGTGCGGTAGGCTTTTGCCGCTCCTTTTTGGTCCCCCCACAGCCAGCCAGCGGCGCACCTGCCGCGCTTCGGGCCGAGGGCCGCGCAGCCCACGCACCCACGCGCCCCAGCCCACGCGGGGGGGGCCGACCGAGGGAATCTGGGGCCCAGCGGGGACCCCCCACGCCCCAGCAGCACACCAGCAGGACGCCGCGCAAGGCGCCCGCCCTCCCCGGTGGGGCAGGGCAGCCCCGTGGGGCGGACCCACGGCCCCCCACGCGCAGACCTTGTGGCCCCTGGACTGCGCAGGCGCTGCCTGCCGAGGTCCGCGGTGAGGACCTGGTGCGAGGCTTGGCGGGACTGACCGCACGCCTGGGTCCCCGAGAGCTGAGAGGTGCCGGTCCGCGCTCCGCCTGGCGGCCGGGGGGGCTGCCCAGGGGGCTGCCAGCCTAGTCGCTGGACTCTTAGGGCGCCTGGAGGCGGCCGACAACGTCTACGGCCATACCACCCTGAACGCGCCCGATCTCGTCTGATCTCGGAAGCTAAGCAGGGTCGGGCCTGGTTAGTACTTGGATGGGAGACCGCCTGGGAATACCGGGTGCTGTAGGCTTTTGCCGCTCCTTTTTGGTCCCCCCACAGCCAGCCAGCGGCGCACCTGCCGCGCTTCGGGCCGAGGGCCGCGCAGCCCACGCACCCACGCGCCCCAGCCCACGCCGGGGGGGGCCGACCGAGGGAATCTGGGGCCCAGCGGGGACCCCCCACGCCCCAGCAGCACACCAGCAGGACGCCGCGCAAGGCGCCGTCCCTCGCGGGCGCCCGCCCTCCCCGGTGGGGCAGGCCAGCCCCGTGGGGCGGACCCACGGCCCCCCACGCGCAGACCTTGTGGCCCCTGGACTGCGCAGGCGCTGCCTGCCGAGGTCCGCGGTGAGGACCTGGTGCGAGGCTTGGCGGGACCGACCCCGCGCATGGGTCCCCGAGAGCTGAGAGGGGCCGGTCCGCGCTCCGCCTGGCGGCCGGGGGGGCTGCCCAGGGGGCTGCCAGCCTAGGCGCTGGACTCTTAGGGCGCCTGGAGGCGGCCGACAACGTCTACGGCCATACCACCCTGAACGCGCCCGATCTCGTCTGATCTCCGAAGCTAAGCAGGGTCGGGCCTGGTTAGTACTTGGATGGGAGACCGCCTGGGAATACCGGGTGCTGTAGGCTTTTGCCGCTCCTTTTTGGTCCCCCCACAGCCAGCCAGCGGCGCACCTGCCGCGCTTCGGGCCGAGGGCCGCGCAGCCCACGCACCCACGCGCCCCAGCCCACGCCGGGGGGGGCCGACCGAGGGAATCTGGGGCCCAGCGGGGACCCCCCACGCCCCAGCAGCACACCAGCAGGACGCCGCGCAAGGCGCCGTCCCTCGCGGGCGCCCGCCCTCCCCGGTGGGGCAGGGCAGCCCCGTGGGGCGGACCCAGGGATCCCCACGCGCAGACCTTGTGGCCCCTGGACTGCGCAGGCGCTGCCTGCCGAGGTCCGCGGTGAGGACCTGGTGCGAGGCTTGGCGGGACGGACCGCGCGCCTGGGTCCCCGAGAGCTGAGAGGGGCCGGTCCGCGCTCCGCCTGGCGGCCGGGGGGGCTGCCCAGGGGGCTGCCAGCCTAGGCGCTGGACTCTTAGGGCGCCTGGAGGCGGCCGCCAACGTCTACGGCCATACCACCCTGAACGCGCCCGATCTCGTCTGATCTCGGAAGCTAAGCAGGGTCGGGCCTGGTTAGTACTTGGATGGGAGACCGCCTGGGGATACCGGGTGCTGTAGGCTTTTGCCGCTCCTTTTTGGTCCCCCCACAGCCAGCCAGCGGCGCACCTGCCGCGCTTCGGGCCGAGGGCCGCGCAGCCCACGCACCCACGCGCCCCAGCCCACGCGGGGGGGGCCGACCGAGGGAATCTGGGGCCCAGCGGGGACCCCCCACGCCCCAGCAGCACACCAGCAGGACGCCGCGCAAGGCGCCCGCCCTCCCCGGTGGGGCAGGGCAGCCCCGTGGGGCGGACCCACGGCCCCCCACGCGCAGACCTTGTGGCCCCTGGACTGCGCAGGCGCTGCCTGCCGAGGTCCGCGGTGAGGACCTGGTGCGAGGCTTGGCGGGACTGACCGCACGCCTGGGTCCCCGAGAGCTGAGAGGGGCCGGTCCGCGCTCCGCCTGGCGGCCGGGGGGGCTGCCCAGGGGGCTGCCAGCCTAGTCGCTGGACTCTTAGGGCGCCTGGAGGCGGCCGACAACGTCTACGGCCATACCACCCTGAACGCGCCCGATCTCGTCTGATCTCGGAAGCTAAGCAGGGTCGGGCCTGGTTAGTACTTGGATGGGAGACCGCCTGGGAATACCGGGTGCTGTAGGCTTTTGCCGCTCCTTTTTGGTCCCCCCACAGCCAGCCAGCGGCGCACCTGCCGCGCTTCGGGCCGAGGGCCGCGCAGCCCACGCACCCACGCGCCCCAGCCCACGCCGGGGGGGGCCGACCGAGGGAATCTGGGGCCCAGCGGGGACCCCCCACGCCCCAGCAGCACACCAGCAGGACGCCGCGCAAGGCGCCGTCCCTCGCGGGCGCCCGCCCTCCCCGGTGGGGCAGGGCAGCCCCGTGGGGCGGACCCAGGGATCCCCACGCGCAGACCTTGTGGCCCCTGGACTGCGCAGGCGCTGCCTGCCGAGGTCCGCGGTGAGGACCTGGTGCGAGGCTTGGCGGGACGGACCGCGCGCCTGGGTCCCCGAGAGCTGAGAGGGGCCGGTCCGCGCTCCGCCTGGCGGCCGGGGGGGCTGCCCAGGGGGCTGCCAGCCTAGGCGCTGGACTCTTAGGGCGCCTGGAGGCGGCCGCCAACGTCTACGGCCATACCACCCTGAACGCGCCCGATCTCGTCTGATCTCGGAAGCTAAGCAGGGTCGGGCCTGGTTAGTACTTGGATGGGAGACCGCCTGGGGATACCGGGTGCTGTAGGCTTTTGCCGCTCCTTTTTGGTCCCCCCACAGCCAGCCAGCGGCGCACCTGCCGCGCTTCGGGCCGAGGGCCGCGCAGCCCACGCACCCACGCGCCCCAGCCCACGCGGGGGGGGCCGACCGAGGGAATCTGGGGCCCAGCGGGGACCCCCCACGCCCCAGCAGCACACCAGCAGGACGCCGCGCAAGGCGCCCGCCCTCCCCGGTGGGGCAGGGCAGCCCCGTGGGGCGGACCCACGGCCCCCCACGCGCAGACCTTGTGGCCCCTGGACTGCGCAGGCGCTGCCTGCCGAGGTCCGCGGTGAGGACCTGGTGCGAGGCTTGGCGGGACTGACCGCACGCCTGGGTCCCCGAGAGCTGAGAGGGGCCGGTCCGCGCTCCGCCTGGCGGCCGGGGGGGCTGCCCAGGGGGCTGCCAGCCTAGTCGCTGGACTCTTAGGGCGCCTGGAGGCGGCCGACAACGTCTACGGCCATACCACCCTGAACGCGCCCGATCTCGTCTGATCTCGGAAGCTAAGCAGGGTCGGGCCTGGTTAGTACTTGGATGGGAGACCGCCTGGGAATACCGGGTGCTGTAGGCTTTTGCCGCTCCTTTTTGGTCCCCCCACAGCCAGCCAGCGGCGCACCTGCCGCGCTTCGGGCCGAGGGCCGCGCAGCCCACGCACCCACTCGCCCCAGCCCACGCCAGGGGGGTCGACCGAGGGAATCTGGGGCCCAGCGGGGACCCCCCACGCCCCAGCAGCACACCAGCAGGACGCCGCGCAAGGCGCCGTCCCTCGCGGGCGCCCGCCCTCCCCGGTGGGGCAGGGCAGCCCCGTGGGGCGGACCCAGGGATCCCCACGCGCAGACCTTGTGGCCCCTGGACTGTGCAGGCGCTGCCTGCCGAGGTCCGCGGTGAGGACCTGGTGCGAGGCTAGGCGGGACGGACCGCGCGCCTGGGTCCCCGAGAGCTGAGAGGGGCCGGTCCGCGCTCCGCCTGGCGGCCGGGGGGGCTGCCCAGGGGGCTGCCAGCCTAGGCGCTGGACTCTTAGGGCGCCTGGAGGCGGCCGCCAACGTCTACGGCCATACCACCCTGAACGCGCCCGATCTCGTCTGATCTCGGAAGCTAAGCAGGGTCGGGCCTGGTTAGTACTTGGATGGGAGACCGCCTGGGAATACCGGGTGCGGTAGGCTTTTGCCGCTCCTTTTTGGTCCCCCCACAGCCAGCCAGCGGCGCACCTGCCGCGCTTCGGGCCGTGGGCCGCGCAGCCCACGCACCCACGCGCCCCAGCCCACGCGGGGGGGGCCGACCGAGGGAATCTGGGGCCCAGCGGGGACCCCCCACGCCCCAGCAGCACACCAGCAGGACGCCGCGCAAGGCGCCCGCCCTCCCCGGTGGGGCAGGGCAGCCCCGTGGGGCGGACCCAGGGATCCCCACGCGCAGACCTTGTGGCCCCTGGACTGCGCAGGCGCTGCCTGCCGAGGTCCGCGGTGAGGACCTGGTGCGAGGCTAGGCGGGACGGACCGCGCGCCTGGGTCCCCGAGAGCTGAGAGGGGCCGGTCCGCGCTCCGCCTGGCGGCCGGGGGGGCTGCCCAGGGGGCTGCCAGCCTAGGCGCTGGACTCTTAGGGCGCCTGGAGGCGGCCGCCAACGTCTACGGCCATACCACCCTGAACGCGCCCGATCTCGTCTGATCTCGGAAGCTAAGCAGGGTCGGGCCTGGTTAGTACTTGGATGGGAGACCGCCTGGGAATACCGGGTGCGGTAGGCTTTTGCCGCTCCTTTTTGGTCCCCCCACAGCCAGCCAGCGGCGCACCTGCCGCGCTTCGGGCCGTGGGCCGCGCAGCCCACGCACCCACGCGCCCCAGCCCACGCGGGGGGGGCCGACCGAGGGAATCTGGGGCCCAGCGGGGACCCCCCACGCCCCAGCAGCACACCAGCAGGACGCCGCGCAAGGCGCCCGCCCTCCCCGGTGGGGCAGGGCAGCCCCGTGGGGCGGACCCACGGCCCCCCACGCGCAGACCTTGTGGCCCCTGGACTGCGCAGGCGCTGCCTGCCGAGGTCCGCGGTGAGGACCTGGTGCGAGGCTTGGCGGGACTGACCGCACGCCTGGGTCCCCGAGAGCTGAGAGGGGCCGGTCCGCGCTCCGCCTGGCGGCCGGGGGGGCTGCCCAGGGGGCTGCCAGCCTAGTCGCTGGACTCTTAGGGCGCCTGGAGGCGGCCGACAACGTCTACGGCCATACCACCCTGAACGCGCCCGATCTCGTCTGATCTCGGAAGCTAAGCAGGGTCGGGCCTGGTTAGTACTTGGATGGGAGACCGCCTGGGAATACCGGGTGCTGTAGGCTTTTGCCGCTCCTTTTTGGTCCCCCCACAGCCAGCCAGCGGCGCACCTGCCGCGCTTCGGGCCGAGGGCCGCGCAGCCCACGCACCCACGCGCCCCAGCCCACGCCGGGGGGGGCCGACCGAGGGAATCTGGGGCCCAGCGGGGACCCCCCACGCCCCAGCAGCACACCAGCAGGACGCCGCGCAAGGCGCCCGCCCTCCCTGGTGGGGCAGGGCAGCCCCGTGGGGCGGACCCAGGGATCCCCACGCGCAGACCTTGTGGCCCCTGGACTGCGCAGGCGCTGCCTGCCGAGGTCCGCGGTGAGGACCTGGTGCGAGGCTAGGCGGGACGGACCGCGCGCCTGGGTCCCCGAGAGCTGAGAGGGGCCGGTCCGCGCTCCGCCTGGCGGCCGGGGGGGCTGCCCAGGGGGCTGCCAGCCTAGGCGCTGGACTCTTAGGGCGCCTGGAGGCGGCCGCCAACGTCTACGGCCATACCACCCTGAACGCGCCCGATCTCGTCTGATCTCGGAAGCTAAGCAGGGTCGGGCCTGGTTAGTACTTGGATGGGAGACCGCCTGGGAATACCGGGTGCGGTAGGCTTTTGCCGCTCCTTTTTGGTCCCCCCACAGCCAGCCAGCGGCGCACCTGCCGCGCTTCGGGCCGTGGGCCGCGCAGCCCACGCACCCACGCGCCCCAGCCCACGCGGGGGGGGCCGACCGAGGGAATCTGGGGCCCAGCGGGGACCCCCCACGCCCCAGCAGCACACCAGCAGGACGCCGCGCAAGGCGCCCGCCCTCCCTGGTGGGGCAGGGCAGCCCCGTGGGGCGTACCAACGGCCCCCCACGCGCAGACCTTGTGGCCCCTGGACTGCGCAGGCGCTGCCTGCCGAGGTCCGCGGTGAGGACCTGGTGCGAGGCTTGGCGGGACGGACCGCGCGCCTGGGTCCCCGTGAGCTGAGAGGGGCCGGTCCGCACTCCACCTGGCGGCCGGGGGGGCTGCCCAGGGGGCTGCCAGCCTAGGCGCTGGACTCTTAGGGCGCCTGGAGGCGGCCGCCAACGTCTACGGCCATACCACCCTGAACGCGCCCGATCTCGTCTGATCTCGGAAGCTAAGCAGGGTCGGGCCTGGTTAGTACTTGGATGGGAGACCGCCTGGGAATACCGGGTGCTGTAGGCTTTTGCCGCTCCTTTTTGGTCTCCCCACAGCCAGCCAGCGGCGCACCTGCCGCGCTTCGGGCCGAGGGCCGCGCAGCCCACGCACCCACGCGCCCCAGCCCACGCCGGGGGGGGCCGACCGAGGGAATCTGGGGCCCAGCGGGGACCCCCCACGCCCCAGCAGCACACCAGCAGGACGCCGCGCAAGGCGCCGTCCCTCGCGGGCGCCCGCCCTCCCCGGTGGGGCAGGGCAGCCCCGTGGGGCGGACCCAGGGATCCCCACGCGCAGACCTTGTGGCCCCTGGACTGCGCAGGCGCTGCCTGCCGAGGTCCGCGGTGAGGACCTGGTGCGAGGCTAGGCGGGACGGACCGCGCGCCTGGGTTCCCGAGAGCTGAGAGGGGCCGGTCCGCGCTCCGCCTGGCGGCCGGGGGGGCTGCCCAGGGGGCTGCCAGCCTAGGCGCTGGACTCTTAGGGCGCCTGGAGGCGGCCGACAACGTCTACGGCCATACCACCCTGAACGCGCCCGATCTCGTCTGATCTCGGAAGCTAAGCAGGGTCGGGCCTGGTTAGTACTTGGATGGGAGACCGCCTGGGAATACCGGGTGCGGTAGGCTTTTGCCGCTCTTTTTTGGTCCCCCCACAGCCAGCCAGCGGCGCACCTGCCGCGCTTCGGGCCGAGGGCCGCGCAGCCCACGCACCCACGCGCCCCAGCCCACGCGGGGGGGGCCGACCGAGGGAATCTGGGGCCCAGCGGGGACCCCCCACGCCCCAGCAGCACACCAGCAGGACGCCGCGCAAGGCGCCCGCCCTCCCCGGTGGGGCAGGGCAGCCCGGTGGGGCGGACCCACGGCCCCCCACGCGCAGACCTTGTGGCCCCTGGACTGCGCAGGCGCTGCCTGCCGAGGTCCGCGGTGAGGACCTGGTGCGAGGCTTGGCGGGACCGACCCCGCGCATGGGTCCCCGAGAGCTGAGAGGGGCCGGTCCGCGCTCCGCCTGGCGGCCGGGGGGGCTGCCCAGGGGGCTGCCAGCCTAGGCGCTGGACTCTTAGGGCGCCTGGAGGCGGCCGCCAACGTCTACGGCCATACCACCCTGAACGCGCCCGATCTCGTCTGATCTCCGAAGCTAAGCAGGGTCGGGCCTGGTTAGTACTTGGATGGGAGACCGCCTGGGAATACCGGGTGCTGTAGGCTTTTGCCGCTCCTTTTTGGTCCCCCCACAGCCAGCCAGCGGCGCACCTGCCGCGCTTCGGGCCGAGGGCCGCGCAGCCCACGCACCCACGCGCCCCAGCCCACGCCGGGGGGGGCCGACCGAGGGAATCTGGGGCCCAGCGGGGACCCCCCACGCCCCAGCAGCACACCAGCAGGACGCCGCGCAAGGCGCCGTCCCTCGCGGGCGCCCGCCCTCCCCGGTGGGGCAGGGCAGCCCCGTGGGGCGGACCCAGGGATCCCCACGCGCAGACCTTGTGGCCCCTGGACTGCGCAGGCGCTGCCTGCCGAGGTCCGCGGTGAGGACCTGGTGCGAGGCTTGGCGGGACGGACCGCGCGCCTGGGTCCCCGAGAGCTGAGAGGGGCCGGTCCGCGCTCCGCCTGGCGGCCGGGGGGGCTGCCCAGGGGGCTGCCAGCCTAGGCGCTGGACTCTTAGGGCGCCTGGAGGCGGCCGCCAACGTCTACGGCCATACCACCCTGAACGCGCCCGATCTCGTCTGATCTCGGAAGCTAAGCAGGGTCGGGCCTGGTTAGTACTTGGATGGGAGACCGCCTGGGGATACCGGGTGCTGTAGGCTTTTGCCGCTCCTTTTTGGTCCCCCCACAGCCAGCCAGCGGCGCACCTGCCGCGCTTCGGGCCGAGGGCCGCGCAGCCCACGCACCCACGCGCCCCAGCCCACGCGGGGGGGGCCGACCGAGGGAATCTGGGGCCCAGCGGGGACCCCCCACGCCCCAGCAGCACACCAGCAGGACGCCGCGCAAGGCGCCCGCCCTCCCCGGTGGGGCAGGGCAGCCCCGTGGGGCGGACCCACGGCCCCCCACGCGCAGACCTTGTGGCCCCTGGACTGCGCAGGCGCTGCCTGCCGAGGTCCGCGGTGAGGACCTGGTGCGAGGCTTGGCGGGACTGACCGCACGCCTGGGTCCCCGAGAGCTGAGAGGGGCCGGTCCGCGCTCCGCCTGGCGGCCGGGGGGGCTGCCCAGGGGGCTGCCAGCCTAGTCGCTGGACTCTTAGGGCGCCTGGAGGCGGCCGACAACGTCTACGGCCATACCACCCTGAACGCGCCCGATCTCGTCTGATCTCGGAAGCTAAGCAGGGTCGGGCCTGGTTAGTACTTGGATGGGAGACCGCCTGGGAATACCGGGTGCTGTAGGCTTTTGCCGCTCCTTTTTGGTCCCCCCACAGCCAGCCAGCGGCGCACCTGCCGCGCTTCGGGCCGAGGGCCGCGCAGCCCACGCACCCACGCGCCCCAGCCCACGCCGGGGGGGGCCGACCGAGGGAATCTGGGGCCCAGCGGGGACCCCCCACGCCCCAGCAGCACACCAGCAGGACGCCGCGCAAGGCGCCGTCCCTCGCGGGCGCCCGCCCTCCCCGGTGGGGCAGGGCAGCCCCGTGGGGCGGACCCAGGGATCCCCACGCGCAGACCTTGTGGCCCCTGGACTGCGCAGGCGCTGCCTGCCGAGGTCCGCGGTGAGGACCTGGTGCGAGGCTTGGCGGGACGGACCGCGCGCCTGGGTCCCCGAGAGCTGAGAGGGGCCGGTCCGCGCTCCGCCTGGCGGCCGGGGGGGCTGCCCAGGGGGCTGCCAGCCTAGGCGCTGGACTCTTAGGGCGCCTGGAGGCGGCCGCCAACGTCTACGGCCATACCACCCTGAACGCGCCCGATCTCGTCTGATCTCGGAAGCTAAGCAGGGTCGGGCCTGGTTAGTACTTGGATGGGAGACCGCCTGGGGATACCGGGTGCGGTAGGCTTTTGCCGCTCCTTTTTGGTCCCCCCACAGCCAGCCAGCGGCGCACCTGCCGCGCTTCGGGCCGAGGGCCGCGCAGCCCACGCACCCACGCGCCCCAGCCCACGCGGGGGGGGCCGACCGAGGGAATCTGGGGCCCAGCGGGGACCCCCCACGCCCCAGCAGCACACCAGCAGGACGCCGCGCAAGGCGCCCGCCCTCCCCGGTGGGGCAGGGCAGCCCCGTGGGGCGGACCCACGGCCCCCCACGCGCAGACCTTGTGGCCCCTGGACTGCGCAGGCGCTGCCTGCCGAGGTCCGCGGTGAGGACCTGGTGCGAGGCTTGGCGGGACTGACCGCACGCCTGGGTCCCCGAGAGCTGAGAGGGGCCGGTCCGCGCTCCGCCTGGCGGCCGGGGGGGCTGCCCAGGGGGCTGCCAGCCTAGTCGCTGGACTCTTAGGGCGCCTGGAGGCGGCCGACAACGTCTATGGCCATACCACCCTGAACGCGCCCGATCTCGTCTGATCTCGGAAGCTAAGCAGGGTCGGGCCTGGTTAGTACTTGGATGGGAGACCGCCTGGGAATACCGGGTGCTGTAGGCTTTTGCCGCTCCTTTTTGGTCCCCCCACAGCCAGCCAGCGGCGCACCTGCCGCGCTTCGGGCCGAGGGCCGCGCAGCCCACGCACCCACTCGCCCCAGCCCACGCCAGGGGGGTCGACCGAGGGAATCTGGGGCCCAGCGGGGACCCCCCACGCCCCAGCAGCACACCAGCAGGACGCCGCGCAAGGCGCCGTCCCTCGCGGGCGCCCGCCCTCCCCGGTGGGGCAGGGCAGCCCCGTGGGGCGGACCCAGGGATCCCCACGCGCAGACCTTGTGGCCCCTGGACTGCGCAGGCGCTGCCTGCCGAGGTCCGCGGTGAGGACCTGGTGCGAGGCTAGGCGGGACGGACCGCGCGCCTGGGTCCCCGAGAGCTGAGAGGGGCCGGTCCGCGCTCCGCCTGGCGGCCGGGGGGGCTGCCCAGGGGGCTGCCAGCCTAGGCGCTGGACTCTTAGGGCGCCTGGAGGCGGCCGCCAACGTCTACGGCCATACCACCCTGAACGCGCCCGATCTCGTCTGATCTCGGAAGCTAAGCAGGGTCGGGCCTGGTTAGTACTTGGATGGGAGACCGCCTGGGAATACCGGGTGCGGTAGGCTTTTGCCGCTCCTTTTTGGTCCCCCCACAGCCAGCCAGCGGCGCACCTGCCGCGCTTCGGGCCGTGGGCCCCGCAGCCCACGCACCAACGCGCCCCAGCCCACGCGGGGGGGGCCGACCGAGGGAATCTGGGGCCCAGCGGGGACCCCCCACGCCCCAGCAGCACACCAGCAGGACGCCGCGCAAGGCGCCCGCCCTCCCCGGTGGGGCAGGGCAGCCCCGTGGGGCGGACCCACGGCCCCCCACGCGCAGACCTTGTGGCCCCTGGACTGCGCAGGCGCTGCCTGCCGAGGTCCGCGGTGAGGACCTGGTGCGAGGCTTGGCGGGACTGACCGCAAGCCTGGGTCCCCGAGAGCTGAGAGGGGCCGGTCCGCGCTCCGCCTGGCGGCCGGGGGGGCTGCCCAGGGGGCTGCCAGCCTAGTCGCTGGACTCTTAGGGCGCCTGGAGGCGGCCGACAACGTCTACGGCCATACCACCCTGAACGCGCCCGATCTCGTCTGATCTCGGAAGCTAAGCAGGGTTGGGCCTGGTTAGTACTTGGATGGGAGACCGCCTGGGAATACCGGGTGCTGTAGGCTTTTGCCGCTCCTTTTTGGTCCCCCCACAGCCAGCCAGCGGCGCACCTGCCGCGCTTCGGGCCGAGGGCCGCGCAGCCCACGCACCCACGCGCCCCAGCCCACGCCGGGGGGGGCCGACCGAGGGAATCTGGGGCCCAGCGGGGACCCCCCACGCCCCAGCAGCACACCAGCAGGACGCCGCGCAAGGCGCCCGCCCTCCCTGGTGGGGCAGGGCAGCCCCGTGGGGCGGACCCAGGGATCCCCACGCGCAGACCTTGTGGCCCCTGGACTGCGCAGGCGCTGCCTGCCGAGGTCCGCGGTGAGGACCTGGTGCGAGGCTAGGCGGGACGGACCGCGCGCCTGGGTCCCCGAGAGCTGAGAGGGGCCGGTCCGCGCTCCGCCTGGCGGCCGGGGGGGCTGCCCAGGGGGCTGCCAGCCTAGGCGCTGGACTCTTAGGGCGCCTGGAGGCGGCCGCCAACGTCTACGGCCATACCACCCTGAACGCGCCCGATCTCGTCTGATCTCGGAAGCTAAGCAGGGTCGGGCCTGGTTAGTACTTGGATGGGAGACCGCCTGGGAATACCGGGTGCGGTAGGCTTTTGCCGCTCCTTTTTGGTCCCCCCACAGCCAGCCAGCGGCGCACCTGCCGCGCTTCGGGCCGTGGGCCGCGCAGCCCACGCACCCACGCGCCCCAGCCCACGCGGGGGGGGCCGACCGAGGGAATCTGGGGCCCAGCGGGGACCCCCCACGCCCCAGCAGCACACCAGCAGGACGCCGCGCAAGGCGCCCGCCCTCCCTGGTGGGGCAGGGCAGCCCCGTGGGGCGTACCAACGGCCCCCCACGCGCAGACCTTGTGGCCCCTGGACTGCGCAGGCGCTGCCTGCCGAGGTCCGCGGTGAGGACCTGGTGCGAGGCTTGGCGGGACGGACCGCGCGCCTGGGTCCCCGTGAGCTGAGAGGGGCCGGTCCGCACTCCCCCTGGCGGCCGGGGGGGCTGCCCAGGGGGCTGCCAGCCTAGGCGCTGGACTCTTAGGGCGCCTGGAGGCGGCCGCCAACGTCTACGGCCATACCACCCTGAACGCGCCCGATCTCGTCTGATCTCGGAAGCTAAGCAGGGTCGGGCCTGGTTAGTACTTGGATGGGAGACCGCCTGGGAATACCGGGTGCTGTAGGCTTTTGCCGCTCCTTTTTGGT
Organism: Molossus alvarezi; assembly: GCA_037176705.1. Classification (NCBI taxonomy): domain Eukaryota; kingdom Metazoa; phylum Chordata; class Mammalia; order Chiroptera; family Molossidae; genus Molossus; species Molossus alvarezi. Next base: position 26,410,231 of record CM073906.1, read on the forward strand.
CTCCCCACAGCCAGCCAGCGGCGCACCTGCCGCGCTTCGGGCCGAGGGCCGCGCAGCCCACGCACCCACGCGCCCCAGCCCACGCCGGGGGGGGCCGACCGAGGGAATCTGGGGCCCAGCGGGGACCCCCCACGCCCCAGCAGCACACCAGCAGGACGCCGCGCAAGGCGCCGTCCCTCGCGGGCGCCCGCCCTCCCCGGTGGGGCAGGGCAGCCCCGTGGGGCGGACCCAGGGATCCCCACGCGCAGACCTTGTGGCCCCTGGACTGCGCAGGCGCTGCCTGCCGAGGTCCGCGGTGAGGACCTGGTGCGAGGCTAGGCGGGACGGACCGCGCGCCTGGGTCCCCGAGAGCTGAGAGGGGCCGGTCCGCGCTCCGCCTGGCGGCCGGGGGGGCTGCCCAGGGGGCTGCCAGCCTAGGCGCTGGACTCTTAGGGCGCCTGGAGGCGGCCGACAACGTCTACGGCCATACCACCCTGAACGCGCCCGATCTCGTCTGATCTCGGAAGCTAAGCAGGGTCGGGCCTGGTTAGTACTTGGATGGGAGACCGCCTGGGAATACCGGGTGCGGTAGGCTTTTGCCGCTCTTTTTTGGTCCCCCCACAGCCAGCCAGCGGCGCACCTGCCGCGCTTCGGGCCGAGGGCCGCGCAGCCCACGCACCCACGCGCCCCAGCCCACGCGGGGGGGGCCGACCGAGGGAATCTGGGGCCCAGCGGGGACCCCCCACGCCCCAGCAGCACACCAGCAGGACGCCGCGCAAGGCGCCCGCCCTCCCCGGTGGGGCAGGGCAGCCCCGTGGGGCGGACCCACGGCCCCCCACGCGCAGACCTTGTGGCCCCTGGACTGCGCAGGCGCTGCCTGCCGAGGTCCGCGGTGAGGACCTGGTGCGAGGCTTGGCGGGACCGACCCCGCGCATGGGTCCCCGAGAGCTGAGAGGGGCCGGTCCGCGCTCCGCCTGGCGGCCGGGGGGGCTGCCCAGGGGGCTGCCAGCCTAGGCGCTGGACTCTTAGGGCGCCTGGAGGCGGCCGACAACGTCTACGGCCATACCACCCTGAACGCGCCCGATCTCGTCTGATCTCCGAAGCTAAGCAGGGTCGGGCCTGGTTAGTACTTGGATGGGAGACCGCCTGGGAATACCGGGTGCTGTAGGCTTTTGCCGCTCCTTTTTGGTCCCCCCACAGCCAGCCAGCGGCGCACCTGCCGCGCTTCGGGCCGAGGGCCGCGCAGCCCACGCACCCACGCGCCCCAGCCCACGCCAGGGGGGTCGACCGAGGGAATCTGGGGCCCAGCGGGGACCCCCCACGCCCCAGCAGCACACCAGCAGGACGCCGCGCAAGGCGCCGTCCCTCGCGGGCGCCCGCCCTCCCCGGTGGGGCAGGGCAGCCCCGTGGGGCGGACCCAGGGATCCCCACGCGCAGACCTTGTGGCCCCTGGACTGCGCAGGCGCTGCCTGCCGAGGTCCGCGGTGAGGACCTGGTGCGAGGCTAGGCGGGACGGACCGCGCGCCTGGGTCCCCGAGAGCTGAGAGGGGCCGGTCCGCGCTCCGCCTGGCGGCCGGGGGGGGCTGCCCAGGGGGCTGCCAGCCTAGGCGCTGGACTCTTAGGGCGCCTGGAGGCGGCCGCCAACGTCTATGGCCATACCACCCTGAACGCGCCCGATCTCGTCTGATCTCGGAAGCTAAGCAGGGTCGGGCCTGGTTAGTACTTGGATGGGAGACCGCCTGGGAATACCGGGTGCGGTAGGCTTTTGCCGCTCCTTTTTGGTCCCCCCACAGCCAGCCAGCGGCGCACCTGCCGCGCTTCGGGCCGTGGGCCGCGCAGCCCACGCACCCACGCGCCCCAGGCTACGCGGGGGGGGCCGACCGAGGGAATCTGGGGCCCAGCGGGGACCCCCCACGCCCCAGCAGCACACCAGCAGGACGCCGCGCAAGGCGCCCGCCCTCCCCGGTGGGGCAGGGCAGCCCCGTGGGGCGGACCCACGGCCCCCCACGCGCAGACCTTGTGGCCCCTGGACTGCGCAGGCGCTGCCTGCCGAGGTCCGCGGTGAGGACCTGGTGCGAGGCTTGGCGGGACTGACCGCACGCCTGGGTCCCCGAGAGCTGAGAGGGGCCGGTCCGCACTCCACCTGGCGGCCGGGGGGGCTGCCCAGGGGGCTGCCAGCCTAGGCGCTGGACTCTTAGGGCGCCTGGAGGCGGCCGCCAACGTCTATGGCCATACCACCCTGAACGCGCCCGATCTCGTCTGATCTCGGAAGCTAAGCAGGGTCGGGCCTGGTTAGTACTTGGATGGGAGACCGCCTGGGAATACCGGGTGCTGTAGGCTTTTGCCGCTCCTTTTTGGTCCCCCCACAGCCAGCCAGCGGCGCACCTGCCGCGCTTCGGGCCGAGGGCCGCGCAGCCCACGCACCCACTCGCCCCAGCCCACGCCAGGGGGGTCGACCGAGGGAATCTGGGGCCCAGCGGGGACCCCCCACGCCCCAGCAGCACACCAGCAGGACGCCGCGCAAGGCGCCGTCCCTCGCGGGCGCCCGACCTCCCTGGTGGGGCAGGGCAGCCCCGTGGGGCGTACCCACGGCCCCCCACGCGCAGACCTTGTGGCCCCTGGACTGCGCAGGCCCTGCTTGCCGAGGTCCGCGGTGAGGACCTGGTGCGAGGCTTGGCGGGACGGACCGCGCGCCTGGGTCCCCGTGAGCTGAGAGGGGCCGGTCCGCACTCCACCTGGCGGCCGGGGGGGCTGCCCAGGGGGCTGCCAGCCTAGGCGCTGGACTCTTAGGGCGCCTGGAGGCGGCCGCCAACGTCTACGGCCATACCACCCTGAACGCGCCCGATCTCGTCTGATCTCGGAAGCTAAGCAGGGTCGGGCCTGGTTAGTATTTGGATGGGAGACCGCCTGGGAATACCGGGTGCTGTAGGCTTTTGCCGCTCCTTTTTGGTGCCCCCACAGCCAGCCAGCGGCGCACCTGCCGCGCTTCGGGCCGAGGGCCGCGCAGCCCACGCACCCACGCGCCCCAGCCCACGCCGGGGGGGGCCGACCGAGGGAATCTGGGGCCCAGCGGGGACCCCCCACGCCCCAGCAGCACACCAGCAGGACGCCGCGCAAGGCGCCGTCCCTCGCGGGCGCCCGCCCTCCCCGGTGGGGCAGGGCAGCCCCGTGGGGCGGACCCAGGGATCCCCACGCGCAGACCTTGTGGCCCCTGGACTGCGCAGGCGCTGCCTGCCGAGGTCCGCGGTGAGGACCTGGTGCGAGGCTTGGCGGGACGGACCGTGCGCCTGGGTCCCCGAGAGCTGAGAGGGGCCGGTCCGCGCTCCGCCTGGCGGCCGGGGGGGCTGCCCAGGGGGCTGCCAGCCTAGGCGCTGGACTCTTAGGGCGCCTGGAGGCGGCCGCCAACGTCTACGACCATACCACCCTGAACGCGCCCGATCTCGTCTGATCTCGGAAGCTAAGCTGGGTCGGGCCTGGTTAGTACTTGGATGGGAGACCGCCTGGGGATACCGGGTGCGGTAGGCTTTTGCCGCTCCTTTTTGGTCCCCCCACAGCCAGCCAGCGGCGCACCTGCCGCGCTTCGGGCAGAGGGCCGCGCAGCCCACGCACCCACGCGCCCCAGCCCACGCGGGGGGGGCCGACCGAGGGAATCTGGGGCCCAGCGGGGACCCCCCACGCCCCAGCAGCACACCAGCAGGACGCCGCGCAAGGCGCCGTCCCTCGCGGGCGCCCGCCCTCCCTGGTGGGGCAGGGCAGCCCGGTGGGGCGGACCCACGGCCCCCCACGCGCAGACCTTGTGGCCCCTGGACTGCGCAGGCGCTGCCTGCCGAGGTCCGCGGTGAGGACCTGGTGCGAGGCTTGGCGGGACTGACCGCACGCCTGGGTCCCCGAGAGCTGAGAGGGGCCGGTCCGCACTCCACCTGGCGGCCGGGGGGGCTGCCCAGGGGGCTGCCAGCCTAGGCGCTGGACTCTTAGGGCGCCTGGAGGCGGCCGACAACGTCTACGGCCATACCACCCTGAACGCGCCCGATCTCGTCTGATCTCGGAAGCTAAGCAGGGTCGGGCCTGGTTAGTACTTGGATGGGAGACCGCCTGGGAATACCGGGTGCTGTAGGCTTTTGCCGCTCCTTTTTGGTCCCCCCACAGCCAGCCAGCGGCGCACCTGCCGCGCTTCGGGCCGAGGGCCGCGCAGCCCACGCACCCACGCGCCCCAGCCCACGCCGGGGGGGGCCGACCGAGGGAATCTGGGGCCCAGCGGGGACCCCCCACGCCCCAGCAGCACACCAGCAGGACGCCGCGCAAGGCGCCCGCCCTCCCCGGTGGGGCAGGGCAGCCCCGTGGGGCGGACCCACGGCCCCCCACACGCAGACCTTGTGGCCCCTGGACTGCGCAGGCGCTGCCTGCCGAGGTCCGCGGTGAGGACCTGGTGCGAGGCTTGGCGGGACTGACCCCTTGCATGGGTCCCCGAGAGCTGAGAGGGGCCGGTCCGCGCTCCGCCTGGCGGCCGGGGGGGCTGCCCAGGGGGCTGCCAGCCTAGGCGCTGGACTCTTAGGGCGCCTGGAGGCGGCCGACAACGTCTACGGCCATACCACCCTGAACGCGCCCGATCTCGTCTGATCTCGGAAGCTAAGCAGGGTCGGGCCTGGTTAGTACTTGGATGGGAGACCGCCTGGGAATACCGGGTGCTGTAGGCTTTTGCCGCTCCTTTTTGGTCCCCCCACAGCCAGCCAGCGGCGCACCTGCCGCGCTTCGGGCCGAGGGCCGGGCAGCCCACGCACCCACTCGCCCCAGCCCACGCCAGGGGGGTCGACCGAGGGAATCTGGGGCCCAGCGGGTACCCCCCACGCCCCAGCAGCACACCAGCAGGACGCCGCGCAAGGCGCCCGCCCTCCCCGGTGGGGCAGGGCAGCCCCGTGGGGCGGACCCACGGCCCCCCACGCGCAGACCTTGTGGCCCCTGGACTGCGCAGGCGCTGCCTGCTGAGGTCCGCGGTGAGGACCTGGTGCGAGTCTTGGCGGGACTGATCGCACGCCTGGGTCCCCGAGAGCTGAGAGGGGCCGGTCCGCACTCCGCCTGGCGGCCGGGGGGGCTGCCCAGGGGGCTGCCAGCCTAGGCGCTGGACTCTTAGGGCGCCTGGAGGCGGCCGACAACGTCTACGGCCATACCACCCTGAACGCGCCCGATCTCGTCTGATCTCGGAAGCTAAGCAGGGTCGGGCCTGGTTAGTACTTGGATGGGAGACCGCCTGGGAATACCGGGTGCTGTAGGCTTTTGCCGCTCCTTTTTGGTCTCCCCACAGCCAGCCAGCGGCGCACCTGCCGCGCTTCGGGCCGAGGGCCGCGCAGCCCACGCACCCACGCGCCCCAGCCCACGCCGGGGGGTGCCGAACGAGGGAATCTGGGGCCCAGCGGGGACCCCCCACGCCCCAGCAGCACACCAGTAGGACGCCGCGCAAGGCGACGTCCCTCGCGGGCGCCCGCCCTCCCCGGTGGGGCAGGGCAGCCCCGTGGGGCGGACCCAGGGATCCCCACGCGCAGACCTTGAGGCCCCTGGACTGCGCAGGCGCTGCCTGCCGAGGTCCGCGGTGAGGACCTGGTGCGAGGCTTGGCGGGACTGACCGCACGCCTGGGTCCCCGAGAGCTGAGAGGGGCCGGTCCGCACTCCACCTGGCGGCCGGGGGGGCTGCCCAGGGGGCTGCCAGCCTAGGCGCTGGACTCTTAGGGCGCCTGGAGGCGGCCGACAACGTCTACGGCCATACCACCCTGAACGCGCCCGATCTCGTCTGATCTCGGAAGCTAAGCAGGGTCGGGCCTGGTTAGTACTTGGATGGGAGACCGCCTGGGAATACCGGGTGCTGTAGGCTTTTGCCGCTCCTTTTTGGTCCCCCCACAGCAGCCAGCGGCGCACCTGCCGCGCTTCGGGCCGAGGGCCGCGCAGCCCACGCACCCACGCGCCCCAGCCCACGCCGGGGGGGGCCGACCGAGGGAATCTGGGGCCCAGCGGGGACCCCCCACGCCCCAGCAGCACACCAGCAGGACGCCGCGCAAGGCGCCCGCCCTCCCCGGTGGGGCAGGGCAGCCCCGTGGGGCGGACCCAGGGATCCCCACGCGCAGACCTTGTGGCCCCTGGACTGCGCAGGCGCTGCCTGCCGAGGTCCGCGGTGAGGACCTGGTGCGAGGCTTGGCGGGACGGACCGCGCGCCTGGGTCCCCGAGAGCTGAGAGGGGCCGGTCCGCGCTCCGCCTGGCGGCCGGGGGGGCTGCCCAGGGGGCTGCCAGCCTAGGCGCTGGACTCTTAGGGCGCCTGGAGGCGGCCGCCAACGTCTACGGCCATACCACCCTGAACGCGCCCGATCTCCTCTGATCTCGGAAGCTAAGCAGGGTCGGGCCTGGTTAGTACTTGGATGGGAGACCGCCTGGGGATACCGGGTGCGGTAGGCTTTTGCCGCTCCTTTTTGGTCCCCCCACAGCCAGCCAGCGGCGCACCTGCCGCGCTTCGGGCCGTGGGCCGCGCAGCCCACGCACCCACGCGCCCCAGCCCACGCGGGGGGGGCCGACCGAGGGAATCTGGGGCCCAGCGGGGACCCCCCACGCCCCAGCAGCACACCAGCAGGACGCCGCGCAAGGCGCCCGCCCTCCCCGGTGGGGCAGGGCAGCCCCGTGGGGCGGACCCACGGCCCCCCACGCGCAGACCTTGTGGCCCCTGGACTGCGCAGGCGCTGCCTGCCGAGGTCCGCGGTGAGGACCTGGTGCGAGGCTTGGCGGGACTGACCCCGCGCATGGGTCCCCGAGAGCTGAGAGGGGCCGGTCCGCGCTCCGCCTGGCGGCCGGGGGGGCTGCCCAGGGGGCTGCCAGCCTAGGCGCTGGACTCTTAGGGCGCCTGGAGGCGGCCGCCAACGTCTACGGCCATACCACCCTGAACGCGCCCGATCTCGTCTGATCTCGGAAGCTAAGCAGGGTCGGGCCTGGTTAGTACTTGGATGGGAGACCGCCTGGGAATACCGGGTGCTGTAGGCTTTTGCCGCTCCTTTTTGGTCCCCCCACAGCCAGCCAGCGGCGCACCTGCCGCGCTTCGGGCCGAGGGCCGCGCAGCCCACGCACCCACGCGCCCCAGCCCACGCCGGGGGGGGCCGACCGAGGGAATCTGGGGCCCAGCGGGGACCCCCCACGCCCCAGCAGCACACCAGCAGGACGCCGCGCAAGGCGCCGTCCCTCGCGGGCGCCCGCCCTCCCCGGTGGGGCAGGGCAGCCCCGTGGGGCGGACCCAGGGATCCCCACGCGCAGACCTTGTGGCCCCTGGACTGCGCAGGCGCTGCCTGCCGAGGTCCGCGGTGAGGACCTGGTGCGAGGCTTGGCGGGACGGACCGCGCGCCTGGGTCCCCGAGAGCTGAGAGGGGCCGGTCCGCGCTCCGCCTGGCGGCCGGGGGGGCTGCCCAGGGGGCTGCCAGCCTAGGCGCTGGACTCTTAGGGCGCCTGGAGGCGGCCGCCAACGTCTACGGCCATACCACCCTCAACGCGCCCGATCTCGTCTGATCTCGGAAGCTAAGCAGGGTCGGGCCTGGTTAGTACTTGGATGGGAGACCGCCTGGGGATACCGGGTGCGGTAGGCTTTTGCCGCTCCTTTTTGGTCCCCCCACAGCCAGCCAGCGGCGCACCTGCCGCGCTTCGGGCCGAGGGCCGCGCAGCCCACGCACCCACGCGCCCCAGCCCACGCGGGGGGGGCCGACCGAGGGAATCTGGGGCCCAGCGGGGACCCCCCACGCCCCAGCAGCACACCAGCAGGACGCCGCGCAAGGCGCCCGCCCTCCCCGGTGGGGCAGGGCAGCCCCGTGGGGCGGACCCACGGCCCCCCACGCGCAGACCTTGTGGCCCCTGGACTGCGCAGGCGCTGCCTGCCGAGGTCCGCGGTGAGGACCTGGTGCGAGGCTTGGCGGGACTGACCCCGCGCATGGGTCCCCGAGAGCTGAGAGGGGCCGGTCCGCGCTCCGCCTGGCGGCCGGGGGGGCTGCCCAGGGGGCTGCCAGCCTAGGCGCTGGACTCTTAGGGCGCCTGGAGGCGGCCGCCAACGTCTACGGCCATACCACCCTGAACGCGCCCGATCTCGTCTGATCTCGGAAGCTAAGCAGGGTCGGGCCTGGTTAGTACTTGGATGGGAGACCGCCTGGGAATACCGGGTGCTGTAGGCTTTTGCCGCTCCTTTTTGGTCCCCCCACAGCCAGCCAGCGGCGCACCTGCCGCGCTTCGGGCCGAGGGCCGCGCAGCCCACGCACCCACTCGCCCCAGCCCACGCCAGGGGGGTCGACCGAGGGAACCTGGGGCCCAGCGGGGACCCCCCACGCCCCAGCAGCACACCAGCAGGACGCCGCGCAAGGCGCCCGCCCTCCCCGGTGGGGCAGGGCAGCCCCGTGGGGCGGACCCACGGCCCCCCACGCGCAGACCTTGTGGCCCCTGGACTGCGCAGGCGCTGCCTGCTGAGGTCCGCGGTGAGGACCTGGTGCGAGTCTTGGCGGGACTGATCGCACGCCTGGGTCCCCGAGAGCTGAGAGGGGCCGGTCCGCACTCCGCCTGGCGGCCGGGGGGGCTGCCCAGGGGGCTGCCAGCCTAGGCGCTGGACTCTTAGGGCGCCTGGAGGCGGCCGCCAACGTCTACGGCCATACCACCCTGAACGCGCCCGATCTCGTCTGATCTCGGAAGCTAAGCAGGGTCGGGCCTGGTTAGTACTTGGATGGGAGACCGCCTGGGAATACCGGGTGCTGTAGGCTTTTGCCGCTCCTATTTGGTCTCCCCACAGCCAGCCAGCGGCGCACCTGCCGCGCTTCGGGCCGAGGGCCGCGCAGCCCACGCACCCACGCGCCCCAGCCCACGCCGGGGGGTGCCGAACGAGGGAATCTGGGGCCCAGCGGGGACCCCCCACGCCCCAGCAGCACACCAGCAGGACGCCGCGCAAGGCGACGTCCCTCGCGGGCGCCCGCCCTCCCCGGTGGGGCAGGGCCGCCCCGTGGGGCGGACCCAGGGATCCCCACGCGCAGACCTTGTGGCCCCTGGACTGCGCAGGCGCTGCCTGCCGAGGTCCGCGGTGAGGACCTGGTGCGAGGCTTGGCGGGACTGACCGCACGCCTGGGTCCCCGAGAGCTGAGAGGGGCCGGTCCGCACTCCACCTGGCGGCCGGGGGGGCTGCCCAGGGGGCTGCCAGCCTAGGCGCTGGACTCTTAGGGCGCCTGGAGGCGGCCGCCAACGTCTACGGCCATACCACCCTGAACGCGCCCGATCTCGTCTGATCTCCGAAGCTAAGCAGGGTCGGGCCTGGTTAGTACTTGGATGGGAGACCGCCTGGGAATACCGGGTGCTGTAGGCTTTTGCCGCTCCTTTTTGGTCCCCCCACAGCCAGCCAGCGGCGCACCTGCCGCGCTTCGGGCCGAGGGCCGCGCAGCCCACGCACCCACGCGCCCCAGCCCACGCCGGGGGGGGCCGACCGAGGGAATCTGGGGCCCAGCGGGGACCCCCCACGCCCCAGCAGCACACCAGCAGGACGCCGCGCAAGGCGCCGTCCCTCGCGGGCGCCCGCCCTCCCCGGTGGGGCAGGGCAGCCCCGTGGGGCGGACCCAGGGATCCCCACGCGCAGACCTTGTGGCCCCTGGACTGCGCAGGCGCTGCCTGCCGAGGTCCGCGGTGAGGACCTGGTGCGAGGCTTGGCGGGACGGACCGCGCGCCTGGGTCCCCGAGAGCTGAGAGGGGCCGGTCCGCGCTCCGCCTGGCGGCCGGGGGGGCTGCCCAGGGGGCTGCCAGCCTAGGCGCTGGACTCTTAGGGCGCCTGGAGGCGGCCGCCAACGTCTACGGCCATACCACCCTCAACGCGCCCGATCTCGTCTGATCTCGGAAGCTAAGCAGGGTCGGGCCTGGTTAGTACTTGGATGGGAGACCGCCTGGGGATACCGGGTGCGGTAGGCTTTTGCCGCTCCTTTTTGGTCCCCCCACAGCCAGCCAGCGGCGCACCTGCCGCGCTTCGGGCCGAGGGCCGCGCAGCCCACGCACCCACGCGCCCCAGCCCACGCGGGGGGGGCCGACCGAGGGAATCTGGGGCCCAGCGGGGACCCCCCACGCCCCAGCAGCACATCAGCAGGACGCCGCGCAAGGCGCCCGCCCTCCCCGGTGGGGCAGGGCAGCCCCGTGGGGCGGACCCACGGCCCCCCACGCGCAGACCTTGTGGCCCCTGGACTGCGCAGGCGCTGCCTGCTGAGGTCCGCGGTGAGGACCTGGTGCGAGTCTTGGCGGGACTGATCGCACGCCTGGGTCCCCGAGAGCTGAGAGGGGCCGGTCCACACTCCGCCTGGCGGCCGGGGGGGCTGCCCAGGGGGCTGCCAGCCTAGGCGCTGGACTCTTAGGGCGCCTGGAGGCGGCCGACAACGTCTACGGCCAAACCACCCTGAACGCGCCCGATCTCGTCTGATCTCGGAAGCTAAGCAGGGTCGGGCCTGGTTAGTACTTGGATGGGAGACCGCCTGGGAATACCGGGTGCTGTAGGCTTTTGCCGCTCCTTTTTGGTGCCCCCACAGCCAGCCAGCGGCGCACCTGCCGCGCTTCGGGCCGAGGGCCGCGCAGCCCACGCACCCACGCGCCCCAGCCCACGCCGGGGGGGGCCGACCGAGGGAATCTGGGGCCCAGCGGGGACCCCCCACGCCCCAGCAGCACACCAGTAGGACGCCGCGCAAGGCGACGTCCCTCGCGGGCGCCCGCCCTCCCCGGTGGGGCAGGGCAGCCCCGTGGGGCGGACCCAGGGATCCCCACGCGCAGACCTTGTGGCCCCTGGACTGCGCAGGCGCTGCCTGCCGAGGTCCGCGGTGAGGACCTGGTGCGAGGCTTGGCGGGACTGACCGCACGCCTGGGTCCCCGAGAGCTGAGAGGGGCCGGTCCGCACTCCACCTGGCGGCCGGGGGGGCTGCCCAGGGGGCTGCCAGCCTAGGCGCTGGACTCTTAGGGCGCCTGGAGGCGGCCGCCAACGTCTACGGCCATACCACCCTGAACGCGCCCGATCTCGTCTGATCTCGGAAGCTAAGCAGGGTCGGGCCTGGTTAGTACTTGGATGGGAGACCGCCTGGGAATACCGGGTGCTGTAGGCTTTTGCCGCTCCTTTTTGGTCCCCCCACAGCCAGCCAGCGGCGCACCTGCCGCGCTTCGGGCCGAGGGCCGCGCAGCCCACGCACCCACGCGCCCCAGCCCACGCCGGGGGGGGCCGACCGAGGGAATCTGGGGCCCAGCGGGGACCCCCCACGTCCCAGCAGCACACCAGCAGGACGCCGCGCAAGGCGCCCGCCCTCCCCGGTGGGGCAGGGCAGCCCCGTGGGGCGGACCCACGGCCCCCCACACGCAGACCTTGTGGCCCCTGGACTGCGCAGGCGCTGCCTGCCGAGGTCCGCGGTGAGGACCTGGTGCGAGGCTTGGCGGGACTGACCCCGCGCATGGGTCCCCGAGAGCTGAGAGGGGCCGGTCCGCGCTCCGCCTGGCGGCCGGGGGGGCTGCCCAGGGGGCTGCCAGCCTAGGCGCTGGACTCTTAGGGCGCCTGGAGGCGGCCGACAACGTCTACGGCCATACCACCCTGAACGCGCCCGATCTCGTCTGATCTCGGAAGCTAAGCAGGGTCGGGCCTGGTTAGTACTTGGATGGGAGACCGCCTGGGAATACCGGGTGCTGTAGGCTTTTGCCGCTCCTTTTTGGTCCCCCCACAGCCAGCCAGCGGCGCACCTGCCGCGCTTCGGGCCGAGGGCCGGGCAGCCCACGCACCCACTCGCCCCAGCCCACGCCAGGGTGGTCGACCGAGGGAATCTGGGGCCCAGCGGGTACCCCCCACGCCCCAGCAGCACACCAGCAGGACGCCGCGCAAGGCGCCGTCCCTCGCGGGCGCCCGCCCTCCCTGGTGGGGCAGGGCAGCCCCGTGGGGCGGACCCACGGCCCCCCACGCGCAGACCTTGTGGCCCCTGGACTGCGCAGGCGCTGCCTGCCGAGGTCCGCGGTGAGGACCTGGTGCGAGGCTTGGCGGGACTGACCGCACGCCTGGGTCCCCGAGAGCTGAGAGGGGCCGGTCCGCACTCCACCTGGCGGCCGGGGGGGCTGCCCAGGGGGCTGCCAGCCTAGGCGCTGGACTCTTAGGGCGCCTGGAGGCGGCCGCCAACGTCTACGGCCATACCACCCTCAACGCGCCCGATCTCGTCTGATCTCGGAAGCTAAGCAGGGTCGGGCCTGGTTAGTACTTGGATGGGAGACCGCCTGGGGATACCGGGTGCGGTAGGCTTTTGCCGCTCCTTTTTGGTCCCCCCACAGCCAGCCAGCGGCGCACCTGCCGCGCTTCGGGCCGAGGGCCGCGCAGCCCACGCACCCACGCGCCCCAGCCCACGCGGGGGGGGCCGACCGAGGGAATCTGGGGCCCAGCGGGGACCCCCCACGCCCCAGCAGCACATCAGCAGGACGCCGCGCAAGGCGCCCGCCCTCCCCGGTGGGGCAGGGCAGCCCCGTGGGGCGGACCCACGGCCCCCCACGCGCAGACCTTGTGGCCCCTGGACTGCGCAGGCGCTGCCTGCTGAGGTCCGCGGTGAGGACCTGGTGCGAGTCTTGGCGGGACTGATCGCACGCCTGGGTCCCCGAGAGCTGAGAGGGGCCGGTCCACACTCCGCCTGGCGGCCGGGGGGGCTGCCCAGGGGGCTGCCAGCCTAGGCGCTGGACTCTTAGGGCGCCTGGAGGCGGCCGACAACGTCTACGGCCAAACCACCCTGAACGCGCCCGATCTCGTCTGATCTCGGAAGCTAAGCAGGGTCGGGCCTGGTTAGTACTTGGATGGGAGACCGCCTGGGAATACCGGGTGCTGTAGGCTTTTGCCGCTCCTTTTTGGTGCCCCCACAGCCAGCCAGCGGCGCACCTGCCGCGCTTCGGGCCGAGGGCCGCGCAGCCCACGCACCCACGCGCCCCAGCCCACGCCGGGGGGGGCCGACCGAGGGAATCTGGGGCCCAGCGGGGACCCCCCACGCCCCAGCAGCACACCAGTAGGACGCCGCGCAAGGCGACGTCCCTCGCGGGCGCCCGCCCTCCCCGGTGGGGCAGGGCAGCCCCGTGGGGCGGACCCAGGGATCCCCACGCGCAGACCTTGTGGCCCCTGGACTGCGCAGGCGCTGCCTGCCGAGGTCCGCGGTGAGGACCTGGTGCGAGGCTTGGCGGGACTGACCGCACGCCTGGGTCCCCGAGAGCTGAGAGGGGCCGGTCCGCACTCCACCTGGCGGCCGGGGGGGCTGCCCAGGGGGCTGCCAGCCTAGGCGCTGGACTCTTAGGGCGCCTGGAGGCGGCCGCCAACGTCTACGGCCATACCACCCTGAACGCGCCCGATCTCGTCTGATCTCGGAAGCTAAGCAGGGTCGGGCCTGGTTAGTACTTGGATGGGAGACCGCCTGGGAATACCGGGTGCTGTAGGCTTTTGCCGCTCCTTTTTGGTCCCCCCACAGCCAGCCAGCGGCGCACCTGCCGCGCTTCGGGCCGAGGGCCGCGCAGCCCACGCACCCACGCGCCCCAGCCCACGCCGGGGGGGGCCGACCGAGGGAATCTGGGGCCCAGCGGGGACCACCCACGTCCCAGCAGCACACCAGCAGGACGCCGCGCAAGGCGCCCGCCCTCCCCGGTGGGGCAGGGCAGCCCCGTGGGGCGGACCCACGGCCCCCCACACGCAGACCTTGTGGCCCCTGGACTGCGCAGGCGCTGCCTGCCGAGGTCCGCGGTGAGGACCTGGTGCGAGGCTTGGCGGGACTGACCCCGCGCATGGGTCCCCGAGAGCTGAGAGGGGCCGGTCCGCGCTCCGCCTGGCGGCCGGGGGGGCTGCCCAGGGGGCTGCCAGCCTAGGCGCTGGACTCTTAGGGCGCCTGGAGGCGGCCGACAACGTCTACGGCCATACCACCCTGAACGCGCCCGATCTCGTCTGATCTCGGAAGCTAAGCAGGGTCGGGCCTGGTTAGTACTTGGATGGGAGACCGCCTGGGAATACCGGGTGCTGTAGGCTTTTGCCGCTCCTTTTTGGTCTCCCCACAGCCAGCCAGCGGCGCACCTGCCGCGCTTCGGGCCGAGGGCCGCGCAGCCCACGCACCCACGCGCCCCAGCCCACGCCGGGGGGTGCCGAACGAGGGAATCTGGGGCCCAGCGGGGACCCCCCACGCCCCAGCAGCACACCAGTAGGACGCCGCGCAAGGCGACGTCCCTCGCGGGCGCCCGCCCTCCCCGGTGGGGCAGGGCAGCCCCGTGGGGCGGACCCAGGGATCCCCACGCGCAGACCTTGTGGCCCCTGGACTGCGCAGGCGCTACCTGCCGAGGTCCGCGGTGAGGACCTGGTGCGAGGCTTGGCGGGACTGACCGCACGCCTGGGTCCCCGAGAGCTGAGAGGGGCCGGTCCGCACTCCACCTGGCGGCCGGGGGGGTTGCCCAGGGGGCTGCCAGCCTAGGCGCTGGACTCTTAGGGCGCCTGGAGGCGGCCGACAACGTCTACGGCCATACCACCCTGAACGCGCCCGATCTCGTCTGATCTCGGAAGCTAAGCAGGGTCGGGCCTGGTTAGTACTTGGATGGGAGACCGCCTGGGAATACCGGGTGCTGTAGGCTTTTGCCGCTCCTTTTTGGTCCCCCCACAGCCAGCCAGCGGCGCACCTGCCGCGCTTCGGGCCGAGGGCCGCGCAGCCCACGCACCCACGCGCCCCAGCCCACGCGGGGGGGGCCGACCGAGGGAATCTGGGGCCCAGCGGGGACCGCCCACGCCCCAGCAGCACACCAGCAGGACGCCGCGCAAGGCGCCCGCCCTCCCCGGTGGGGCAGGGCAGCCCCGTGGGGCGGACCCACGGCCCCCCACGCGCAGACCTTGTGGCCCCTGGACTGCGCAGGCGCTGCCTGCCGAGGTCCGCGGTGAGGACCTGGTGCGAGGCTTGGCGGGACTGACCCCGCGCATGGGTCCCCGAGAGCTGAGAGGGGCCGGTCCGCGCTCCGCCTGGCGGCCGGGGGGGCTGCCCAGGGGGCTGCCAGCCTAGGCGCTGGACTCTTAGGGCGCCTGGAGGCGGCCGCCAACGTCTAAGGCCATACCACCCTGAACGCGCCCGATCTCGTCTGATCTCGGAAGCTAAGCAGGGTCGGGCCTGGTTAGTACTTGGATGGGAGACCGCCTGGGAATACCGGGTGCTGTAGGCTTTTGCCGCTCCTTTTTGGTCCCCCCACAGCCAGCCAGCGGCGCACCTGCCGCGTTTCGGGCCGAGGGCCGCGCAGCCCACGCACCCACGCGCCCCAGCCCACGCCGGGGGGGGCCGACCGAGGGAATCTGGGGCCCAGCGGGGACCCCCCACGCCCCAGCAGCACACCAGCAGGACGCCGCGCAAGGCGCCGTCCCTCGCGGGCGCCTGCCCTCCCCGGTGGGGCAGGGCAGCCCCGTGGGGCGGACCCAGGGATCCCCACGCGCAGACCTTGTGGCCCCTGGACTGCGCTGGCGCTGCCTGCTGAGGTCCGCGGTGAGGACCTGGTGCGAGGCTTGGCGGGACGGACCGCGCGCCTGGGTCCCCGAGAGCTGAGAGGGGCCGGTCCGCGCTCCGCCTGGCGGCCGGGGGGGCTGCCCAGGGGGCTGCCAGCCTAGGCGCTGGACTCTTAGGGCGCCTGGAGGCGGCCGCCAACGTCTACGGCCATACCACCCTGAACGCGCCCGATCTCGTCTGATCTCGGAAGCTAAGCAGGGTCGGGACTGGTTAGTACTTGGATGGGAGACCGCCTGGGAATACCGGGTGCTGTAGGCTTTTGCCGCTCCTTTTTGGTCCCCCCACAGCCAGCCAGCGGCGCACCTGCCGCGCTTCGGGCCGAGGGCCGCGCAGCCCACGCACCCACTCGCCCCAGCCCACGCCAGGGGGGTCGACCGAGGGAACCTGGGGCCCAGCGGGGACCCCCCACGCCCCAGCAGCACACCAGCAGGACGCCGCGCAAGGCGCCCGCACTCCCTGGTGGGGCAGGGCAGCCCCGTGGGGCGGACCCACGGCCCCCCACGCGCAGACCTTGTGGCCCCTGGACTGCGCAGGCGCTGCCTGCCGAGGTCCGCGGTGAGGACCTGGTGCGAGGCTTGGCGGGACTGACCGCACGCCTGGGTCCCCGAGAGCTGAGAGGGGCCGGTCCGCACTCCACCTGGCGGCCGGGGGGGTTGCCCAGGGGGCTGCCAGCCTAGGCGCTGGACTCTTAGGGCGCCTGGAGGCGGCCGCCAACGTCTACGGCCATACCACCCTGAACGCGCCCGATCTCGACTGATCTCGGAAGCTAAGCAGGGTCGGGCCTGGTTAGTACTTGGATGGGAGACCGCCTGGGAATACCGGGTGCTGTAGGCTTTTGCCGCTCCTTTTTGGTCCCCCCACAGCCAGCCAGCGGCGCACCTGCCGCGCTTCGGGCCGAGGGCCGCGCAGCCCACGCACCCACGCGCCCCAGCCCACGCCGGGGGGGGGCCGACCGAGGGAATCTGGGGCCCAGCGGGGACCCCCCACGCCCCAGCAGCACACCAGCAGGACGCCGCGCAAGGCGCCCGCCCTCCCCGGTGGGGCAGGGCAGCCCCGTGTGGCGGACCCACGGCCCCCCACGCGCAGACCTTGTGGCCCCTGGACTGCGCAGGCGCTGCCTGCTGAGGTCCGCGGTGAGGACCTGGTGCGAGTCTTGGCGGGACTGATCGCACGCCTGGGTCCCCGAGAGCTGAGAGGGGCCGGTCCGCACTCCGCCTGGCGGCCGGGGGGGCTGCCCAGGGGGCTGCCAGCCTAGGCGCTGGACTCTTAGGGCGCCTGGAGGCGGCCGCCAACGTCTACGGCCATACCACCCTGAACGCGCCCGATCTCGTCTGATCTCGGAAGCTAAGCAGGGTCGGGCCTGGTTAGTACTTGGATGGGAGACCGCCTGGGAATACCGGGTGCTGTAGGCTTTTGCCGCTCCTTTTTGGTCCCCCCACAGCCAGCCAGCGGCGCACCTGCCGCGCTTCGGGCCGAGGGCCGCGCAGCCCACGCACCCACGCGCCCCAGCCCACGCCGGGGGGGGCCGACCGAGGGAATCTGGGGCCCAGCGGGGACCCCCCACGCCCCAGCAGCACACCAGCAGGACGCCGCGCAAGGCGCCGTCCCTCGCGGGCGCCCGCCCTCCCCGGTGGGGCAGGGCAGCCCCGTGGGGCGGACCCAGGGATCCCCACGCGCAGACCTTGTGGCCCCTGGACTGCGCAGGCGCTGCCTGCCGAGGTCCGCGGTGAGGTCCTGGTGCGAGGCTTGGCGGGACGGACCGCGCGCCTGGGTCCCCGAGATCTGAGAGGGGCCGGTCCGCGCTCCGCCTGGCGGCCGGGGGGGCTGCCCAGGGGGCTGCCAGCCTAGGCGCTGGACTCTTAGGGCGCCTGGAGGCGGCCGCCAACGTCTACGGCCATACCACCCTGAACGCGCCCGATCTCGTCTGATCTCGGAAGCTAAGCAGGGTCGGGCCTGGTTAGTACTTGGATGGGAGACCGCCTGGGGATACCGGGTGCGGTAGGCTTTTGCCGCTCCTTTTTGGTCCCCCCACAGCCAGCCAGCGGCGCACCTGCCGCGCTTCGGGCCGAGGGCCGCGCAGCCCACGCACCCACGCGCCCCAGCCCACGCGGGGGGGGCCGACCGAGGGAATCTGGGGCCCAGCGGGGACCCCCCACGCCCCAGCAGCACACCAGCAGGACGCCGCGCAAGGCGCCCGCCCTCCCCGGTGGGGCAGGGCAGCCCCGTGGGGCGGACCCACGGCCCCCCACGCGCAGACCTTGTGGCCCCTGGACTGCGCAGGCGCTGCCTGCCGAGGTCCGCGGTGAGGACCTGGTGCGAGGCTTGGCGGGACTGACCGCACGCCTGGGTCCCCGAGAGCTGAGAGGTGCCGGTCCGCGCTCCGCCTGGCGGCCGGGGGGGCTGCCCAGGGGGCTGCCAGCCTAGTCGCTGGACTCTTAGGGCGCCTGGAGGCGGCCGACAACGTCTACGGCCATACCACCCTGAACGCGCCCGATCTCGTCTGATCTCGGAAGCTAAGCAGGGTCGGGCCTGGTTAGTACTTGGATGGGAGACCGCCTGGGAATACCGGGTGCTGTAGGCTTTTACCGCTCCTTTTTGGTCCCCCCACAGCCAGCAAGCGGCGCACCTGCCGCGCTTCGGGCCGAGGGCCGCGCAGCCCACGCACCCACTCGCCCCAGCCCACGCCAGGGGGGTCGACCGAGGGAATCTGGGGCCCAGCGGGGACCCCCCACGCCCCAGCAGCACACCAGCAGGACGCCGCGCAAGGCGCCGTCCCTCGCGGGCGCCCGCCCTCCCCGGTGGGGCAGGGCAGCCCCGTGGGGCGGACCCAGGGATCCCCACGCGCAGACCTTGTGGCCCCTGGACTGCGCAGGCGCTGCCTGCCGAGGTCCGCGGTGAGGACCTGGTGCGAGGCTAGGCGGGACGGACCGCGCGCCTGGGTCCCCGAGAGCTGAGAGGGGCCGGTCCGCGCTCCGCCTGGCGGCCGGGGGGGCTGCCCAGGGGGCTGCCAGCCTAGGCGCTGGACTCTTAGGGCGCCTGGAGGCGGCCGCCAACGTCTACGGCCATACCACCCTGAACGCGCCCGATCTCGTCTGATCTCGGAAGCTAAGCAGGGTCGGGCCTGGTTAGTACTTGGATGGGAGACCGCCTGGGAATACCGGGTGCGGTAGGCTTTTGCCGCTCCTTTTTGGTCCCCCCACAGCCAGCCAGCGGCGCACCTGCCGCGCTTCGGGCCGAGGGCCGCGCAGCCCACGCACCCACGCGCCCCAGCCCACGCGGGGGGGGCCGACCGAGGGAATCTGGGGCCCAGCGGGGACCCCCCACGCCCCAGCAGCACACCAGCAGGACGCCGCGCAAGGCGCCCGCCCTCCCCGGTGGGGCAGGGCAGCCCCGTGGGGCGGACCCACGGCCCCCCACGCGCAGACCTTGTGGCCCCTCGACTGCGCAGGCGCTGCCTGCCGAGGTCCGCGGTGAGGACCTGGTGCGAGGCTTGGCGGGACTGACCGCACGCCTGGGTCCCCGAGAGCTGAGAGGGGCCGGTCCGCACTCCACCTGGCGGCCGGGGGGGCTGCCCAGGGGGCTGCCAGCCTAGGCGCTGGACTCTTAGGGCGCCTGGAGGCGGCCGCCAACGTCTACGGCCATACCACCCTGAACGCGCCCGATCTCGTCTGATCTCGGAAGCTAAGCAGGGTCGGGCCTGGTTAGTACTTGGATGGGAGACCGCCTGGGAATACCGGGTGCTGTAGGCTTTTGCCGCTCCTTTTTGGTCCCCCCACAGCCAGCCAGCGGCGCACCTGCCGCGCTTCGGGCCGAGGGCCGCGCAGCCCACGCACCCACGCGCCCCAGCCCACGCCGGGGGGGGCCGACCGAGGGAATCTGGGGCCCAGCGGGGACCCCCCACGCCCCAGCAGCACACCAGCAGGACGCCGCGCAAGGCGCCCGCCCTCCCCGGTGGGGCAGGGCAGCCCCGTGGGGCGGACCCACGGCCCCCCACGCGCAGACCTTGTGGCCCCTGGACTGCGCAGGCGCTGCCTGCCGAGGTCCGCGGTGAGGACCTGGTGCGAGGCTTGACGGGACTGACCCCGCGCATGGGTCCCCGAGAGCTGAGAGGGGCCGGTCCGCGCTCCGCCTGGCGGCCGGGGGGGCTGCCCAGGGGCTGCCAGCCTAGGCGCTGGACTCTTAGGGCGCCTGGAGGCGGCCGCCAACGTCTACGGCCATACCACCCTGAACGCGCCCGATCTCGTCTGATCTCGGAAGCTAAGCAGGGTCGGGCCTGGTTAGTACTTGGATGGGAGACCGCCTGGGAATACCGGGTGCGGTAGGCTTTTGCCGCTCCTTTTTGGTCCCCCCACAGCCAGCCAGCGGCGCACCTGCCGCGCTTCGGGCCGAGGGCCGCGCAGCCCACGCACCCACGCGCCCCAGCCCACGCCGGGGGGGGCCGACCGAGGGAATCTGGGGCCCAGCGGGGACCCCCCACGCCCCAGCAGCACACCAGCAGGACGCCGCGCAAGGCGCCCGCCCTCCCCGGTGGGGCAGGGCAGCCCCGTGGGGCGGACCCACGGCCCCCCACGCGCAGACCTTGTGGCCCCTGGACTGCGCAGGCGCTGCCTGCCGAGGTCCGCGGTGAGGACCTGGTGCGAGGCTTGGCGGGACTGACCCCGCGCATGGGTCCCCGAGAGCTGAGAGGGGCCGGTCCGCGCTCCGCCTGGCGGCCGGGGGGGCTGCCCAGGGGGCTGCCAGCCTAGGCGCTGGACTCTTAGGGCGCCTGGAGGCGGCCGCCAACGTCTACGGCCATACCACCCTGAACGCGCCCGATCTCGTCTGATCTCGGAAGCTAAGCAGGGTCGGGCCTGGTTAGTACTTGGATGGGAGACCGCCTGGGAATACCGGGTGCTGTAGGCTTTTGCCGCTCCTTTTTGGTCCCCCCACAGCCAGCCAGCGGCGCACCTGCCGCGCTTCGGGCCGAGGGCCGCGCAGCCCACGCACCCACTCGCCCCAGCCCACGCCAGGGGGGTCGACCGAGGGAACCTGGGGCCCAGCGGGGACCCCCCACGCCCCAGCAGCACACCAGCAGGACGCCGCGCAAGGCGCCCGCCCTCCCTGGTGGGGCAGGGCAGCCCCGTGGGGCGGACCCACGGCCCCCCACGCGCAGACCTTGTGGCCCCTGGACTGCGCAGGCGCTGCCTGCCGAGGTCCGCGGTGAGGACCTGGTGCGAGGCTTGGCGGGACTGACCGCACGCCTGGGTCCCCGAGAGCTGAGAGGGGCCGGTCCGCACTCCACCTGGCGGCCGGGGGGGTTGCCCAGGGGGCTGCCAGCCTAGGCGCTGGACTCTTAGGGCGCCTGGAGGCGGCCGCCAACGTCTACGGCCATACCACCCTGAACGCGCCCGATCTCGTCTGATCTCGGAAGCTAAGCAGGGTCGGGCCTGGTTAGTACTTGGATGGGAGACCGCCTGGGAATACCGGGTGCTGTAGGCTTTTGCCGCTCCTTTTTGGTCCCCCCACAGCCAGCCAGCGGCGCACCTGCCGCGCTTCGGGCCGAGGGCCGCGCAGCCCACGCACCCACGCGCCCCAGCCCACGCCGGGGGGGGGCCGACCGAGGGAATCTGGGGCCCAGCGGGGACCCCCCACGCCCCAGCAGCACACCAGCAGGACGCCGCGCAAGGCGCCCGCCCTCCCCGGTGGGGCAGGGCAGCCCCGTGGGGCGGACCCACGGCCCCCCACGCGCAGACCTTGTGGCCCCTGGACTGCGCAGGCGCTGCCTGCTGAGGTCCGCGGTGAGGACCTGGTGCGAGTCTTGGCGGGACTGATCGCACGCCTGGGTCCCCGAGAGCTGAGAGGGGCCGGTCCGCACTCCGCCTGGCGGCCGGGGGGGCTGCCCAGGGGGCTGCCAGCCTAGGCGCTGGACTCTTAGGGCGCCTGGAGGCGGCCGCCAACGTCTACGGCCATACCACCCTGAACGCGCCCGATCTCGTCTGATCTCGGAAGCTAAGCAGGGTCGGGCCTGGTTAGTACTTGGATGGGAGACCGCCTGGGAATACCGGGTGCTGTAGGCTTTTGCCGCTCCTATTTGGTCTCCCCACAGCCAGCCAGCGGCGCACCTGCCGCGCTTCGGGCCGAGGGCCGCGCAGCCCACGCACCCACGCGCCCCAGCCCACGCCGGGGGGGGCCGACCGAGGGAATCTGGGGCCCAGCGGGGACCCCCCACGCCCCAGCAGCACACCAGCAGGACGCCGCGCAAGGCGCCGTCCCTCGCGGGCGCCCGCCCTCCCCGGTGGGGCAGGGCAGCCCCGTGGGGCGGACCCAGGGATCCCCACGCGCAGACCTTGTGGCCCCTGGACTGCGCAGGCGCTGCCTGCCGAGGTCCGCGGTGAGGACCTGGTGCGAGGCTTGGCGGGACGGACCGCGCGCCTGGGTCCCCGAGAGCTGAGAGGGGCCGGTCCGCGCTCCGCCTGGCGGCCGGGGGGGCTGCCCAGGGGGCTGCCAGCCTAGGCGCTGGACTCTTAGGGCGCCTGGAGGCGGCCGCCAACGTCTACGGCCATACCACCCTCAACGCGCCCGATCTCGTCTGATCTCGGAAGCTAAGCAGGGTCGGGCCTGGTTAGTACTTGGATGGGAGACCGCCTGGGGATACCGGGTGCGGTAGGCTTTTGCCGCTCCTTTTTGGTCCCCCCACAGCCAGCCAGCGGCGCACCTGCCGCGCTTCGGGCCGAGGGCCGCGCAGCCCACGCACCCACGCGCCCCAGCCCACGCGGGGGGGGCCGACCGAGGGAATCTGGGGCCCAGCGGGGACCCCCCACGCCCCAGCAGCACATCAGCAGGACGCCGCGCAAGGCGCCCGCCCTCCCCGGTGGGGCAGGGCAGCCCCGTGGGGCGGACCCACGGCCCCCCACGCGCAGACCTTGTGGCCCCTGGACTGCGCAGGCGCTGCCTGCTGAGGTCCGCGGTGAGGACCTGGTGCGAGTCTTGGCGGGACTGATCGCACGCCTGGGTCCCCGAGAGCTGAGAGGGTCCGGTCCACACTCCGCCTGGCGGCCGGGGGGGCTGCCCAGGGGGCTGCCAGCCTAGGCGCTGGACTCTTAGGGCGCCTGGAGGCGGCCGACAACGTCTACGGCCAAACCACCCTGAACGCGCCCGATCTCGTCTGATCTCGGAAGCTAAGCAGGGTCGGGCCTGGTTAGTACTTGGATGGGAGACCGCCTGGGAATACCGGGTGCTGTAGGCTTTTGCCGCTCCTTTTTGGTGCCCCCACAGCCAGCCAGCGGCGCACCTGCCGCGCTTCGGGCCGAGGGCCGCGCAGCCCACGCACCCACGCGCCCCAGCCCACGCCGGGGGGGGCCGACCGAGGGAATCTGGGGCCCAGCGGTGACCCCCCACGCCCCAGCAGCACACCAGTAGGACGCCGCGCAAGGCGACGTCCCTCGCGGGCGCCCGCCCTCCCCGGTGGGGCAGGGCAGAACCGTGGGGCGGACCCAGGGATCCCCACGCGCAGACCTTGTGGCCCCTGGACTGCGCAGGCGCTGCCTGCCGAGGTCCGCGGTGAGGACCTGGTGCGAGGCTTGGCGGGACTGACCGCACGCCTGGGTCCCCGAGAGCTGAGAGGGGCCGGTCCGCACTCCACCTGGCGGCCGGGGGGGCTGCCCAGGGGGCTGCCAGCCTAGGCGCTGGACTCTTAGGGCGCCTGGAGGCGGCCGCCAACGTCTACGGCCATACCACCCTGAACGCGCCCGATCTCGTCTGATCTCGGAAGCTAAGCAGGGTCGGGCCTGGTTAGTACTTGGATGGGAGACCGCCTGGGAATACCGGGTGCTGTAGGCTTTTGCCGCTCCTTTTTGGTCCCCCCACAGCCAGCCAGCGGCGCACCTGCCGCGCTTCGGGCCGAGGGCCGCGCAGCCCACGCACCCACGCGCCCCAGCCCACGCCGGGGGGGGCCGACCGAGGGAATCTGGGGCCCAGCGGGGACCCCCCACGTCCCAGCAGCACACCAGCAGGACGCCGCGCAAGGCGCCCGCCCTCCCCGGTGGGGCAGGGCAGCCCCGTGGGGCGGACCCACGGCCCCCCACACGCAGACCTTGTGGCCCCTGGACTGCGCAGGCGCTGCCTGCCGAGGTCCGCGGTGAGGACCTGGTGCGAGGCTTGGCGGGACTGACCCCGCGCATGGGTCCCCGAGAGCTGAGAGGGGCCGGTCCGCGCTCCGCCTGGCGGCCGGGGGGGCTGCCCAGGGGGCTGCCAGCCTAGGCGCTGGACTCTTAGGGCGCCTGGAGGCGGCCGACAACGTCTACGGCCATACCACCCTGAACGCGCCCGATCTCGTCTGATCTCGGAAGCTAAGCAGGGTCGGGCCTGGTTAGTACTTGGATGGGAGACCGCCTGGGAATACCGGGTGCTGTAGGCTTTTGCCGCTCCTTTTTGGTCCCCCCACAGCCAGCCAGCGGCGCACCTGCCGCGCTTCGGGCCGAGGGCCGGGCAGCCCACGCACCCACTCGCCCCAGCCCACGCCAGGGTGGTCGACCGAGGGAATCTGGGGCCCAGCGGGTACCCCCCACGCCCCAGCAGCACACCAGCAGGACGCCGCGCAAGGCGCCGTCCCTCGCGGGCGCCCGCCCTCCCTGGTGGGGCAGGGCAGCCCCGTGGGGCGGACCCACGGCCCCCCACGCGCAGACCTTGTGGCCCCTGGACTGCGCAGGCGCTGCCTGCCGAGGTCCGCGGTGAGGACCTGGTGCGAGGCTTGGCGGGACTGACCGCACGCCTGGGTCCCCGAGAGCTGAGAGGGGCCGGTCCGCACTCCACCTGGCGGCCGGGGGGGCTGCCCAGGGGGCTGCCAGCCTAGGCGCTGGACTCTTAGGGCGCCTGGAGGCGGCCGCCAACGTCTACGGCCATACCACCCTGAACGCGCCCGATCTCGTCTGATCTCGGAAGCTAAGCAGGGTCGGGCCTGGTTAGTACTTGGATGGGAGACCGCCTGGGAATACCGGGTGCTGTAGGCTTTTGCCGCTCCTTTTTGGTCCCCCCACAGCCAGCCAGCGGCGCACCTGCCGCGCTTCGGGCCGAGGGCCACGCAGCCCACGCACCCACGCGCCCCAGCCCACGCCGGGGGGGGCCGACCGAGGGAATCTGGGGCCCAGCGGGGACCCCCCACGCCCCAGCAGCACACCAGCAGGACGCCGCGCAAGGCGCCGTCCCTCGCGGGCGCCCGCCCTCCCCGGTGGGGCAGGGCAGCCCCGTGGGGCGGACCCACGGCCCCCCACGCGCAGACCTTGTGGCCCCTGGACTGCGCAGGCGCTGCCTGCCGAGGTCCGCGGTGAGGACCTGGTGCGAGGCTTGGCGGGACTGACCCCGCGCATGGGTCCCAGAGAGCTGAGAGGGGCCGGTCCGCGCTCCGCCTGGCGGCCGGGGGGGCTGCCCAGGGGGCTGCCAGCCTAGGCGCTGGACTCTTAGGGCGCCTGGAGGCGGCCGACAACGTCTACGGCCAAACCACCCTGAACGCGCCCGATCACGTCTGATCTCGGAAGCTAAGCAGGGTCGGGCCTGGTTAGTACTTGGATGGGAGACCGCCTGGGAATACCGGGTGCTGTAGGCTTTTGCCGCTCCTTTTTGGTCCCCCCACAGCCAGCCAGCGGCGCACCTGCCGCGCTTCGGGCCGAGGGCCGCGCAGCCCACGCACCCACGCGCCCCAGCCCACGCCGGGGGGGGCCGACCGAGGGAATCTGGGGCCCAGCGGGGACCACCCACGTCCCAGCAGCACACCAGCAGGACGCCGCGCAAGGCGCCCGCCCTCCCCGGTGGGGCAGGGCAGCCCCGTGGGGCGGACCCACGGCCCCCCACACGCAGACCTTGTGGCCCCTGGACTGCGCAGGCGCTGCCTGCCGAGGTCCGCGGTGAGGACCTGGTGCGAGGCTTGGCGGGACTGACCCCGCGCATGGGTCCCCGAGAGCTGAGAGGGGCCGGTCCGCGCTCCGCCT
The DNA here is from genome assembly GCA_037176705.1 of Molossus alvarezi. Taxonomy (NCBI): domain Eukaryota; kingdom Metazoa; phylum Chordata; class Mammalia; order Chiroptera; family Molossidae; genus Molossus; species Molossus alvarezi. Next base: position 26,435,706 of record CM073906.1, read on the forward strand.
GGCGGCCGGGGGGGCTGCCCAGGGGGCTGCCAGCCTAGGCGCTGGACTCTTAGGGCGCCTGGAGGCGGCCGACAACGTCTACGGCCATACCACCCTGAACGCGCCCGATCTCGTCTGATCTCGGAAGCTAAGCAGGGTCGGGCCTGGTTAGTACTTGGATGGGAGACCGCCTGGGAATACCGGGTGCTGTAGGCTTTTGCCGCTCCTTTTTGGTCCCCCCACAGCCAGCCAGCGGCGCACCTGCCGCGCTTCGGGCCGAGGGCCGGGCAGCCCACGCACCCACTCGCCCCAGCCCACGCCAGGGTGGTCGACCGAGGGAATCTGGGGCCCAGCGGGTACCCCCCACGCCCCAGCAGCACACCAGCAGGACGCCGCTCAAGGCGCCGTCCCTCGCGGGCGCCCGCCCTCCCTGGTGGGGCAGGGCAGCCCCGTGGGGCGGACCCACGGCCCCCCACGCGCAGACCTTGTGGCCCCTGGACTGCGCAGGCGCTGCCTGCCGAGGTCCGCGGTGAGGACCTGGTGCGAGGCTTGGCGGGACTGACCGCACGCCTGGGTCCCCGAGAGCTGAGAGGGGCCGGTCCGCACTCCACCTGGCGGCCGGGGGGGCTGCCCAGGGGGCTGCCAGCCTAGGCGCTGGACTCTTAGGGCGCCTGGAGGCGGCCGCCAACGTCTACGGCCATACCACCCTGAACGCGCCCGATCTCGTCTGATCTCGGAAGCTAAGCAGGGTCGGGCCTGGTTAGTACTTGGATGGGAGACCGCCTGGGAATACCGGGTGCTGTAGGCTTTTGCCGCTCCTTTTTGGTCCCCCCACAGCCAGCCAGCGGCGCACCTGCCGCGCTTCGGGCCGAGGGCCACGCAGCCCACGCACCCACGCGCCCCAGCCCACGCCGGGGGGGGCCGACCGAGGGAATCTGGGGCCCAGCGGGGACCCCCCACGCCCCAGCAGCACACCAGCAGGACGCCGCGCAAGGCGCCGTCCCTCGCGGGCGCCCGCCCTCTCCGGTGGGGCAGGGCAGCCCCGTGGGGCGGACCCACGGCCCCCCACGCGCAGACCTTGTGGCCCCTGGACTGCGCAGGCGCTGCCTGCCGAGGTCCGCGGTGAGGACCTGGTGCGAGGCTTGGCGGGACTGACCCCGCGCATGGGTCCCAGAGAGCTGAGAGGGGCCGGTCCGCGCTCCGCCTGGCGGCCGGGGGGGCTGCCCAGGGGGCTGCCAGCCTAGGCGCTGGACTCTTAGGGCGCCTGGAGGCGGCCGACAACGTCTACGGCCAAACCACCCTGAACGCGCCCGATCACGTCTGATCTCGGAAGCTAAGCAGGGTCGGGCCTGGTTAGTACTTGGATGGGAGACCGCCTGGGAATACCGGGTGCTGTAGGCTTTTGCCGCTCCTTTTTGGTCCCCCCACAGCCAGCCAGCGGCGCACCTGCCGCGCTTCGGGCCGAGGGCCGCGCAGCCCACGCACCCACGCGCCCCAGCCCACGCGGGGGGGTCCGACCGAGGGAATCTGGGGCCCAGCGGGGACCCCCCACGCCCCAGCAGCACACCAGCAGGACGCCGCGCAAGGCGCCGTCCCTCGCGGGCGCCCGCCCTCCCCGGTGGGGCAGGGCAGCCCCGTGGTGCGGACCCAGGGATCCCCACGCGCAGACCTTGTGGCCCCTGGACTGCGCAGGCGCTGCCTGCCGAGGTCCGCGGTGAGGACCTGGTGCGAGGCTTGGCGGGACGGACCGCGCGCCAGGGTCCCCGAGAGCTGAGAGGGGCCGGTCCGCGCTCCGCCTGGCGGCCGGGGGGGCTGCCCAGGGGGCTGCCAGCCTAGGCGCTGGACTCTTAGGGCGCCTGGAGGCGGCCGACAACGTCTACGGCCATACCACCCTCAACGCGCCCGATCTCGTCTGATCTCGGAAGCTAAGCAGGGTCGGGCCTGGTTAGTACTTGGATGGGAGACCGCCTGGGGATACCGGGTGCGGTAGGCTTTTGCCGCTCCTTTTTGGTCCCCCCACAGCCAGCCAGCGGCGCACCTGCCGCGCTTCGGGCCGAGGGCCGCGCAGCCCACGCACCCACGCGCCCCAGCCCACGCGGGGGGGGCCGACCGAGGGAATCTGGGGCCCAGCGGGGACCCCCCACGCCCCAGCAGCACATCAGCAGGACGCCGCGCAAGGCGCCCGCCCTCCCCGGTGGGGCAGGGCAGCCCCGTGGGGCGGACCCACGGCCCCCCACGCGCAGACCTTGTGGCCCCTGGACTGCGCAGGCGCTGCCTGCTGAGGTCCGCGGTGAGGACCTGGTGCGAGTCTTGGCGGGACTGATCGCACGCCTGGGTCCCCGAGAGCTGAGAGGGGCCGGTCCACACTCCGCCTGGCGGCCGGGGGGGCTGCCGAGGGGGCTGCCAGCCTAGGCGCTGGACTCTTAGGGCGCCTGGAGGCGGCCGACAACGTCTACGGCCAAACCACCCTGAACGCGCCCGATCTCGTCTGATCTCGGAAGCTAAGCAGGGTCGGGCCTGGTTAGTACTTGGATGGGAGACCGCCTGGGAATACCGGGTGCTGTAGGCTTTTGCCGCTCCTTTTTGGTGCCCCCACAGCCAGCCAGCGGCGCACCTGCCGCGCTTCGGGCCGAGGGCCGCGCAGCCCACGCACCCACGCGCCCCAGCCCACGCCGGGGGGGGCCGACCGAGGGAATCTGGGGCCCAGCGGGGACCCCCCACGCCCCAGCAGCACACCAGTAGGACGCCGCGCAAGGCGACGTCCCTCGCGGGCGCCCGCCCTCCCCGGTGGGGCAGGGCAGCCCCGTGGGGCGGACCCAGGGATCCCCACGCGCAGACCTTGTGGCCCCTGGACTGCGCAGGCGCTGCCTGCCGAGGTCCGCGGTGAGGACCTGGTGCGAGGCTTGGCGGGACTGACCGCACGCCTGGGTCCCCGAGAGCTGAGAGGGGCCGGTCCGCACTCCACCTGGCGGCCGGGGGGGCTGCCCAGGGGGCTGCCAGCCTAGGCGCTGGACTCTTAGGGCGCCTGGAGGCGGCCGCCAACGTCTACGGCCATACCACCCTGAACGCGCCCGATCTCGTCTGATCTCGGAAGCTAAGCAGGGTCGGGCCTGGTTAGTACTTGGATGGGAGACCGCCTGGGAATACCGGGTGCTGTAGGCTTTTGCCGCTCCTTTTTGGTCCCCCCACAGCCAGCCAGCGGCGCACCTGCCGCGCTTCGGGCCGAGGGCCGCGCAGCCCACGCACCCACGCGCCCCAGCCCACGCCGGGGGGGGCCGACCGAGGGAATCTGGGGCCCAGCGGGGACCCCCCACGTCCCAGCAGCACACCAGCAGGACGCCGCGCAAGGCGCCCGCCCTCCCCGGTGGGGCAGGGCAGCCCCGTGGGGCGGACCCACGGCCCCCCACACGCAGACCTTGTGGCCCCTGGACTGCGCAGGCGCTGCCTGCCGAGGTCCGCGGTGAGGACCTGGTGCGAGGCTTGGCGGGACTGACCCCGCGCATGGGTCCCCGAGAGCTGAGAGGGGCCGGTCCGCGCTCCGCCTGGCGGCCGGGGGGGCTGCCCAGGGGGCTGCCAGCCTAGGCGCTGGACTCTTAGGGCGCCTGGAGGCGGCCGACAACGTCTACGGCCATACCACCCTGAACGCGCCCGATCTCGTCTGATCTCGGAAGCTAAGCAGGGTCGGGCCTGGTTAGTACTTGGATGGGAGACCGCCTGGGAATACCGGGTGCTGTAGGCTTTTGCCGCTCCTTTTTGGTCCCCCCACAGCCAGCCAGCGGCGCACCTGCCGCGCTTCGGGCCGAGGGCCGGGCAGCCCACGCACCCACTCGCCCCAGCCCACGCCAGGGTGGTCGACCGAGGGAATCTGGGGCCCAGCGGGTACCCCCCACGCCCCAGCAGCACACCAGCAGGACGCCGCGCAAGGCGCCGTCCCTCGCGGGCGCCCGCCCTCCCTGGTGGGGCAGGGCAGCCCCGTGGGGCGGACCCACGGCCCCCCACGCGCAGACCTTGTGGCCCCTGGACTGCGCAGGCGCTGCCTGCCGAGGTCCGCGGTGAGGACCTGGTGCGAGGCTTGGCGGGACTGACCGCACGCCTGGGTCCCCGAGAGCTGAGAGGGGCCGGTCCGCACTCCACCTGGCGGCCGGGGGGGCTGCCCAGGGGGCTGCCAGCCTAGGCGCTGGACTCTTAGGGCGCCTGGAGGCGGCCGCCAACGTCTACGGCCATACCACCCTGAACGCGCCCGATCTCGTCTGATCTCGGAAGCTAAGCAGGGTCGGGCCTGGTTAGTACTTGGATGGGAGACCGCCTGGGAATACCGGGTGCTGTAGGCTTTTGCCGCTCCTTTTTGGTCCCCCCACAGCCAGCCAGCGGCGCACCTGCCGCGCTTCGGGCCGAGGGCCACGCAGCCCACGCACCCACGCGCCCCAGCCCACGCCGGGGGGGGCCGACCGAGGGAATCTGGGGCCCAGCGGGGACCCCCCACGCCCCAGCAGCACACCAGCAGGACGCCGCGCAAGGCGCCGTCCCTCGCGGGCGCCCGCCCTCCCCGGTGGGGCAGGGCAGCCCCGTGGGGCGGACCCACGGCCCCCCACGCGCAGACCTTGTGGCCCCTGGACTGCGCAGGCGCTGCCTGCCGAGGTCCGCGGTGAGGACCTGGTGCGAGTCTTGGCGGGACTGATCGCACACCTGGGTCCCCGAGAGCTGAGAGGGGCCGGTCCGCACTCCGCCTGGCGGCCGGGGGGGCTGCCCAGGGGGCTGCCAGCCTAGGCGCTGGACTCTTAGGGCGCCTGGAGGCGGCCGACAACGTCTACGGCCATACCACCCTGAACGCGCCCGATCTCGTCTGATCTCGGAAGCTAAGCAGGGTCGGGCCTGGTTAGTACTTGGATGGGAGACCGCCTGGGAATACCGGGTGCTGTAGGCTTTTGCCGCTCCTTTTTGGTCTCCCCACAGCCAGCCAGCGGCGCACCTGCCGCGCTTCGGGCCGAGGGCCGCGCAGCCCACGCACCCACGCGCCCCAGCCCACGCCGGGGGGGGCCGACCGAGGGAATCTGGGGCCCAGCGGGGACCCCCCACGCCCCAGCAGCACACCAGCAGGACGCCGCGCAAGGCGCCGTCCCTCGCGGGCGCCCGCCCTCCCTGCTGGGGCAGGGCAGCCCCGTGGGGCGGACCCACGGCCCCCCACGCGCAGACCTTGTGGCCCCTGGACTGCGCAGGCGCTGCCTGCCGAGGTCCGCGGTGAGGACCTGGTGCGAGGCTTGGCGGGACTGACCGCACGCCTGGGTCCCCGAGAGCTGAGAGGGGCCGGTCCGCACTCCACCTGGCGACCGGGGGGGCTGCCCAGGGGGCTGCCAGCCTAGGCGCTGGACTCTTAGGGCGACTGGAGGCGGCCACCAACGTCTACGGCCATACCACCCTGAACGCGCCCGATCTCGTCTGATCTCGGAAGCTAAGCAGGGTCGGGCCTGGTTAGTACTTGGATGGGAGACCGCCTGGGAATACCGGGTGCTGTAGGCTTTTGCCGCTCCTTTTTGGTCCCCCCACAGCCAGCCAGCGGCGCACCTGCCGCGCTTCGGGCCGAGGGCCGCGCAGCCCACGCACCCACGCGCCCCAGCCCACGCCGGGGGGGGGCCGACCGAGGGAATCTGGGGCCCAGCGGGGACCCCCCACGCCCCAGCAGCACACCAGCAGGACGCCGCGCAAGACGCCCGCCCTCCCCGGTGGGGCAGGGCAGCCCCGTGGGGCGGACCCACGGCCCCCCACGCGCAGACCTTGTGGCCCCTGGACTGCGCAGGCGCTGCCTGCTGAGGTCCGCGGTGAGGACCTGGTGCGAGTCTTGGCGGGACTGATCGCACGCCTGGGTCCCCGAGAGCTGAGAGGGGCCGGTCCGCATTCCGCCTGGCGGCCGGGGGGGCTGCCCAGGGGGCTGCCAGCCTAGGCGCTGGACTCTTAGGGCGCCTGGAGGCGGCCGCCAACGTCTACGGCCATACCACCCTGAACGCGCCCGATCTCGTCTGATCTCGGAAGCTAAGCAGGGTCGGGCCTGGTTAGTACTTGGATGGGAGACCGCCTGGGAATACCGGGTGCTGTAGGCTTTTGCCGCTCCTTTTTGGTCTCCCCACAGCCAGCCAGAGGCGCACCTGCCGCACTTCGGGCCGAGGGCCGCGCAGCCCACGCACCCACGCGCCCCAGCCCACGCCGGGGGGGGCCGACCGAGGGAATCTGGGGCCCAGCGGGGACCCCCCACGCCCCAGCAGCACACCAGCAGGACGCCGCGCAAGGCGCCCGCCCTCCCCGGTGGGGCAGGGCAGCCCCGTGGGGCGGACCCACGGCCCCCCACGCGCAGACCTTGTGGCCCCTGGACTGCGCAGGCGCTGCCTGCTGAGGTCCGCGGTGAGGACCTGGTGCGAGTCTTGGCGGGACTGATCGCACGCCTGGGTCCCCGAGAGCTGAGAGGGGCCGATCCGCACTCCGCCTGGCGGCCGGGGGGGCTGCCCAGGGGGCTGCCAGCCTAGGCGCTGGACTCTTAGGGCGCCTGGAGGCGGCCGCCAACGTCTACGGCCATACCACCCTGAACGCGCCCGATCTCGTCTGATCTCGGAAGCTAAGCAGGGTCGGGCCTGGTTAGTACTTGGATGGGAGACCGCCTGGGAATACCGGGTGCTGTAGGCTTTTGCCGCTCCTTTTTGGTCTCCCCACAGCCAGCCAGCGGCGCACCTGCCGCACTTCGGGCCGAGGGCCGCGCAGCCCACGCACCCACGCGCCCCAGCCCACGCCGGGGGGTACCGAACGAGGGAATCTGGGGCCCAGCGGGGACCCCCCACGCCCCAGCAGCACACCAGCAGGACGCCGCGCATGGCGACGTCCCTCGCGGGCGCCCGCCCTCCCCGGTGGGGCAGGGCAGCCCCGTGGGGCGGACCCAGGGATCCCCACGCGCAGACCTTGTGGCCCCTGGACTGCGCAGGCGCTGCCTGCCGAGGTCCGCGGTGAGGACCTGGTGCGAGGCTTGGCGGGACTGACCGCACGCCTGGGTCCCCGAGAGCTGAGAGGGGCCGGTCCGCACTCCACCTGGCGGCCGGGGGGGCTGCCCAGGGGGCTGCCAGCCTAGGCGCTGGACTCTTAGGGCGCCTGGAGGCGGCCACCAACGTCTACGGCCATACCACCCTGAACGCGCCCGATCTCGTCTGATCTCGGAAGCTAAGCAGGGTCGGGCCTGGTTAGTACTTGGATGGGAGACCGCCTGGGAATACCGGGTGCTGTAGGCTTTTGCCGCTCCTTTTTGGTCCCCCCACAGCAGCCAGCGGCGCACCTGCCGCGCTTCGGGCCGAGGGCCGCGCAGCCCACGCACCCACGCGCCCCAGCCCACGCCGGGGGGGGCCGACCGAGGGAATCTGGGGCCCAGCGGGGACCCCACACGCCCCAGCAGCACACCAGCAGGACGCCGCGCAAGGCGCCGTCCCTCGCGGGCGCCCGCCCTCCCTGGTGGGGCAGGGCAGCCCCGTGGGGCGGACCCACGGCCCCCCACGCGCAGACCTTGTGGCCCCTGGACTGCGCAGGCGCTGCCTGCCGAGGTCCGCGGTGAGGACCTGGTGCGAGGCTTGGCGGGACTGACCGCACGCCTAGGTCCCCGAGAGCTGAGAGGGGCCGGTCCGCACTCCACCTGGCGGCCGGGGGGGCTGCCCAGGGGGCTGCCAGCCTAGGCGCTGGACTCTTAGGGCGCCTGGAGGCGGCCACCAACGTCTACGGCCATACCACCCTGAACGCGCCCGATCTCGTCTGATCTCGGAAGCTAAGCAGGGTCGGGCCTGGTTAGTACTTGGATGGGAGACCGCCTGGGAATACCGGGTGCTGTAGGCTTTTGCCGCTCCTTTTTGGTGCCCCCACAGCCAGCCAGCGGCGCACCTGCCGCGCTTCGGGCCGAGGGCCGCGCAGCCCACGCACCCACGCGCCCCAGCCCACGCCGGGGGGGGCCGACCGAGGGAATCTGGGGCCCAGCGGGGACCCCCCACGCCCCAGCAGCACACCAGCAGGACGCCGCGCAAGGCGCCCGCCCTCCCCGGTGGGGCAGGGCAGCCCCGTGGGGCGGACCCACGGCCCCCCACGCGCAGACCTTGTGGCCCCTGGACTGCGCAGGCGCTGCCTGCTGAGGTCCGCGGTGAGGACCTGGTGCGAGTCTTGGCGGGACTGATCGCAAGTCCTGGGTCCCCGAGAGCTGAGAGGGGCCGGTCCGCACTCCGCCTGGCGGCCGGGGGGGCTGCCCAGGGGGCTGCCAGCCTAGGCGCTGGACTCTTAGGGCGCCTGGAGGCGGCCGACAACGTCTACGGCCATACCACCCTGAACGCGCCCGATCTCGTCTGATCTCGGAAGCTAAGCAGGGTCGGGCCTGGTTAGTACTTGGATGGGAGACCGCCTGGGAATACCGGGTGCTGTAGGCTTTTGCCGCTCCTTTTTGGTGCCCCCACAGCCAGCCAGCGGCGCACCTGCCGCGCTTCGGGCCGAGGGCCGCGCAGCCCACGCACCCACGCGCCCCAGCCCACGCCGGGGGGGGCCGACCGAGGGAATCTGGGGCCCAGCGGGGACCCCCCACGCCCTAGCAGCACACCAGCAGGACGCCGCGCAAGGCGCCGTCCCTCGCGGGCGCCCGCCCTCCCCGGTGGGGCAGGGCAGCCCCGTGGGGCGGACCCAGGGATCCCCACGCGCAGACCTTGTGGCCCCTGGACTGCGCAGGCGCTGCCTGCCGAGGTCCGCGGTGAGGACCTGGTGCGAGGCTTGGCGGGACGGACCGTGCGCCTGGGTCCCCGAGAGCTGAGAGGGGCCGGTCCGCGCTCCGCCTGGCGGCCGGGGGGGCTGCCCAGGGGGCTGCCAGCCTAGGCGCTGGACTCTTAGGGCGCCTGGAGGCGGCCGCCAACGTCTACGGCCATACCACCCTCAACGCGCCTGATCTCGTCTGATCTCGGAAGCTAAGCAGGGTCGGGCCTGGTTAGTACTTGGATGGGAGACCGCCTGGGGATACCGGGTGCGGTAGGCTTTTGCCGCTCCTTTTTGGTCCCCCCACAGCCAGCCAGCGGCGCACCTGCCGCGCTTCGGGCCGAGGGCCGCGCAGCCCACGCACCCACGCGCCCCAGCCCACGCGGGGGGGGCCGACCGAGGGAATCTGGGGCCCAGCGGGGACCCCCCACGCCCCAGCAGCACACCAGCAGGACGCCGCGCAAGGCGCCCGCCCTCCCCGGTGGGGCAGGGCAGCCCCGTGGGGCGGACCCACGGCCCCCCACGCGCAGACCTTGTGGCCCCTGGACTGCGCAGGCGCTGCCTGCTGAGGTCCGCGGTGAGGACCTGGTGCGAGTCTTGGCGGGACTGATCGCACGCCTGGGTCCCCGAGAGCTGAGAGGGGCCGGTCCGCACTCCGCCTGGCGGCCGGGGGGGCTGCCCAGGGGGCTGCCAGCCTAGGCGCTGGACTCTTAGGGCGCCTGGAGGCGGCCGCCAACGTCTACGGCCATACCACCCTGAACGCGCCCGATCTCGTCTGATCTCAGAAGCTAAGCAGGGTCGGGCCTGGTTAGTACTTGGATGGGAGACCGCCTGGGAATACCGGGTGCTGTAGGCTTTTGCCGCTCCTTTTTGGTCTCCCCACAGCCAGCCAGCGGCGCACCTGCCGCGCTTCGGGCCGAGGGCCGCGCAGCCCACGCACCCACGCGCCCCAGCCCACGCCGGGGGGTGCCGAACGAGGGAATCTGGGGCCCAGCGGGGACCCCCCACGCCCCAGCAGCACACCAGTAGGACGCCGCGCAAGGCGACGTCCCTCGCGGGCGCCCGCCCTCCCCGGTGGGGCAGGGCAGCCCCGTGGGGCGGACCCAGGGATCCCCACGCGCAGACCTTGTGGCCCCTGGACTGCGCAGGCGCTGCCTGCCGAGGTCCGCGGTGAGGACCTGGTGCGAGGCTTGGCGGGACTGACCGCACGCCTGGGTCCCCGAGAGCTGAGAGGGGCCGGTCCGCACTCCACCTGGCGGCCGGGGGGGCTGCCCAGGGGGCTGCCAGCCTAGGCGCTGGACTCTTAGGGCGCCTGGAGGCGGCCGCCAACGTCTACGGCCATACCACCCTGAACGCGCCCGATCTCGTCTGATCTCGGAAGCTAAGCAGGGTCGGGCCTGGTTAGTACTTGGATGGGAGACCGCCTGGGAATACCGGGTGCTGTAGGCTTTTGCCGCTCCTTTTTGGTCCCCCCACAGCCAGCCAGCGGCGCACCTGCCGCGCTTCGGGCCGAGGGCCGCGCAGCCCACGCACCCACGCGCCCCAGCCCACGCCGGGGGGTGCCGACCGAGGGAATCTGGGGCCCAGCGGGGACCCCCCACGCCCCAGCAGCACACCAGCAGGACGCCGCGCAAGGCGCCCGCCCTCCCCGGTGGGGCAGGGCAGCCCCGTGGGGCGGACCCACGGCCCCCCACACGCAGACCTTGTGGCCCCTGGACTGCGCAGGCGCTGCCTGCCGAGGTCCGCGGTGAGGACCTGGTGCGAGGCTTGGCGGGACTGACCCCGCGCATGGGTCCCCGAGAGCTGAGAGGGGCCGGTCCGCGCTCCGCCTGGCGGCCGGGGGGGCTGCCCAGGGGGCTGCCAGCCTAGGCGCTGGACTCTTAGGGCGCCTGGAGGCGGCCGACAACGTCTACGGCCATACCACCCTGAACGCGCCCGATCTCGTCTGATCTCGGAAGCTAAGCAGGGTCGGGCCTGGTTAGTACTTGGATGGGAGACCGCCTGGGAATACCGGGTGCTGTAGGCTTTTGCCGCTCCTTTTTGGTCCCCCCACAGCCAGCCAGCGGCGCACCTGCCGCGCTTCGGGCCGAGGGCCGGGCAGCCCACGCACCCACTCGCCCCAGCCCACGCCAGGGGGGTCGACCGAGGGAATCTGGGGCCCAGCGGGTACCCCCCACGCCCCAGCAGCACACCAGCAGGACGCCGCGCAAGGCGCCTTCCCTCGCGGGCGCCCGCCCTCCCTGGTGGGGCAGGGCAGCCCCGTGGGGCGGACCCACGGCCCCCCACGCGCAGACCTTGTGGCCCCTGGACTGCGCAGGCGCTGCCTGCCGAGGTCCGCGGTGAGGACCTGGTGCGAGGCTTGGCGGGACTGACCGCACGCCTGGGTCCCCGAGAGCTGAGAGGGGCCGGTCCGCACTCCACCTGGCGGCCGGGGGGGCTGCCCAGGGGGCTGCCAGCCTAGGCGCTGGACTCTTAGGGCGCCTGGAGGCGGCCGCCAACGTCTACGGCCATACCACCCTGAACGCGCCCGATCTCGTCTGATCTCGGAAGCTAAGCAGGGTCGGGCCTGGTTAGTACTTGGATGGGAGACCGCCTGGGAATACCGGGTGCTGTAGGCTTTTGCCGCTCCTTTTTGGTCCCCCCACAGCCAGCCAGCGGCGCACCTGCCGCGCTTCGGGCCGAGGGCCGTGCAGCCCACGCACCCACGCCCCCCAGCCCACGCCGGGGGGGGCCGACCGAGGGAATCTGGTTCCCAGCGGGTACCCCCCACGCCCCAGCAGCACACCAGCAGGACGCCGCGCAAGGCGCCGTCCCTCGCGGGCGCCTGCCCTCCCCGGTGGGGCAGGGCAGCCCCGTGGGGCGGACCCACGGCCCCCCACGCGCAGACCTTGTGGCCCCTGGACTGCGCAGGCGCTGCCTGCCGAGGTCCGCGGTGAGGACCTGGTGCGAGGCTTGGCGGGACTGACCCCGCGCATGGGTCCCAGAGAGCTGAGAGGGGCCGGTCCGCGCTCCGCCTGGCGGCCGGGGGGGCTGCCCAGGGGGCTGCCAGCCTAGGCGCTGGACTCTTAGGGCGCCTGGAGGCGGCCGACAACGTCTACGGCCAAACCACCCTGAACGCGCCCGATCACGTCTGATCTCGGAAGCTAAGCAGGGTCGGGCCTGGTTAGTACTTGGATGGGAGACCGCCTGGGAATACCGGGTGCTGTAGGCTTTTGCCGCTCCTTTTTGGTCCCCCCACAGCCAGCCAGCGGCGCACCTGCCGCGCTTCGGGCCGAGGGCCGCGCAGCCCACGCACCCACGCGCCCCAGCCCACGCGGGGGGGGCCGACCGAGGGAATCTGGGGCCCAGCGGGGACCCCCCACGCCCCAGCAGCACACCAGCAGGACGCCGCGCAAGGCGACGTCCCTCGCGGGCGCCCGCCCTCCCCGGTGGGGCAGGGCAGCCCCGTGGGGCGGACCCAGGGATCCCCACGCGCAGACCTTGTGGCCCCTGGACTGCGCAGGCGCTGCCTGCCGAGGTCCGCGGTGAGGACCTGGTGCGAGGCTTGGCGGGACTGACCGCACGCCTGGGTCCCCGAGAGCTGAGAGGGGCCGGTCCGCACTCCACCTGGCGGCCGGGGGGGCTGCCCAGGGGGCTGCCAGCCTAGGCGCTGGACTCTTAGGGCGCCTGGAGGCGGCCACCAACGTCTACGGCCATACCACCCTGAACGCGCCCGATCTCGTCTGATCTCGGAAGCTAAGCAGGGTCGGGCCTGGTTAGTACTTGGATGGGAGACCGCCTGGGAATACCGGGTGCTGTAGGCTTTTGCCGCTCCTTTTTGGTCCCCCCACAGCAGCCAGCGGCGCACCTGCCGCGCTTCGGGCCGAGGGCCGCGCAGCCCACGCACCCACGCGCCCCAGCCCACGCCGGGGGGGGCCGACCGTGGGAATCTGGGGCCCAGCGGGGACCCCCCACGCCCCAGCAGCACACCAGCAGGACGCCGCGCAAGGCGCCCGCCCTCCCCGGTGGGGCAGGGCAGCCCCGTGGGGCGGACCCACGGCCCCCCACGCGCAGACCTTGTGGCCCCTGGACTGCGCAGGCGCTGCCTGCTGAGGTCCGCGGTGAGGACCTGGTGCGAGTCTTGGCGGGACTGATCGCACGCCTGGGTCCCCGAGAGCTGAGAGGGGCCGGTCCGCACTCCGCCTGGCGGCCGGGGGGGCTGCCCAGGGGGCTGCCAGCCTAGGCGCTGGACTCTTAGGGCGCCTGGAGGCGGCCGCCAACGTCTACGGCCATACCACCCTGAACGCGCCCGATCTCGTCTGATCTCGGAAGCTAAGCAGGGTCCGGCCTGGTTAGTACTTGGATGGGAGACCGCCTGGGAATACCGGGTGCTGTAGGCTTTTGCCGCTCCTTTTTGGTCTCCCCACAGCCAGCCAGCGGCGCACCTGCCGCACTTCGGGCCGAGGGCCGCGCAGCCCACGCACCCACGCGCCCCAGCCCACGCCGGGGGGTGCCGAACGAGGGAATCTGGGGCCCAGCGGGGACCCCCCACGCCCCAGCAGCACACCAGCAGGACGCCGCGCAAGGCGACGTCCCTCGCGGGCGCCCGCCCTCCCCGGTGGGGCAGGGCAGCCCCGTGGGGCGGACCCAGGGATCCCCACGCGCAGACCTTGTGGCCCCTGGACTGCGCAGGCGCTGCCTGCCGAGGTCCGCGGTGAGGACCTGGTGCGAGGCTTGGCGGGACTGACCGCACGCCTGGGTCCCCGAGAGCTGAGAGGGGCCGGTCCGCACTCCACCTGGCGGCCGGGGGGGCTGCCCAGGGGGCTGCCAGCCTAGGCGCTGGACTCTTAGGGCGCCTGGAGGCGGCCGCCAACGTCTACGGCCATACCACCCTGAACGCGCCCGATCTCGTCTGATCTCGGAAGCTAAGCAGGGTCGGGCCTGGTTAGTACTTGGATGGGAGACCGCCTGGGAATACCGGGTGCTGTAGGCTTTTGCCGCTCCTTTTTGGTCCCCCCACAGCCAGCCAGCGGCGCACCTGCCGCGCTTCGGGCCGAGGGCCGCGCAGCCCACGCACCCACGCGCCCCAGCCCACGCCGGGGGGGGCCGACCGAGGGAATCTGGGGCCCAGCGGGGACCCCCCACGCCCCAGCAGCACACCAGCAGGACGCCGCGCAAGGCGCCCGCCCTCCCCGGTGGGGCAGGACAGCCCCGTGGGGCGGACCCACGGCCCCCCACGCGCAGACCTTGTGGCCCCTGGACTGCGCAGGCGCTGCCTGCCGAGGTCCGCGGTGAGGACCTGGTGCGAGGCTTGGCGGGACTGACCCCGCGCATGGGTCCCCGAGAGCTGAGAGGGGCCGGTCCGCGCTCCGCCTGGCGGCCGGGGGGGCTGCCCAGGGGGCTGCCAGCCTAGGCGCTGGACTCTTAGGGCGCCTGGAGGCGGCCGCCAACGTCTTCGGCCATACCACCCTGAACGCGCCCGATCTCGTCTGATCTCGGAAGCTAAGCAGGGTCGGGCCTGGTTAGTACTTGGATGGGAGACCGCCTGGGAATACCGGGTGCTGTAGGCTTTTGCCGCTCCTTTTTGGTGCCCCCACAGCCAGCCAGCGGCGCACCTGCCGCGCTTCGGGCCGAGGGCCGCGCAGCCCACGCACCCACGCGCCCCAGCCCACGCGGGGGGGGCCGACCGAGGGAATCTGGGGCCCAGCGGGCACCCCCCACGCCCCAGCAGCACACCAGCAGGACGCCGCGCAAGGCGCCCGCCCTCCCCGGTGGGGCAGGGCAGCCCCGTGGGGCGGACCCACGGCCCCCCACGCGCAGACCTTGTGGCCCCTGGACTGCGCAGGCGCTGCCTGCTGAGGTCCGCGGTGAGGACCTGGTGCGAGTCTTGGCGGGACTGATCGCACGCCTGGGTCCCCGAGAGCTGAGAGGGGCCGGTCCGCACTCCGCCTGGCGGCCGGGGGGGCTGCCCAGGGGGCTGCCAGCCTAGGCGCTGGACTCTTAGGGCGCCTGGAGGCGGCCGACAACGTCTACGGCCATACCACCCTGAACGCGCCCGATCTCGTCTGATCTCGGAAGCTAAGCAGGGTCGGGCCTGGTTAGTACTTGGATGGGAGACCGCCTGGGAATACCGGGTGCTGTAGGCTTTTGCCGCTCCTTTTTGGTCTCCCCACAGCCAGCCAGCGGCGCACCTGCCGCGCTTCGGGCCGAGGGCCGCGCAGCCCACGCACCCACGCGCCCCAGCCCACGCCGGGGGGTGCCGAACGAGGGAATCTGGGGCCCAGCGGGGACCCCCCACGCCCCAGCAGCACACCAGTAGGACGCCGCGCAAGGCGACGTCCCTCGCGGGCGCCCGCCCTCCCCGGTGGGGCAGGGCAGCCCCGTGGGGCGGACCCAGGGATCCCCACGCGCAGACCTTGTGGCCCCTGGACTGCGCAGGCGCTGCCTGCCGAGGTCCGCGGTGAGGACCTGGTGCGAGGCTTGGCGGGACTGACCGCACGCCTGGGTCCCCGAGAGCTGAGAGGGGCCGGTCCGCACTCCACCTGGCGGCCGGGGGGGCTGCCCAGGGGGCTGCCAGCCTAGGCGCTGGACTCTTAGGGCGCCTGGAGGCGGCCGCCAACGTCTACGGCCATACCACCCTGAACGCGCCCGATCTCGTCTGATCTCGGAAGCTAAGCAGGGTCGGGCCTGGTTAGTACTTGGATGGGAGACCGCCTGGGAATACCGGGTGCTGTAGGCTTTTGCCGCTCCTTTTTGGTCCCCCCACAGCCAGCCAGCGGCGCACCTGCCGCGCTTCGGGCCGAGGGCCGCGCAGCCCACGCACCCACGCGCCCCAGCCCACGCCGGGGGGGGCCGACCGAGGGAATCTGGGGCCCAGCGGGGACCCCCCACGCCCCAGCAGCACACCAGCAGGACGCCGCGCAAGGCGCCCGCCCTCCCCGGTGGGGCAGGGCAGCCCCGTGGGGCGGACCCACGGCCCCCCACACGCAGACCTTGTGGCCCCTGGACTGCGCAGGCGCTGCCTGCCGAGGTCCGCGGTGAGGACCTGGTGCGAGGCTTGGCGGGACTGACCCCGCGCATGGGTCCCCGAGAGCTGAGAGGGGCCGGTCCGCGCTCCGCCTGGCGGCCGGGGGGGCTGCCCAGGGGGCTGCCAGCCTAGGCGCTGGACTCTTAGGGCGCCTGGAGGCGGCCGACAACGTCTACGGCCATACCACCCTGAACGCGCCCGATCTCGTCTGATCTCGGAAGCTAAGCAGGGTCGGGCCTGGTTAGTACTTGGATGGGAGACCGCCTGGGAATACCGGGTGCTGTAGGCTTTTGCCGCTCCTTTTTGGTCCCCCCACAGCCAGCCAGCGGCGCACCTGCCGCGCTTCGGGCCGAGGGCCGGGCAGCCCACGCACCCACTCGCCCCAGCCCACGCCAGGGGGGTCGACCGAGGGAATCTGGGGCCCAGCGGGTACCCCCCACGCCCCAGCAGCACACCAGCAGGACGCCGCGCAAGGCGCCGTCCCTCGCGGGCGCCCGCCCTCCCTGGTGGGGCAGGGCAGCCCCGTGGGGCGGACCCACGGCCCCCCACGCGCAGACCTTGTGGCCCCTGGACTGCGCAGGCGCTGCCTGCCGAGGTCCGCGGTGAGGACCTGGTGCGAGGCTTGGCGGGACTGACCGCACGCCTGGGTCCCCGAGAGCTGAGAGGGGCCGGTCCGCACTCCACCTGGCGGCCGGGGGGGCTGCCCAGGGGGCTGCCAGCCTAGGCGCTGGACTCTTAGGGCGCCTGGAGGCGGCCGCCAACGTCTACGGCCATACCACCCTGAACGCGCCCGATCTCGTCTGATCTCGGAAGCTAAGCAGGGTCGGGCCTGGTTAGTACTTGGATGGGAGACCGCCTGGGAATACCGGGTGCTGTAGGCTTTTGCCGCTCCTTTTTGGTCCCCCCACAGCCAGCCAGCGGCGCACCTGCCGCGCTTCGGGCCGAGGGCCGTGCAGCCCACGCACCCACGCGCCCCAGCCCACGCCGGGGGGGGCCGACCGAGGGAATCTGGTTCCCAGCGGGTACCCCCCACGCCCCAGCAGCACACCAGCAGGACGCCGCGCAAGGCGCCGTCCCTCGCGGGCGCCTGCCCTCCCCGGTGGGGCAGGGCAGCCCCGTGGGGCGGACCCACGGCCCCCCACGCGCAGACCTTGTGGCCCCTGGACTGCGCAGGCGCTGCCTGCCGAGGTCCGCGGTGAGGACCTGGTGCGAGGCTTGGCGGGACTGACCCCGCGCATGGGTCCCAGAGAGCTGAGAGGGGCCGGTCCGCGCTCCGCCTGGCGGCCGGGGGGGCTGCCCAGGGGGCTGCCAGCCTAGGCGCTGGACTCTTAGGGCGCCTGGAGGCGGCCGACAACGTCTACGGCCAAACCACCCTGAACGCGCCCGATCACGTCTGATCTCGGAAGCTAAGCAGGGTCGGGCCTGGTTAGTACTTGGATGGGAGACCGCCTGGGAATACCGGGTGCTGTAGGCTTTTGCCGCTCCTTTTTGGTCCCCCCACAGCCAGCCAGCGGCGCACCTGCCGCGCTTCGGGCCGAGGGCCGCGCAGCCCACGCACCCACGCGCCCCAGCCCACGCGGGGGGGGCCGACCGAGGGAATCTGGGGCCCAGCGGGGACCCCCCACGCCCCAGCAGCACACCAGCAGGACGCCGCGCAAGGCGACGTCCCTCGCGGGCGCCCGCCCTCCCCGGTGGGGCAGGGCAGCCCCGTGGGGCGGACCCAGGGATCCCCACGCGCAGACCTTGTGGCCCCTGGACTGCGCAGGCGCTGCCTGCCGAGGTCCGCGGTGAGGACCTGGTGCGAGGCTTGGCGGGACTGACCGCACGCCTGGGTCCCCGAGAGCTGAGAGGGGCCGGTCCGCACTCCACCTGGCGGCCGGGGGGGCTGCCCAGGGGGCTGCCAGCCTAGGCGCTGGACTCTTAGGGCGCCTGGAGGCGGCCACCAACGTCTACGGCCATACCACCCTGAACGCGCCCGATCTCGTCTGATCTCGGAAGCTAAGCAGGGTCGGGCCTGGTTAGTACTTGGATGGGAGACCGCCTGGGAATACCGGGTGCTGTAGGCTTTTGCCGCTCCTTTTTGGTCCCCCCACAGCAGCCAGCGGCGCACCTGCCGCGCTTCGGGCCGAGGGCCGCGCAGCCCACGCACCCACGCGCCCCAGCCCACGCCGGGGGGGGCCGACCGTGGGAATCTGGGGCCCAGCGGGGACCCCCCACGCCCCAGCAGCACACCAGCAGGACGCCGCGCAAGGCGCCCGCCCTCCCCGGTGGGGCAGGGCAGCCCCGTGGGGCGGACCCACGGCCCCCCACGCGCAGACCTTGTGGCCCCTGGACTGCGCAGGCGCTGCCTGCTGAGGTCCGCGGTGAGGACCTGGTGCGAGTCTTGGCGGGACTGATCGCACGCCTGGGTCCCCGAGAGCTGAGAGGGGCCGGTCCGCACTCCGCCTGGCGGCCGGGGGGGCTGCCCAGGGGGCTGCCAGCCTAGGCGCTGGACTCTTAGGGCGCCTGGAGGCGGCCGCCAACGTCTACGGCCATACCACCCTGAACGCGCCCGATCTCGTCTGATCTCGGAAGCTAAGCAGGGTCCGGCCTGGTTAGTACTTGGATGGGAGACCGCCTGGGAATACCGGGTGCTGTAGGCTTTTGCCGCTCCTTTTTGGTCTCCCCACAGCCAGCCAGCGGCGCACCTGCCGCACTTCGGGCCGAGGGCCGCGCAGCCCACGCACCCACGCGCCCCAGCCCACGCCGGGGGGTGCCGAACGAGGGAATCTGGGGCCCAGCGGGGACCCCCCACGCCCCAGCAGCACACCAGCAGGACGCCGCGCAAGGCGACGTCCCTCGCGGGCGCCCGCCCTCCCCGGTGGGGCAGGGCAGCCCCGTGGGGCGGACCCAGGGATCCCCACGCGCAGACCTTGTGGCCCCTGGACTGCGCAGGCGCTGCCTGCCGAGGTCCGCGGTGAGGACCTGGTGCGAGGCTTGGCGGGACTGACCGCACGCCTGGGTCCCCGAGAGCTGAGAGGGGCCGGTCCGCACTCCACCTGGCGGCCGGGGGGGCTGCCCAGGGGGCTGCCAGCCTAGGCGCTGGACTCTTAGGGCGCCTGGAGGCGGCCGCCAACGTCTACGGCCATACCACCCTGAACGCGCCCGATCTCGTCTGATCTCGGAAGCTAAGCAGGGTCGGGCCTGGTTAGTACTTGGATGGGAGACCGCCTGGGAATACCGGGTGCTGTAGGCTTTTGCCGCTCCTTTTTGGTCCCCCCACAGCCAGCCAGCGGCGCACCTGCCGCGCTTCGGGCCGAGGGCCGCGCAGCCCACGCACCCACGCGCCCCAGCCCACGCCGGGGGGGGCCGACCGAGGGAATCTGGGGCCCAGCGGGGACCCCCCACGCCCCAGCAGCACACCAGCAGGACGCCGCGCAAGGCGCCCGCCCTCCCCGGTGGGGCAGGACAGCCCCGTGGGGCGGACCCACGGCCCCCCACGCGCAGACCTTGTGGCCCCTGGACTGCGCAGGCGCTGCCTGCCGAGGTCCGCGGTGAGGACCTGGTGCGAGGCTTGGCGGGACGGACCGCGCGCCTGGGTCCCCGAGAGCTGAGAGGGGCCGGTCCGCGCTCCGCCTGGCGGCCGGGGGGGCTGCCCAGGGGGCTGCCAGCCTAGGCGCTGGACTCTTAGGGCGCCTGGAGGCGGCCGCCAACGTCTACGGCCATACCACCCTGAACGCGCCCGATCTCGTCTGATCTCGGAAGCTAAGCAGGGTCGGGCCTGGTTAGTACTTGGATGGGAGACCGCCTGGGAATACCGGGTGCTGTAGGCTTTTGCCGCTCCTTTTTGGTGCCCCCACAGCCAGCCAGCGGCGCACCTGCCGCGCTTCGGGCCGAGGGCCGCGCAGCCCACGCACCCACGCGCCCCAGCCCACGCGGGGGGGGCCGACCGAGGGAATCTGGGGCCCAGCGGGCACCCCCCACGCCCCAGCAGCACACCAGCAGGACGCCGCGCAAGGCGCCCGCCCTCCCCGGTGGGGCAGGGCAGCCCCGTGGGGCGGACCCACGGCCCCCCACGCGCAGACCTTGTGGCCCATGGACTGCGCAGGCGCTGCCTGCTGAGGTCCGCGGTGAGGACCTGGTGCGAGTCTTGGCGGGACTGATCGCACGCCTGGGTCCCCGAGAGCTGAGAGGGGCCGGTCCGCACTCCGCCTGGCGGCCGGGGGGGCTGCCCAGGGGGCTGCCAGCCTAGGCGCTGGACTCTTAGGGCGCCTGGAGGCGGCCGACAACGTCTACGGCCATACCACCCTGAACGCGCCCGATCTCGTCTGATCTCGGAAGCTAAGCAGGGTCGGGCCTGGTTAGTACTTGGATGGGAGACCGCCTGGGAATACCGGGTGCTGTAGGCTTTTGCCGCTCCTTTTTGGTCTCCCCACAGCCAGCCAGCGGCGCACCTGCCGCGCTTCGGGCCGAGGGCCGCGCAGCCCACGCACCCACGCGCCCCAGCCCACGCCGGGGGGTGCCGAACGAGGGAATCTGGGGCCCAGCGGGGACCCCCCACGCCCCAGCAGCACACCAGTAGGACGCCGCGCAAGGCGACGTCCCTCGCGGGCGCCCGCCCTCCCCGGTGGGGCAGGGCAGCCCCGTGGGGCGGACCCAGGGATCCCCACGCGCAGACCTTGAGGCCCCTGGACTGCGCAGGCGCTGCCTGCCGAGGTCCGCGGTGAGGACCTGGTGCGAGGCTTGGCGGGACTGACCGCACGCCTGGGTCCCCGAGAGCTGAGAGGGGCCGGTCCGCACTCCACCTGGCGGCCGGGGGGGCTGCCCAGGGGGCTGCCAGCCTAGGCGCTGGACTCTTAGGGCGCCTGGAGGCGGCCGACAACGTCTACGGCCATACCACCCTGAACGCGCCCGATCTCGTCTGATCTCGGAAGCTAAGCAGGGTCGGGCCTGGTTAGTACTTGGATGGGAGACCGCCTGGGAATACCGGGTGCTGTAGGCTTTTGCCGCTCCTTTTTGGTCCCCCCACAGCCAGCCAGCGGCGCACCTGCCGCGCTTCGGGCCGAGGGCCGCGCAGCCCACGCACCCACGCGCCCCAGCCCACGCGGGGGGGGCCGACCGAGGGAATCTGGGGCCCAGCGGGGACCCCCCACGCCCCAGCAGCACACCAGCAGGACGCCGCGCAAGGCGCCCGCCTTCCCCGGTGGGGCAGGGCAGCCCCGTGGGGCGGACCCACGGCCCCCCACGCGCAGACCTTGTGGCCCCTGGACTGCGCAGGCGCTGCCTGCTGAGGTCCGCGGTGAGGACCTGGTGCGAGTCTTGGCGGGACTGATCGCACGCCTGGGTCCCCGAGAGCTGAGAGGGGCCGGTCCGCACTCCGCCTGGCGGCCGGGGGGGCTGCCCAGGGGGCTGCCAGCCTAGGCGCTGGACTCTTAGGGCGCCTGGAGGCGGCCGCCAACGTCTACGGCCATACCACCCTGAACGCGCCCGATCTCGTCTGATCTCGGAAGCTAAGCAGGGTCCGGCCTGGTTAGTACTTGGATGGGAGACCGCCTGGGAATACCGGGTGCTGTAGGCTTTTGCCGCTCCTTTTTGGTCTCCCCACAGCCAGCCAGCGGCGCACCTGCCGCACTTCGGGCCGAGGGCCGCGCAGCCCACGCACCCACGCGCCCCAGCCCACGCCGGGGGGTGCCGAACGAGGGAATCTGGGGCCCAGCGGGGACCCCCCACGCCCCAGCAGCACACCAGCAGGACGCCGCGCAAGGCAACGTCCCTCGCGGGCGCCCGCCCTCCCCGGTGGGGCAGGGCAGCCCCGTGGGGCGGACCCAGGGATCCCCACGCGCAGACCTTGTGGCCCCTGGACTGCGCAGGCGCTGCCTGCCGAGGTCCGCGGTGAGGACCTGGTGCGAGGCTTGGCGGGACTGACCGCACGCCTGGGTCCCCGAGAGCTGAGAGGGGCCGGTCCGCACTCCACCTGGCGGCCGGGGGGGCTGCCCAGGGGGCTGCCAGCCTAGGCGCTGGACTCTTAGGGCGCCTGGAGGCGGCCGCCAACGTCTACGGCCATACCACCCTGAACGCGCCCGATCTCGTCTGATCTCGGAAGCTAAGCAGGGTCGGGCCTGGTTAGTACTTGGATGGGAGACCGCCTGGGAATACCGGGTGCTGTAGGCTTTTGCCGCTCCTTTTTGGTCCCCCCACAGCCAGCCAGCGGCGCACCTGCCGCGCTTCGGGCCGAGGGCCGCGCAGCCCACGCACCCACGCGCCCCAGCCCACGCCGGGGGGGGCCGACCGAGGGAATCTGGGGCCCAGCGGGGACCCCCCACGCCCCAGCAGCACACCAGCAGGACGCCGCGCAAGGCGCCCGCCCTCCCCGGTGGGGCAGGACAGCCCCGTGGGGCGGACCCACGGCCCCCCACGCGCAGACCTTGTGGCCCCTGGACTGCGCAGGCGCTGCCTGCCGAGGTCCGCGGTGAGGACCTGGTGCGAGGCTTGGCGGGACGGACCGCGCGCCTGGGTCCCCGAGAGCTGAGAGGGGCCGGTCCGCGCTCCGCCTGGCGGCCGGGGGGGCTGCCCAGGGGGCTGCCAGCCTAGGCGCTGGACTCTTAGGGCGCCTGGAGGCGGCCGCCAACGTCTACGGCCATACCACCCTGAACGCGCCCGATCTCGTCTGATCTCGGAAGCTAAGCAGGGTCGGGCCTGGTTAGTACTTGGATGGGAGACCGCCTGGGAATACCGGGTGCTGTAGGCTTTTGCCGCTCCTTTTTGGTGCCCCCACAGCCAGCCAGCGGCGCACCTGCCGCGCTTCGGGCCGAGGGCCGCGCAGCCCACGCACCCACGCGCCCCAGCCCACGCGGGGGGGGCCGACCGAGGGAATCTGGGGCCCAGCGGGCACCCCCCACGCCCCAGCAGCACACCAGCAGGACGCCGCGCAAGGCGCCCGCCCTCCCCGGTGGGGCAGGGCAGCCCCGTGGGGCGGACCCACGGCCCCCCACGCGCAGACCTTGTGGCCCCTGGACTGCGCAGGCGCTGCCTGCTGAGGTCCGCGGTGAGGACCTGGTGCGAGTCTTGGCGGGACTGATCGCACGCCTGGGTCCCCGAGAGCTGAGAGGGGCCGGTCCGCACTCCGCCTGGCGGCCGGGGGGGCTGCCCAGGGGGCTGCCAGCCTAGGCGCTGGACTCTTAGGGCGCCTGGAGGCGGCCGACAACGTCTACGGCCATACCACCCTGAACGCGCCCGATCTCGTCTGATCTCGGAAGCTAAGCAGGGTCGGGCCTGGTTAGTACTTGGATGGGAGACCGCCTGGGAATACCGGGTGCTGTAGGCTTTTGCCGCTCCTTTTTGGTCTCCCCACAGCCAGCCAGCGGCGCACCTGCCGCGCTTCGGGCCGAGGGCCGCGCAGCCCACGCACCCACGCTCCCCAGCCCACGCCGGGGCGTGCCGAACGAGGGAATCTGGGGCCCAGCGGGGACCCCCCACGCCCCAGCAGCACACCAGTAGGACGCCGCGCAAGGCGACGTCCCTCGCGGGCGCCCGCCCTCCCCGGTGGGGCAGGGCAGCCCCGTGGGGCGGACCCAGGGATCCCCACGCGCAGACCTTGAGGCCCCTGGACTGCGCAGGCGCTGCCTGCCGAGGTCCGCGGTGAGGACCTGGTGCGAGGCTTGGCGGGACTGACCGCACGCCTGGGTCCCCGAGAGCTGAGAGGGGCCGGTCCGCACTCCACCTGGCGGCCGGGGGGGCTGCCCAGGGGGCTGCCAGCCTAGGCGCTGGACTCTTAGGGCGCCTGGAGGCGGCCGACAACGTCTACGGCCATACCACCCTGAACGCGCCCGATCTCGTCTGATCTCG
Organism: Molossus alvarezi; assembly: GCA_037176705.1. NCBI lineage: Eukaryota > Metazoa > Chordata > Mammalia > Chiroptera > Molossidae > Molossus > Molossus alvarezi. The sequence continues at coordinate 26,459,263 of CM073906.1, forward strand.
GAAGCTAAGCAGGGTCGGGCCTGGTTAGTACTTGGATGGGAGACCGCCTGGGAATACCGGGTGCTGTAGGCTTTTGCCGCTCCTTTTTGGTCCCCCCACAGCCAGCCAGCGGCGCACCTGCCGCGCTTCGGGCCGAGGGCCGCGCAGCCCACGCACCCACGCGCCCCAGCCCACGCCGGGGGGTGCCGAACGAGGGAATCTGGGGCCCAGCGGGGACCCCCCACGCCCCAGCAGCACACCAGTAGGACGCCGCGCAAGGCGACGTCCCTCGCGGGCGCCCGCCCTCCCCGGTGGGGCAGGGCAGCCCCGTGGGGCGGACCCAGGGATCCCCACGCGCAGACCTTGAGGCCCCTGGACTGCGCAGGCGCTGCCTGCCGAGGTCCGCGGTGAGGACCTGGTGCGAGGCTTGGCGGGACTGACCGCACGCCTGGGTCCCCGAGAGCTGAGAGGGGCCGGTCCGCACTCCACCTGGCGGCCGGGGGGGCTGCCCAGGGGGCTGCCAGCCTAGGCGCTGGACTCTTAGGGCGCCTGGAGGCGGCCGACAACGTCTACGGCCATACCACCCTGAACGCGCCCGATCTCGTCTGATCTCGGAAGCTAAGCAGGGTCGGGCCTGGTTAGTACTTGGATGGGAGACCGCCTGGGAATACCGGGTGCTGTAGGCTTTTGCCGCTCCTTTTTGGTCCCCCCACAGCAGCCAGCGGCGCACCTGCCGCGCTTCGGGCCGAGGGCCGCGCAGCCCACGCACCCACGCGCCCCAGCCCACGCCGGGGGGGGCCGACCGTGGGAATCTGGGGCCCAGCGGGGACCCCCCACGCCCCAGCAGCACACCAGCAGGACGCCGCGCAAGGCGCCCGCCCTCCCCGGTGGGGCAGGGCAGCCCCGTGGGGCGGACCCACGGCCCCCCACGCGCAGACCTTGTGGCCCCTGGACTGCGCAGGCGCTGCCTGCTGAGGTCCGCGGTGAGGACCTGGTGCGAGTCTTGGCGGGACTGATCGCACGCCTGGGTCCCCGAGAGCTGAGAGGGGCCGGTCCGCACTCCGCCTGGCGGCCGGGGGGGCTGCCCAGGGGGCTGCCAGCCTAGGCGCTGGACTCTTAGGGCGCCTGGAGGCGGCCGCCAACGTCTACGGCCATACCACCCTGAACGCGCCCGATCTCGTCTGATCTCGGAAGCTAAGCAGGGTCCGGCCTGGTTAGTACTTGGATGGGAGACCGCCTGGGAATACCGGGTGCTGTAGGCTTTTGCCGCTCCTTTTTGGTCTCCCCACAGCCAGCCAGCGGCGCACCTGCCGCACTTCGGGCCGAGGGCCGCGCAGCCCACGCACCCACGCGCCCCAGCCCACGCCGGGGGGTGCCGAACGAGGGAATCTGGGGCCCAGCGGGGACCCCCCACGCCCCAGCAGCACACCAGCAGGACGCCGCGCAAGGCGACGTCCCTCGCGGGCGCCCGCCCTCCCCGGTGGGGCAGGGCAGCCCCGTGGGGCGGACCCAGGGATCCCCACGCGCAGACCTTGTGGCCCCTGGACTGCGCAGGCGCTGCCTGCCGAGGTCCGCGGTGAGGACCTGGTGCGAGGCTTGGCGGGACTGACCGCACGCCTGGGTCCCCGAGAGCTGAGAGGGGCCGGTCCGCACTCCACCTGGCGGCCGGGGGGGCTGCCCAGGGGGCTGCCAGCCTAGGCGCTGGACTCTTAGGGCGCCTGGAGGCGGCCGCCAACGTCTACGGCCATACCACCCTGAACGCGCCCGATCTCGTCTGATCTCGGAAGCTAAGCAGGGTCGGGCCTGGTTAGTACTTGGATGGGAGACCGCCTGGGAATACCGGGTGCTGTAGGCTTTTGCCGCTCCTTTTTGGTCCCCCCACAGCCAGCCAGCGGCGCACCTGCCGCGCTTCGGGCCGAGGGCCGCGCAGCCCACGCACCCACGCGCCCCAGCCCACGCCGGGGGGGGCCGACCGAGGGAATCTGGGGCCCAGCGGGGACCCCCCACGCCCCAGCAGCACACCAGCAGGACGCCGCGCAAGGCGCCCGCCCTCCCCGGTGGGGCAGGACAGCCCCGTGGGGCGGACCCACGGCCCCCCACGCGCAGACCTTGTGGCCCCTGGACTGCGCAGGCGCTGCCTGCCGAGGTCCGCGGTGAGGACCTGGTGCGAGGCTTGGCGGGACGGACCGCGCGCCTGGGTCCCCGAGAGCTGAGAGGGGCCGGTCCGCGCTCCGCCTGGCGGCCGGGGGGGCTGCCCAGGGGGCTGCCAGCCTAGGCGCTGGACTCTTAGGGCGCCTGGAGGCGGCCGCCAACGTCTACGGCCATACCACCCTGAACGCGCCCGATCTCGTCTGATCTCGGAAGCTAAGCAGGGTCGGGCCTGGTTAGTACTTGGATGGGAGACCGCCTGGGAATACCGGGTGCTGTAGGCTTTTGCCGCTCCTTTTTGGTGCCCCCACAGCCAGCCAGCGGCGCACCTGCCGCGCTTCGGGCCGAGGGCCGCGCAGCCCACGCACCCACGCGCCCCAGCCCACGCGGGGGGGGCCGACCGAGGGAATCTGGGGCCCAGCGGGCACCCCCCACGCCCCAGCAGCACACCAGCAGGACGCCGCGCAAGGCGCCCGCCCTCCCCGGTGGGGCAGGGCAGCCCCGTGGGGCGGACCCACGGCCCCCCACGCGCAGACCTTGTGGCCCATGGACTGCGCAGGCGCTGCCTGCTGAGGTCCGCGGTGAGGACCTGGTGCGAGTCTTGGCGGGACTGATCGCACGCCTGGGTCCCCGAGAGCTGAGAGGGGCCGGTCCGCACTCCGCCTGGCGGCCGGGGGGGCTGCCCAGGGGGCTGCCAGCCTAGGCGCTGGACTCTTAGGGCGCCTGGAGGCGGCCGACAACGTCTACGGCCATACCACCCTGAACGCGCCCGATCTCGTCTGATCTCGGAAGCTAAGCAGGGTCGGGCCTGGTTAGTACTTGGATGGGAGACCGCCTGGGAATACCGGGTGCTGTAGGCTTTTGCCGCTCCTTTTTGGTCTCCCCACAGCCAGCCAGCGGCGCACCTGCCGCGCTTCGGGCCGAGGGCCGCGCAGCCCACGCACCCACGCGCCCCAGCCCACGCCGGGGCGTGCCGAACGAGGGAATCTGGGGCCCAGCGGGGACCCCCCACGCCCCAGCAGCACACCAGTAGGACGCCGCGCAAGGCGACGTCCCTCGCGGGCGCCCGCCCTCCCCGGTGGGGCAGGGCAGCCCCGTGGGGCGGACCCAGGGATCCCCACGCGCAGACCTTGAGGCCCCTGGACTGCGCAGGCGCTGCCTGCCGAGGTCCGCGGTGAGGACCTGGTGCGAGGCTTGGCGGGACTGACCGCACGCCTGGGTCCCCGAGAGCTGAGAGGGGCCGGTCCGCACTCCACCTGGCGGCCGGGGGGGCTGCCCAGGGGGCTGCCAGCCTAGGCGCTGGACTCTTAGGGCGCCTGGAGGCGGCCGACAACGTCTACGGCCATACCACCCTGAACGCGCCCGATCTCGTCTGATCTCGGAAGCTAAGCAGGGTCGGGCCTGGTTAGTACTTGGATGGGAGACCGCCTGGGAATACCGGGTGCTGTAGGCTTTTGCCGCTCCTTTTTGGTCCCCCCACAGCCAGCCAGCGGCGCACCTGCCGCGCTTCGGGCCGAGGGCCGCGCAGCCCACGCACCCACGCGCCCCAGCCCACGCGGGGGGGGCCGACCGAGGGAATCTGGGGCCCAGCGGGGACCCCCCACGCCCCAGCAGCACACCAGCAGGACGCCGCGCAAGGCGCCCGCCTTCCCCGGTGGGGCAGGGCAGCCCCGTGGGGCGGACCCACGGCCCCCCACGCGCAGACCTTGTGGCCCCTGGACTGCGCAGGCGCTGCCTGCTGAGGTCCGCGGTGAGGACCTGGTGCGAGTCTTGGCGGGACTGATCGCACGCCTGGGTCCCCGAGAGCTGAGAGGGGCCGGTCCGCACTCCGCCTGGCGGCCGGGGGGGCTGCCCAGGGGGCTGCCAGCCTAGGCGCTGGACTCTTAGGGCGCCTGGAGGCGGCCGCCAACGTCTACGGCCATACCACCCTGAACGCGCCCGATCTCGTCTGATCTCGGAAGCTAAGCAGGGTCCGGCCTGGTTAGTACTTGGATGGGAGACCGCCTGGGAATACCGGGTGCTGTAGGCTTTTGCCGCTCCTTTTTGGTCTCCCCACAGCCAGCCAGCGGCGCACCTGCCGCACTTCGGGCCGAGGGCCGCGCAGCCCACGCACCCACGCGCCCCAGCCCACGCCGGGGGGTGCCGAACGAGGGAATCTGGGGCCCAGCGGGGACCCCCCACGCCCCAGCAGCACACCAGCAGGACGCCGCGCAAGGCAACGTCCCTCGCGGGCGCCCGCCCTCCCCGGTGGGGCAGGGCAGCCCCGTGGGGCGGACCCAGGGATCCCCACGCGCAGACCTTGTGGCCCCTGGACTGCGCAGGCGCTGCCTGCCGAGGTCCGCGGTGAGGACCTGGTGCGAGGCTTGGCGGGACTGACCGCACGCCTGGGTCCCCGAGAGCTGAGAGGGGCCGGTCCGCACTCCACCTGGCGGCCGGGGGGGCTGCCCAGGGGGCTGCCAGCCTAGGCGCTGGACTCTTAGGGCGCCTGGAGGCGGCCGCCAACGTCTACGGCCATACCACCCTGAACGCGCCCGATCTCGTCTGATCTCGGAAGCTAAGCAGGGTCGGGCCTGGTTAGTACTTGGATGGGAGACCGCCTGGGAATACCGGGTGCTGTAGGCTTTTGCCGCTCCTTTTTGGTCCCCCCACAGCCAGCCAGCGGCGCACCTGCCGCGCTTCGGGCCGAGGGCCGCGCAGCCCACGCACCCACGCGCCCCAGCCCACGCCGGGGGGGGCCGACCGAGGGAATCTGGGGCCCAGCGGGGACCCCCCACGCCCCAGCAGCACACCAGCAGGACGCCGCGCAAGGCGCCCGCCCTCCCCGGTGGGGCAGGACAGCCCCGTGGGGCGGACCCACGGCCCCCCACGCGCAGACCTTGTGGCCCCTGGACTGCGCAGGCGCTGCCTGCCGAGGTCCGCGGTGAGGACCTGGTGCGAGGCTTGGCGGGACGGACCGCGCGCCTGGGTCCCCGAGAGCTGAGAGGGGCCGGTCCGCGCTCCGCCTGGCGGCCGGGGGGGCTGCCCAGGGGGCTGCCAGCCTAGGCGCTGGACTCTTAGGGCGCCTGGAGGCGGCCGCCAACGTCTACGGCCATACCACCCTGAACGCGCCCGATCTCGTCTGATCTCGGAAGCTAAGCAGGGTCGGGCCTGGTTAGTACTTGGATGGGAGACCGCCTGGGAATACCGGGTGCTGTAGGCTTTTGCCGCTCCTTTTTGGTGCCCCCACAGCCAGCCAGCGGCGCACCTGCCGCGCTTCGGGCCGAGGGCCGCGCAGCCCACGCACCCACGCGCCCCAGCCCACGCGGGGGGGGCCGACCGAGGGAATCTGGGGCCCAGCGGGCACCCCCCACGCCCCAGCAGCACACCAGCAGGACGCCGCGCAAGGCGCCCGCCCTCCCCGGTGGGGCAGGGCAGCCCCGTGGGGCGGACCCACGGCCCCCCACGCGCAGACCTTGTGGCCCCTGGACTGCGCAGGCGCTGCCTGCTGAGGTCCGCGGTGAGGACCTGGTGCGAGTCTTGGCGGGACTGATCGCACGCCTGGGTCCCCGAGAGCTGAGAGGGGCCGGTCCGCACTCCGCCTGGCGGCCGGGGGGGCTGCCCAGGGGGCTGCCAGCCTAGGCGCTGGACTCTTAGGGCGCCTGGAGGCGGCCGACAACGTCTACGGCCATACCACCCTGAACGCGCCCGATCTCGTCTGATCTCGGAAGCTAAGCAGGGTCGGGCCTGGTTAGTACTTGGATGGGAGACCGCCTGGGAATACCGGGTGCTGTAGGCTTTTGCCGCTCCTTTTTGGTCTCCCCACAGCCAGCCAGCGGCGCACCTGCCGCGCTTCGGGCCGAGGGCCGCGCAGCCCACGCACCCACGCGCCCCAGCCCACGCCGGGGCGTGCCGAACGAGGGAATCTGGGGCCCAGCGGGGACCCCCCACGCCCCAGCAGCACACCAGTAGGACGCCGCGCAAGGCGACGTCCCTCGCGGGCGCCCGCCCTCCCCGGTGGGGCAGGGCAGCCCCGTGGGGCGGACCCAGGGATCCCCACGCGCAGACCTTGAGGCCCCTGGACTGCGCAGGCGCTGCCTGCCGAGGTCCGCGGTGAGGACCTGGTGCGAGGCTTGGCGGGACTGACCGCACGCCTGGGTCCCCGAGAGCTGAGAGGGGCCGGTCCGCACTCCACCTGGCGGCCGGGGGGGCTGCCCAGGGGGCTGCCAGCCTAGGCGCTGGACTCTTAGGGCGCCTGGAGGCGGCCGACAACGTCTACGGCCATACCACCCTGAACGCGCCCGATCTCGTCTGATCTCGGAAGCTAAGCAGGGTCGGGCCTGGTTAGTACTTGGATGGGAGACCGCCTGGGAATACCGGGTGCTGTAGGCTTTTGCCGCTCCTTTTTGGTCCCCCCACAGCCAGCCAGCGGCGCACCTGCCGCGCTTCGGGCCGAGGGCCGCGCAGCCCACGCACCCACGCGCCCCAGCCCACGCCGGGGGGTGCCGAACGAGGGAATCTGGGGCCCAGCGGGGACCCCCCACGCCCCAGCAGCACACCAGTAGGACGCCGCGCAAGGCGACGTCCCTCGCGGGCGCCCGCCCTCCCCGGTGGGGCAGGGCAGCCCCGTGGGGCGGACCCAGGGATCCCCACGCGCAGACCTTGTGGCCCCTGGACTGCGCAGGCGCTGCCTGCCGAGGTCCGCGGTGAGGACCTGGTGCGAGGCTTGGCGGGACTGACCGCACGCCTGGGTCCCCGAGAGCTGAGAGGGGCCGGTCCGCACTCCACCTGGCGGCCGGGGGGGCTGCCCAGGGGGCTGCCAGCCTAGGCGCTGGACTCTTAGGGCGCCTGGAGGCGGCCGCCAACGTCTACGGCCATACCACCCTGAACGCGCCCGATCTCGTCTGATCTCGGAAGCTAAGCAGGGTCGGGCCTGGTTAGTACTTGGATGGGAGACCGCCTGGGAATACCGGGTGCTGTATGCTTTTGCCGCTCCTTTTTGGTCCCCCCACAGCCAGCCAGCGGCGCACCTGCCGCGCTTCGGGCCGAGGGCCGCGCAGCTCACGCACCCACGCGCCCCAGCCCACGCCGGGGGGGGCCGACCGAGGGAATCTGGGGCCCAGCGGGGACCCCCCACGCCCCAGCAGCACACCAGCAGGACGCCGCGCAAGGCGCCCGCCCTCCCCGGTGGGGCAGGGCAGCCCCGTGGGGCGGACCCACGGCCCCCCACACGCAGACCTTGTGGCCCCTGGACTGCGCAGGCGCTGCCTGCCGAGGTCCGCGGTGAGGACCTGGTGCAAGGCTTGGCGGGACTGACCCCGCGCATGGGTCCCCGAGAGCTGAGAGGGGCCGGTCCGCGCTCCGCCTGGCGGCCGGGGGGGCTGCCCAGGGGGCTGCCAGCCTAGGCGCTGGACTCTTAGGGCGCCTGGAGGCGGCCGACAACGTCTACGGCCATACCACCCTGAACGCGCCCGATCTCGTCTGATCTCGGAAGCTAAGCAGGGTCGGGCCTGGTTAGTACTTGGATGGGAGACCGCCTGGGAATACCGGGTGCTGTAGGCTTTTGCCGCTCCTTTTTGGTCCCCCCACAGCCAGCCAGCGGCGCACCTGCCGCGCTTCGGGCCGAGGGCCGCGCAGCCCACGCACCCACTCGCCCCAGCCCACGCCAGGGGGGTCGACCGAGGGAATCTGGGGCCCAGCGGGGACCCCCCACGCCCCAGCAGCACACCAGCAGGACGCCGCGCAAGGCGCCGTCCCTCGCGGGCGCCCGCCCTCCCTGGTGGGGCAGGGCAGCCCCGTGGGGCGTACCCACGGCCCCCCACGCGCAGACCTTGTGGCCCCTGGACTGCGCAGGCGCTGCCTGCCGAGGTCCGCGGTGAGGACCTGGTGCGAGGCTTGGCGGGACGGACCGCGCGCCTGGGTCCCCGTGAGCTGAGAGGGGCCGGTACGCACTCCACCTGGCGGCCGGGGGGGCTGCCCAGGGGGCTGCCAGCCTAGGCGCTGGACTCTTAGGGCGCCTGGAGGCGGCCGCCAACGTCTACGGCCATACCACCCTGAACGCGCCCGATCTCGTCTGATCTCGGAAGCTAAGCAGGGTCGGGCCTGGTTAGTACTTGGATGGGAGACCGCCTGGGAATACCGGGTGCTGTAGGCTTTTGCCGCTCCTTTTTGGTCTCCCCACAGCCAGCCAGCGGCGCACCTGCCGCGCTTCGGGCCGAGGGCCGCGCAGCCCACGCACCCACGCGCCCCAGCCCACGCCGGGGTGTGCCGAACGAGGGAATCTGGGGCCCAGCGGGGACCCCCCACGCCCCAGCAGCACACCAGTAGGACGCCGCGCAAGGCGACGTCCCTCGCGGGCGCCCGCCCTCCCCGGTGGGGCAGGGCAGCCCCGTGGGGCGGACCCAGGGATCCCCACGCGCAGACCTTGAGGCCCCTGGACTGCGCAGGCGCTGCCTGCCGAGGTCCGCGGTGAGGACCTGGTGCGAGGCTTGGCGGGACTGACCGCACGCCTGGGTCCCCGAGAGCTGAGAGGGGCCGGTCCGCACTCCACCTGGCGGCCGGGGGGGCTGCCCAGGGGGCTGCCAGCCTAGGCGCTGGACTCTTAGGGCGCCTGGAGGCGGCCGACAACGTCTACGGCCATACCACCCTGAACGCGCCCGATCTCGTCTGATCTCGGAAGCTAAGCAGGGTCGGGCCTGGTTAGTACTTGGATGGGAGACCGCCTGGGAATACCGGGTGCTGTAGGCTTTTGCCGCTCCTTTTTGGTCCCCCCACAGCAGCCAGCGGCGCACCTGCCGCGCTTCGGGCCGAGGGCCGCGCAGCCCACGCACCCACGCGCCCCAGCCCACGCCGGGGGGGGCCGACCGAGGGAATCTGGGGCCCAGCGGGGACCCCCCACGCCCCAGCAGCACACCAGCAGGACGCCGCGCAAGGCGCCCGCCCTCCCCGGTGGGGCAGGGCAGCCCCGTGGGGCGGACCCAGGGATCCCCACGCGCAGACCTTGTGGCCCCTGGACTGCGCAGGCGCTGCCTGCCGAGGTCCGCGGTGAGGACCTGGTGCGAGGCTTGGCGGGACGGACCGCGCGCCTGGGTCCCCGAGAGCTGAGAGGGGCCGGTCCGCGCTCCGCCTGGCGGCCGGGGGGGCTGCCCAGGGGGCTGCCAGCCTAGGCGCTGGACTCTTAGGGCGCCTGGAGGCGGCCGCCAACGTCTACGGCCATACCACCCTCAACGCGCCCGATCTCGTCTGATCTCGGAAGCTAAGCAGGGTCGGGCCTGGTTAGTACTTGGATGGGAGACCGCCTGGGGATACCGGGTGCGGTAGGCTTTTGCCGCTCCTTTTTGGTCCCCCCACAGCCAGCCAGCGGCGCACCTGCCGCGCTTCGGGCCGAGGGCCGCGCAGCCCACGCACCCACGCGCCCCAGCCCACGCCGGGGGGGGCCGACCGAGGGAATCTGGGGCCCAGCGGGGACCCCCCACGCCCCAGCAGCACACCAGCAGGACGCCGCGCAAGGCGCCGTCCCTCGCGGGCGCCCGCCCTCCCCGGTGGGGCAGGGCAGCCCCGTGGGGCGGACCCAGGGATCCCCACGCGCAGACCTTGTGGCCCCTGGACTGCGCAGGCGCTGCCTGCCGAGGTCCGCGGTGAGGACCTGGTGCGAGGCTTGGCGGGACTGACCGCGCGCCTGGGTCCCCGAGAGCTGAGAGGGGCCGGTCCGCGCTCCGCCTGGCGGCCGGGGGGGCTGCCCAGGGGGCTGCCAGCCTAGGCGCTGGACTCTTAGGGCGCCTGGAGGCGGCCGCCAACGTCTACGGCCATACCACCCTCAACGCGCCCGATCTCGTCTGATCTCGGAAGCTAAGCAGGGTCGGGCCTGGTTAGTACTTGGATGGGAGACCGCCTGGGGATACCGGGTGCGGTAGGCTTTTGCCGCTCCTTTTTGGTCCCCCCACAGCCAGCCAGCGGCGCACCTGCCGCGCTTCGGGCCGAGGGCCGCGCAGCCCACGCACCCACGCGCCCCAGCCCACGCGGGGGGGGCCGACCGAGGGAATCTGGGGCCCAGCGGGGACCCCCCACGCCCCAGCAGCACCACCAGCAGGACGCCGCGCAAGGCGCCCGCCCTCCCCGGTGGGGCAGGGCAGCCCCGTGGGGCGGACCCACGGCCCCCCACGCGCAGACCTTGTGTCCCCTGGACTGCGCAGGCGCTGCCTGCCGAGGTCCGCGGTGAGGACCTGGTGCGAGGCTTGACGGGACTGACCCCGCGCATGGGTCCCCGAGAGCTGAGAGTGGCCGGTCCGCGCTCCGCCTGGCGGCCGGGGGGGCTGCCCAGGGGCTGCCAGCCTAGGCGCTGGACTCTTAGGGCGCCTGGAGGCGGCCGACAACGTCTACGGCCATACCACCCTGAACGCGCCCGATCTCGTCTGATCTCGGAAGCTAAGCAGGGTCGGGCCTGGTTAGTACTTGGATGGGAGACCGCCTGGGAATACCGGGTGCTGTAGGCTTTTGCCGCTCCTTTTTGGTCCCCCCACAGCCAGCCAGCGGCGCACCTGCCGCGCTTCGGGCCGAGGGCCGCGCAGCCCACGCACCCACTCGCCCCAGCCCACGCCAGGGGGGTCGACCGAGGGAACCTGGGGCCCAGCGGGGACCCCCCACGCCCCAGCAGCACGCCCTCCCTGGTGGGGCAGGGCAGCCCCGTGGGGCGGACCCACGGCCCCCCACGCGCAGACCTTGTGGCCCCTGGACTGCGCAGGCGCTGCCTGCCGAGGTCCGCGGTGAGGACCTGGTGCGAGGCTTGGCGGGACTGACCGCACGCCTGGGTCCCCGAGAGCTGAGAGGGGCCGGTCCGCACTCCACCTGGCGGCCGGGGGGGTTGCCCAGGGGGCTGCCAGCCTAGGCGCTGGACTCTTAGGGCGCCTGGAGGCGGCCGCCAACGTCTACGGCCATACCACCCTGAACGCGCCCGATCTCGTCTGATCTCGGAAGCTAAGCAGGGTCGGGCCTGGTTAGTACTTGGATGGGAGACCGCCTGGGAATACCGGGTGCGGTAGGCTTTTGCCGCTCCTTTTTGGTCCCCCCACAGCCAGCCAGCGGCGCACCTGCCGCGCTTCGGGCCGTGGGCCGCGCAGCCCACGCACCCACGCGCCCCAGCCCACGCGGGGGGGGCCGACCGAGGGAATCTGGGGCCCAGCGGGGACCCCCCACGCCCCAGCAGCACACCAGCAGGACGCCGCGCAAGGCGCCCGCCCTCCCCGGTGGGGCAGGGCAGCCCCGTGGGGCGGACCCACGGCCCCCCACGCGCAGACCTTGTGGCCCCTCGACTGCGCAGGCGCTGCCTGCCGAGGTCCGCGGTGAGGACCTGGTGCGAGGCTTGGCGGGACTGACCGCACGCCTGGGTCCCCGAGAGCTGAGAGGGGCCGGTCCGCACTCCACCTGGCGGCCGGGGGGGCTGCCCAGGGGGCTGCCAGCCTAGGCGCTGGACTCTTAGGGCGCCTGGAGGCGGCCGACAACGTCTACGGCCATACCACCCTGAACGCGCCCGATCTCGTCTGATCTCGGAAGCTAAGCAGGGTCGGGCCTGGTTAGTACTTGGATGGGAGACCGCCTGGGAATACCGGGTGCTGTAGGCTTTTGCCGCTCCTTTTTGGTCCCCCCACAGCCAGCCAGCGGCGCACCTGCCGCGCTTCGGGCCGAGGGCCGCGCAGCCCACGCACCCACTCGCCCCAGCCCACGCCAGGGGGGTCGACCGAGGGAATCTGGGGCCCAGCGGGGACCCCCCACGCCCCAGCAGCACACCAGCAGGACGCCGCGCAAGGCGCCGTCCCTCGCGGGCGCCCGCCCTCCCTGGTGGGGCAGGGCAGCCCCGTGGGGCGTACCCACGGCCCCCCACGCGCAGACCTTGTGGCCCCTGGACTGCGCAGGCGCTGCCTGCCGAGGTCCGCGGTGAGGACCTGGTGCGAGGCTTGGCGGGACGGACCGCGCGCCTGGGTCCCCGTGAGCTGAGAGGGGCCGGTCCGCACTCCACCTGGCGGCCGGGGGGGCTGCCCAGGGGGCTGCCAGCCTAGGCGCTGGACTCTTAGGGCGCCTGGAGGCGGCCGCCAACGTCTACGGCCATACCACCCTGAACGCGCCCGATTTCGTCTGATCTCGGAAGCTAAGCAGGGTCGGGCCTGGTTAGTACTTGGATGGGAGACCGCCTGGGAATACCGGGTGCTGTAGGCTTTTGCCGCTCCTTTTTGGTCCCCCCACAGCCAGCCAGCGGCGCACCTGCCGCGCTTCGGGCCGAGGGCCGCGCAGCCCACGCACCCACGCGCCCCAGCCCACGCCGGGGGGGGCCGACCGAGGGAATCTGGGGCCCAGCGGGGACCCCCCACGCCCCAGCAGCACACCAGCAGGACGCCGCGCAAGGCGCCGTCCCTCGCGGGCGCCCGCCCTCCCCGGTGGGGCAGGGCAGCCCCGTGGGGCGGACCCAGGGATCCCCACGCGCAGACCTTGTGGCCCATGGACTGCGCAGGCGCTGCCTGCCGAGGTCCGCGGTGAGGACCTGGTGCGAGGCTAGGCGGGACGGACCGCGCGCCTGGGTCCCCGAGAGCTGAGAGGGGCCGGTCCGCGCTCCGCCTGGCGGCCGGGGGGGCTGCCCAGGGGGCTGCCAGCCTAGGCGCTGGACTCTTAGGGCGCCTGGAGGCGGCCGACAACGTCTACGGCCATACCACCCTGAACGCGCCCGATCTCGTCTGATCTCGGAAGCTAAGCAGGGTCGGGCCTGGTTAGGACTTGGATGGGAGACCGCCTGGGAATACCGGGTGCGGTAGGCTTTTGCCGCTCCTTTTTGGTCCCCCCACAGCCAGCCAGCGGCGCACCTGCCGCGCTTCGGGCCGAGGGCCGCTCAGCCCACGCACCCACGCGCCCCAGCCCACGCGGGGGGGGCCGACCGAGGGAATCTGGGGCCCAGCGGGGACCCCCCACGCCCCAGCAGCACACCAGCAGGACGCCGCGCAAGGCGCCCGCCCTCCCCGGTGGGGCAGGGCAGCCCCGTGGGGCGGACCCACGGCCCCCCACGCGCAGACCTTGTGGCCCCTGGACTGCGCAGGCGCTGCCTGCCGAGGTCCGCGGTGAGGACCTGGTGCGAGGCTTGGCGGGACCGACCC